>SRSM01000332.1:0-600000 GCA_019593545.1 Apocynum venetum
TTCAGTAAAAAGAGTAGTACAATATATAACCTCAGAACTATCTCCACCCAAAAAAATTTAACTGTATGGTGTATGCTTATATATATATATATATATATATACATATACAGAAAAATTGCTTACCTCCTTGGAGGTAGTTAATAATTAACTCAAACAGCGGAATTTGAGTTTTATATCTCTTGATTTCTCATAAGTCACAATGACTAAACAACTGTTCAATATATCTAAGTAATCCTACTTTATCATCACCTAATTATTTTCGACTTCCAATTACTTTCCTGTCCCCGATATTTTCGTCATCATGGTGGTTTATAGGAATACAAAATCTATTTGTTTCAAAGCTCACCTAGTTAAAAATTTGAACGTAGAATAATTTTACAATTCTACTTCTTTTTTTTTGCTTCTAATAAATGTGTAAATAAAAAATTTGACAATTGAATTACTATTTGAGAATAAAAAACAATAGAGCAAAGGGAAGGAAAATAAACTTTACTCTTACATCTATAATTCTCAAACTTTCTACTTACTCGAACATATATATGGATGAAAATTTAGACCTCCTAATCTTTGGTAAGCTATACAATGAAGGTTCACTTGCTCAATAGTAATCATGAGATTTTAAACCAAAAAAAAAAAACTCTTATAGTCGCATAAGGTAATTGAGTTGATTAATTAGTGCTCCTCCCCCTCCCCCTCCCCCCTTTTACCCTCTCACACACACACCACCAAAAAAATGAAAAAAGAAAAGAAAAAAAAAAAAGTCTCTGTACAAATGATTACTTTATACATTACCCAACAAACTAATATAATACAACTCAATTAATAAAAAAATGCAAACTAAAAGTACGTTCATTTATACAAACTAATAAAATGCCTGATTGGTAGGTTCATTTATACCTTCATTAATTTCCTTTCCAAAAAGTATAAAAATAAAAAACACAATACTTCTAACTTATACATATTCAATTGAATGCCATTATAAGACAATGCACTTATTAGTTGAAAAAGGGAAAGGAAAAAAAAAATAGCAATCAAAGACACCATGGATGCTTAAACCCAATTCTCCGATATCGTGTTGGATTACAAAAAATAATAATAATAATTGTATAAACAAATTGCTAGTGGAAATTCAAGTGGGCCATCTTTTAGCACTGTCCTCTCCATTAATAGCTCACCTCTTCTCTTTCATCGGGAAGAAAAAAAAATAGTTCATCTCTTCAATATTCATTTCCTTCCATTATTCTCCCACATGGAGGAGAAGTGTCACCGTCTCCTCCAACCTCTTCTCCCCTCCACCACCCAAAACTCCATTTCCGCCTCCTCAATTCAAAGAGAATATAACACCACCAACTATAACCCAGAAGTTATTTCATCAAATTCAGTGATTGTTTTTCGCTTCGGTTTGATCATTCTTATTGGGATATTATCCATATGGGCAAACCATGAAGCATCCAAAGGACATTCCATAACCATTATCAATGAAGCCAACGATACCGCTCAAGAGAGGCGTTTCGATCTTTTTTATGCATCAAATGATAAAGCTTCTCGTTTGGTCTATGGCACAAGCAAGTTTGTTGAGAACTTTTTTTATCCTAATGCTAGCTATTCCAAGAACAAGTCAACCGTGTCGTTCTTCGGCTATCTAGCCGAAGCATGACGGAGAGTGTGGTGGTGGAGTCACCACGTAAGGAAGAATATGTTCTTTACATCAGTCCTTCAGTCATGGACGAGATTAATCATGGTCATGCCATGTTTCTAGCGGTCCAAAAGGGCATGACACGTATATGGCTAAGCGATGGTGAAGGTGAAGAAGCTCCTTCAAGTCTTGTAAATGGCATTGTTGAATACATAAGCCAGTTAGCATTTGGTAGCATCAAGTTACCGGAAAAAATGGAGGCTCTGCAGCCAGATTGTTGGAAGAACAAGAACCCTGAGGACGTGGCAGAATTTTTTAATTATTTTGAGATGAAAAAGCCAGGGTTCATCAGACGGTTGAATCAAGAATTGAGAAATGGTTGGCATGAACGGATGGTTGAGGAGGCTTTAGGGATGCCAATTCAGCATCTCTGTGTTCCTCACAATTCTTCAATCTCCATCTGATTTGAGAGATAAAAAAAATAAAATTAAGCAATATTAATGTTATAGATGGAGAACCCATTTGATTCACACGATGATTGGATAAGCTCACACGGAAAAGGATGGAGAGCCAGGGTGGCCATGACCCAGGGAAGGTAATTAGAGTGGGGCAGAGCCATCTATCTTCACATGTCGATTGTCGACCGTGAGAACAAAGCAAATGGACCTGTCTATATATTATGTTTCCCTTCTTTTTTTTCCCGCGCTTAATCATTTATACACTTAGCGTTCATATATTTGAATAATTATTCGAATTATTACTCAATAATATATACATATGGGCGGGGATGCCATGGAGACGGTTAAAATGAGTGTCCAATCGTACCTGTTCGATGGGTATAAAGATTATCCAATCGAGGAAGAGGATGTGATGGACTTACAGGTTTTAACAAGAACGGAGATGGTGATGTAGATGTTGTTGCATCATTTTAGAACCCACTTATCCGTAGCCGCAATTACATTGTACTCGCATATATTTTTACTTAGTTTTAATTATTTACTTACAATTAATGAGATTTCAGTGTGTGTGTATATATTACAATTTTTATTTTTGTTAGCTAATTAAACATTTTGAAGAATATAATATAAAAAAATACACATTAAAATGAAAAAAAAACATTACATTAAATAATATCAATCATTACACAATACATTTATAAAATTCATAAAAAATAATGGATACATAAAGTTCAAAATGACATGTCAAAACTTCAAATAAGACAACAATTTTGGTCACAATCTTAGCTCTAAATCAACTTCATCTAGGTTTCTCTTAACGTTCCAATTGATTACGAGTATCTTGAGATCAAATTATGGGACAAAACCTTTAGTCTATCTAACATGATGTAGAGCATGGAGATATCATTTATGGAAATTCAAGTTCAAGTGCAAATAAGAAGAAGTTGGATCATTTGAGCTATGATGGAGTCCAATTATAAGAACTAGACCTAAACAGATGATAGAATTTCGTCCAACCCATAAGATTTTAGAGTTTATTCGTTTTCTATAAGAATTTGTAAATCTTGGCAGATTTGGTATCTATTAGATTCATTGTTTTTCATTTTGAATAAGGAAATTTGGGTAGATTTGATATCTTAGTAGGTTTGGTTTCCTTTTTAAATAAATAGAGTTGTTATCAAACAAGAATTTGAACTCTTTTTCTATATATGTAATTGAAACAAATCAGATGATTATCATCAATACAATTTTGAATTATTTCTTAAAGTTCTCGTGAGAGCTTTGCTTTGAAATTCTCTAAGAATTTTGATACGATCCTTGCTTATCTATCAAACAAGACCCGTAACAAACTCTTGATACTATTACCAAAGATCACGAATTAGGAGCATTTAGTTATCAAACAACTAAGAACCCTAATTATAAGTGACGAAATTCTTAGAGAATTTCAAAGCAAAGTTCTCACAAGAACTTTTAAGAGAAAACTCAAAATTGTATTCAATCATTATCATCTGATTTGTTCCAATTACATATATAGAAGAAAGAGTTCAAATCCTTGTTTGATTAGGAACTCTACTTATTTAAAAAGGAAACCAAATCTACTAAGATATCAAATCTACCCAAATTTCCTTATTCAAAAAGGAAAACAAATAAAACAATAAATCTAATAGGTACCAAATCTGCCAAGATTTCCAAATTCTTATAGAAAACAAATAAACCCTAAAATCCTTATGGGCTGGACGAAATTCTTAAGTTGGTGGGCTTGTAATTGGACTTTCTTCTCTTTTGTATCAAATCTAATTAAATTCACAAGTCTTGGACAGCCCATGCAATTTCCCTCTTGAGCAGATTGATCCAAATAACACAAAATAAGCCCATTGAGTGCATCTTTCATCTGTTTAGCTCTAGCTCTTGTAATTGGACCTCCATCATAGCTCAAAGGATCCAGCTTCTTCTTATTTGTGCTTGAACTCGAATTTCCATTAATGACATCTCCATGCTCCGCATCAAATTTCGCCACTTATAATTAGGGTTCTTAGTTGTTTGATAACTAAAGGCTCTTAATTCGTGATATTTGGTAATAGTATCAAGAGGTTGTTACGGGTCTTGTTTAATAGATTAGCAAGGATCGTATCATGTTTGATAATTAAAGGCTCTTAATTCGTGATTTGTGGTAATAGTATCAAGAGGTTGTTACGGATCTTGTTTAATAGATAAGCAAGAATCGTATCATAATAGCTCCTTTGTTGAGGTTGGTGCAATTAAGAATTCATCGTCCAATAGCAGACAACAACCCATGTTCAACGGCTATGAAAAACCTAAGAGGGGGGGGTGAATTAGGTTTTAACCGATTTTTCCTCTTATAAAATAAACAAGCTTTCTAAGATAACAAATATCAAACATTTGGTGTTCAACCAAAGTATGAAATGATGAGTCCAAGAAAAGAAGCAATGAACACAAAGATTTATAGTGGTTCGGTTTATCCAACAAAACCTAATCCACTACCTTGAGCTATCTACTCAAGGATTTCACAAAACCTTTCACTAATATAGTAAGAGAGAATACAATAGAGGCTCACCCAATTCCCTTAGGGTTTTACAACACAAACCTCTTAACCAACCAAGGTTCACTCAACACTTTGAGTTTTACAATATAACCTTGTCTACACACCTATCTCTATTACAACAATTAATTAAAAATATGCTCTTAACATAAACACAGTTTTCTATAGTTCAAGGCTCACTCTAACCCTTAGAGTTTTAATCTCAATGCAACCTTGAACAAATCAATCAAAATATGAATAAGAAGAGTTTGATATATGAAATCACCTTAATGTGAAGATATATCAATGTAAAGCATAAATACCTCTTTGAGTAATGTTTTCTTGTAAGTTGCTCAAGAACCCCAATGATTTTGTATAAATCTCACTTTGATGAATTTCACAATATGAATGTTAAGATTTGGTTTCAAAATAATCTCCAGAGGTTCTATGAAGTGTTAGGATCAGATTTTTGCTCAAAAAGTAGTGTTGATGAGTTGTTTAAACGATTGGATATTTATAAGTATGCACCAACGGTCATAAAAATGGCTGTTTGAATCTCACTCAGGAGAAGTGCGGTCGACCGCAAATCAGGAGGGTCGTCCGCACCATCATCGGCAAATGTTCCAGAGAACTCTGGACAGCCTGCGGACGATGAGCTCAGAAGTCCGGTCGACCGCTCCATCATCCGCAAGTGTTCCAGAGAGATCTGGACATACAGCGGACGATAAGCTCAGAAGTCCGGTCGACCGCTCCATCATCCGCAAGTGTTCCAGAGAGATTTGGACATACAGCGGACGATACTCTGAGAAGTCTGGTCGACCGCATGATCTGGGGTCGTCCACACTTTTGTCAGGTCGACCACAAATGCATTAAAACTATGCAGAACAAGTTTCCAAACAACTCTAAGAGTTTGCAAACTATATTTTATGAATTTTGAAGTATGTGCATATATTTTGAAAATCATTTCAAATACCCAACTCATGTTTTATCTAAATGAAATGCATTTTGACAATCATTTCTCTTTTATTGAGCAACCTATAGAACTCATTACTCAAAGGGATAGACCTAGAGATATCTAAAGATAAATAAAGAATTAAAGCTACACCTCTAGATCCTATCTAATCCAGAAACGCTTATCTTCAAGGCTTTACATCAAAAGCTCTTTCCTGAAGATTTGAAACTTTGATCTTGCATGGATTAGATATATGAATCCTAAAAGATCATCACTAATACAATAAAGCCATTAGTCCTTATCAATGTTTGTCATTTAATCAAAATTAAGATATTAAAAGCTTTAAGGCTTTCAATCTCCCCCTTTTTTATGATGACAAATATTGATGCAATGTGATGAATATAATAATTAAATGCAAGGATTCAAAGTAAGGAAGAGTTTATAAAATATGTAATAAAACTATTAAAAATGCTCCCCCTTACAATATGCTAGGTATTTGTAAGATATCACATATAGCATATAACCATTTAGTTTGATGATATCAAGAAATATATAGAATGTAACATTTTTCGAATAAATATTGGATCTCAAAATGAAAGTATTCATTGTAAGTATATGAGATCACTTCCTAGCTTATATAGGCTTAACGAAGCCTATTTTTCCACCAACCTCCGTATCCTCCTTCCTTCCAGAATTAATAACATATAGATAGGCTATAAAACCATTTATAAAGCTCCCCCTATCAATATGCATCAGTTTTGTAAAAATTTTGACAGAGTTTCCTTTATAACTCTTATAAAAACCATTTTTGCAACATAAACTCAACAATGCAAAAAGAGATGAGATAACACATAAAATCGCACATAAGGCCAACCCGGCCACCAACACACAATTCCCATTCTCCTTCAATCTCAATATAGCATAAACTTAGAAATATATAACTTTTAAACCAAGGATAGCCATACTTAACTTTTGAGCATTTAAGTTCATCTCAGAAATTTCTGAAATAAAAAGTTAGTTTCACAACATTTATATATTGCAATCAACAGTAGTTTTTCTCCCCCTTTTGTCATCATTCAAAAAGAATGGATAGAAAGGATAGAACTAAGTTAATTAAACAATAAGATCCCTCAACTACCAAGGAGTCATCATGGGGAATAAAAAAATGCATATATAAAAATAGAGGAGTCAAGAATACAAACAAGAGATAAGTTGTCTAGATAAAACAAAAGTACAACAAGTGCAGAAAAACACTATCTCCTAGGCCGTCGCATATAAACTTTAGCTGTGGAAGAGGATGGTCCAGCAGGCTGCTCATCAGGCGAGGGCATATCACGTGAAGGTGGTGGTGTAGAAACGTCAACCTGAATGCCATGTAGTGCCTCTAGATGAAATTTTATGTTGATGATCTCGATGCCATGGTACTCCACCCTTGATGCTAGGTCGTCGATCTTGGAGTGAAGTGTCTTGAAATGATTGTCAAACGTGCTGAACATCGAGCCAATCTGAGAAGAAATTTCTTCCAGGGCACCCCAGATGGCAGGTTGTGAAGTGGATACGTCTTCCTCTCCAACTTTTTCTTTACCTTTTGCCTTCTTCAAATCTGGAGCCTCAGGAGGAACATCTTCTTCCTCATCTAGATGAAGTGGTATTTTCACACCTTGTGAGTCTTCACCTTCAACAAAATCGCCAGAAAAATTGCCTTCATGAAGAGTTATCGGTGGTTCTTTTCCCATCAGCCTTGCTGTCTCCTTTGTTGCCACAACGATCTCTTCCGGAGTCATATTTTTCTTCAAGTCCCATGTACCATTGAGACATAACGCTTGCATTCTTTTAAAAGAAGTAAAGTTGAACTTAGGCACATATTTTGTCCCCTTCGGTTCTGGAAATGGGACGTTGAAATGGCGGAAGACTTTGGTTAATAACCGTCCATAGGGTAAGCTTTTCGGAACACCTTGCCCTTCTCAATGGTAGCCATCATGTGGTGTACCATTATGTAACCAAAATCCACCCGGATTCTCTTCACCAACAAATACATAAGAAACATATGCATAAACGTGACAGTAGTTTTATGGCCTTCAGTGGGGATGAAGATGTTAGTGCACATATGATGAAGAATACGATATTCAAAACTAAACACATTGGTCTCTCTCTTGACTAAGTTTACAAAAGAGTTTCCTTGAGTGAATATTTTCTCAAAACCCTCAACAGAAAAATCTTTATGATTTATTCTGTGATGAGTATTAAAGTACTCAACCCCATCCATAGGTATCTCTAAGATTTCATCTAAACCAAGGGAAGTAAATTTTATATCTATCCCATTGACCCTTGAAACAAAAAGAGTCCTTATAGTCATCTCTCCCTTTTTTTCTAACACTTCTTCGAGATTAGCATAAAACTGATATACAAGATCAGTATACAAGGATTCTTCATGATCAATTATACTATCCCATCCTTGCCAAGCCATATAGGTAAGAATTCTATCAAAGGGAAATTCATACCTATCAATGGTGCTCCCAGAAATTACTTGGCGATTCTTGAGGTAATCATTGTAACGATCCTCATGATGCTTGCTCCTGAAGAGTTGAGAAGAAGCTTGCATGGTTCTCTTCTTCTTTGGAACATCTTGAACCATTTGTGTTTTGCCCTTGTCACTTTGAGTTTTTGCCATTTCTAGGGTTTTCAAATGCAGCAAACAAGGATATATAGGATGAATGTATGAATTGGGGAAGAAATGAAGTGTATTTATGGTGGATTGTTCGTGGGTTATGAGAGTTTGAAGAGTTGCGGCTGATAAATGAAGAGGTGGGGATGATTTGAAGATGAAGAGTTGCGTCCGAAAGAGGCATATTTGTAACGGTCCACAGATGTGCGGTCGACCGGATCGTCGTCCGCACGTTGATTTTTGTTACTCGGGAACATTTGTGGTCGATACATTTAATCTACGGTCGACCGGAAGTTTTAATTTGAGTCGTCCGCAAATTCACTGGAACCTTTCCGGTCGATGTGTTTAATCTGCGGTCGACCGGACGATTTGATAAGTGTATCGTCCGCAAGTCCACTGGAACCTTCCCGGTCGATGTGTTTAATCTGCGGTCGACCGGTCATCCTGTCATGATCATCCGCAAGTTCACTGTCTGTTCTGTGGACGATTGTTTTCTAGCTTGCGGTCGACCGCACCTGCCAAACAGTGCACAAAAACATATATTTGACAGACTTCATAAAAACGCACAAGTTAGAAATCAAAAGTACCAATACCCAAAAGTTTTCTAAGTAAACAAAACCTTTTCTCAGCCAAAGGCTTTGTGAAAATATCAGCTAATTGATCATCCATAGGAACAAACTCAAGAACAATATCACCTTTTAAAACATGATCACGCAAAAAATGATGTTTAATATCTATATGCTTAGTTTTTGCATGTTGTATAGGATTCTTTGTCAGATTTATGGCACTAGTATTATCGCAGTTGATAGTGGTACAATCAAAGTTCAAGCCATAATCTTGCAAGGTGGTTTTCATCCATAAAACTTGTGCACAACAACTACCAGCAGAAATGTATTCAGCTTCAGTGGTAGAGAGAGAGATACAAGCTTGTTTCTTACTATACCAAGAAACTAAAGAGTAACCAAGAAATTGACGGTGACCACTAGTACTCTTACGTTCTACTCTACAACTTGCATAATCTGCATCAGTAAATGCTACTAGCTCAAAAGACATAGATTTAGGATACCACAAACCAAAATCTATAGTCCCCTTTAAGTATCTAAGAATACGTTTCACAGCAATTAAATGAGATTCTCTAGGAGATGATTGAAATCTAGCACATAGACAAACAGAGAACATAATATCAGGTCTACTAGCAGTTAAATACAAAAGACTACCAATCATACCTCTGTATATAGTTTGGTCAATCATCTTACCATTCTCATCTTTGTCCAATTTAATAGATGTGGCCATAGGAGTATCAATCTCCTTTGAATCAGCCATTCCAAACCTTTTCAGTAATTCTTTTGTATACTTGGCTTGGTTAATGAAAGTACCTTCCTTTGCTTGCTTAATTTGTAATCCAAGGAAGAATGTCAACTCACCCATCATGCTCATTTCAAATTCATCCTACATTGTCTTAGAGAAATCTTTGCACATATTTTCATTAGTAGCTCCGAAAATAATATCATCAACATATATTTGAACAATCAAAATATCATGTGCTTTATTTTTAATTAAGAGAGTAGTATCAACTATACCTCTAGAAAAACCTTTTTCAATAAGAAAATTGCTAAGTCTATCATACCAAGCTCTTGGTGCTTGCTTTAAACCATATAAGGCTTTGGAGAGCTTGTACACATGATTTACATATGATTCATGAATAAAATCAGGAGGTTGTTCAACATACACTTCCTCTTGAATGAAACCATTTAAGAAAGCACTTTTGACATCCATTTGAAATAATTTAAAACCTTTAAAGGAAGCAAATGCAAGTAACATTCTAATGGACTCTAATCTAGCCACTGGAGCAAAAGTCTCATCATAATCAATACCTTCTTCCTGATTATATCCTTGAGCAACAAGTCTAGCCTTATTTCTAGTCACAATACCATGTTCATCAAGTTTGTTTCTAAAAACCCATTTTGTACCAATAATAGTAAGATTTGAAGGTCTAGGTACAAGTTCTCATACTTTGCTCCTTTCAAATTGATTTAACTCATCTTGCATGGCAATAATCCAAAAATCATCATTAAGAGCTTCATCAATGTTCCTAGGTTCTATATGAGATAATAATGCAAAATCATCAACAAAATTTATAAAATATCTTCTAGTTCTTACCCCTTCATTTGGATCACCAATGATTTGATCCTTTGGATGGTTGTGAACATATTTCCATTCTTTTGGAAGATCACACTTTGTTCCTTCTTCAAGTGAGATAGATTCTTGATTTTCAAAGACTTCTCCATTCTCATCCTTTGATGTTGAAGGATTTTCATTTGTTTGAACAACATCCTTATTCATTGACTTCAAGGGTATTTCTTGAATGTCACCTTCAATCTCATCTCTTAGCAAATAGATGTTAGATTCATCAAAAACAACATGAATAACTTCTTCAATAATCATAGTTCTCTTATTATACACGCGATAAGTTTTTCTTATTGAAGAATAGCCAAGAAATATACCTTCATCGGATTTCTTATCAAACTTACCAATATTGTCTTTGACATTTAAAACAAAACATTTACAACCAAAAACCTTGAAGTAAGAAATAGAAGGAGTTTTGCCAAACATAAGTTCATAGGGGGTTTTCTTCATAAGAGGTCTAAGAAGCACTCTATTTATAATGTAGCAAGAGGTGTTTACAGCTTCAACCCAAAAATACTTTGGCAAATTATTTTCACATAGCATAGAACGAGCCATTTCCTGTAAAGTACGATTTTTCCTCTCGACAACACAATTTTGTTGAGGAGTTTTAGCAACAGAAAAATTGTGAGAAATTCCATTCTCAACACACAGTTTAGTGAAGTTAATATTGCAAAATTCTCTACCATTATCACTTCTAATGGAGATGAGTTTGCAACCTATGGTGTTTTGTACTTGTTTAAAAAGCTTGACAAAAGCTCCAAAAGCTTCATCTTTGCCCAACAAGAATAATACCTAAGTAAATCTAGAGAAGTCATCAACTATCACATAAGCATACAATTTTCCACCAAGGCTCATTGTCCTCATAGGACCAAATAAATCCATATGAACAAGTTCAAGAGGTTTTGAAGTTGAAACAATCTTCTTAGGTTTAAAAGAACTCTTGACTTGTTTACCATATTGACATGCATCACAAACACGATCTTTTTCAAAATGAATGGCAGGCAATCCTCTAACAAATTCATGCTTAGATAAGTTATGCAAAGTATCCATGCTCACATGTCCTAACCTACGATGCCAAAGATATGCATCATCATCTTTCAAAGCAAGACATTTAACATCTTGTTCAACTAAATCATCAAAGTAAAGATCATACATATTTCCATTTCTATTTCCAACAAAAACAATTTTGTTAGAGCAATCATCAATAATTAAACATGAATCCTTCTTAAAATAACCTTATAACCATTATCACATAATTGACTAATACTAAGCAAATTATATTTGAGATTATCAATAAGAAGAACATTTTTAATAAAGGGAGAAGTACTTTTACCAACATTGCCAATGCCAATGATTTTCCCTTTCTTTTTGTCACCGAAAGTCACAAATCCTTCATCTCTTGGTTTGACATCATTAAGTATGGATGCATTTCCAGTCATGTGTCTTGAGCATCCACTGTCAAGAAACCATTTGTTCTCCTTTGTTTTCAATTGAAAACATACCTACACCAAAGATGTTAATAAGCCTTTTGGTACCCAAATTCTCTTGGGTCCATTGGGGTTAGTTCTTTTAACTACCCAAGTGCTTTTAGCACCATTCTCAATCTTTTTCTTCACATAGCATCTAGTCACTTTATGACCATTTTTGCCACAATAAGTACAACATATTTTTGAAGAAGTATAGACATGTGAATGATATGCATGAGATACTCTCTTATGTGTATGTGACATATGTGAGTGAGATAAACTCTCATGGGTGTGTGAGACATCATTATAACTATCATCAAAACCAAGACCTCTCTTATCATGAGTGAGTCTTTGCATACCAAGTAGTTTGTTCAAATTGTCCCTACCACATGTAAGTTTTTGCAAGCTAGCACTTAAATCACTCATTCTAATTTTCATGGCATCATAATCACTCATCATATCATCCAACTTCTTGTTTCTAGAAATAAGATCAACATTAGCATTCTCAAGAAATTTCACCTTATCATTTAAACCAATAACATTCTCATCAAGACAAATCTTTGTAGAAGTTAACAAGGCATTTTCATCAATGAGCATAGTATTATCTAATGATAGCTTCTCTACTTGACATTTCAAGACTTTGTTTTTCTTGATAATCTTTTTCATTTCCTTATAGAGATTGGAGATAAATTCATCTCTATCAAACATGTCACAAATATCATCATCACTTTCATTATCAACTAAAGAAGGAGTTTTTGGAGTATTTACCTCATCTTCAATGGCCATGAAACAAACATTTGCATGTTCAGTTTGTTCTTCATCTTCACTTCCTTCTTGATCCCAAGTGCAAGCAAGTCCTTTCTTGTTCTTGGACTTGTACTTCTTTTCTTTCTTTCTTAATTTTGGACAGTCCGCCTTGAAGTGATTTGGACTTCCGCATTCATAGCATTGCTTTGAGTTGTTATTTGTAGATGTCGATGGTTTCTTTTTGAATTTGTTGAAATGTCCCTTTTTGAACATTTTCTTGAAGTTCTTCATGACAAGAGCTATTTCCTCATCATCCATTTCTTCCTCATCACTGGAAGATTCATTTTCGTTGTTCTCTTTAGCTTTGAGAGCAATTCCTCTTTTCCCTTTGTCTTCCACTTCTTGATCATTCAACCACTTCATCCTAATCTCATGAGTGAGAAGTGATCCAATAAGCTCTTCCACTGGTTTCTTCTTCAAATCATGAGTTTCCAACATAACAGTAGTTTTGCCTTCCCAAGCCTTTGGTAAAGCATTGAGTATTTTCATATTTTGTTCTCCTATAGAATAAGACTTGCTAAACACTTTTAAACCGTTAATAATGTTAGTAAAGCGAGTAAACATATCAGTGATGTTTTCATTTGATTTCATAGTGAAAAGTTCATACTCCCTTGTAAGCATACCAAGTTTTGTTTCCTTTACTTGGTTTGTACCTTCATGAGTCACTTCAAGTAGTCTCCACATTTCATGTGCAGATTTACAACATCTTACCCTGTTATACTCATTCATATCAAGTGCACAAGTAAGAGTGTTCATGGTAAGAAAATTATGGGTCATTTTCTTTTTATCTTCATCATCAAATTCCTCAGATATTCTATCAATCTTGATACCATCAACAACTTTAAAAGGTACATAGGGACCATTTTCAACAATATTCCATAATTCATAGTTTAGAGAAGATATATAGATTCTAACTCTATTTTTCCAGAAATTATAGTTTGTGCCATTCAACAAAGGAGGTCTAGTAGTAGAGTAACATTCTACCATCATAGTGTTATCTAGATGAGCCATAGAATCTTTGCTTCAAGGATGTTAAGCCTTATCAACAAGAAGACCCGCTCTGATACCAATTGAAAAACCTAAGAAGGGGGGGGTGAATTAGGTTTTAACCGATTTTTCCTCTTATAAAATAAACAAGCTTTCTAAGATAACAAATATCAAACACTTGGTGTTCAACCAAAGTATGAAATGATGAGTTCAAGAAAAGAAGCAATGAACACAAAGATTTATAGTGGTTCGGTTTATCCAACAAAACCTAATCCACTACCTTGAGCTATCTACTCAAGGATTTCACAAAACCTTTCACTAATATAGTAAGAGAGAATACAATAGAGGCTCACCCAATTCCCTTAGGGTTTTACAACACAAACCTCTTAACCAACCAAGGTTCACTCAACACTTTGAGTTTTACAATATAACCTTGTCTACACGCCTATCTCTATTACAACAATTAATGAAAAAGATGCTCTTAACACAAACACAGTTTTCTATGGTTCAAGGCTCACTCTAACCCTTAGAGTTTTAAGCCCAATGCAACATTGAACAAATCAATCAAAATATGAATAAGAAGAGTTTGATATATGAAATCACCTTAATGTGAAGATATATCAATGTAAAGCATAAATACCTCTTTGAGTAATGTTTTCTTGTAAGTTGCTCAAGAACCCCAATGATTTTGTATAAATCTCACTTTGATGAATTTCACAATATGAATGTTAAGATTTGGTTTCAAAATAATCTCCAGAGGTTCTATGAAGTGTTAGGATCAGATTTTTGCTCAAAAAGTAGTGTTGATGAGTTGTTTACACGATTGGGTATTTATAAGTATGCACCAACGGTCATAAAAATGGTTGTTTGAATCCCACTCAGGAGAAGTGCGGTCGACCGCAAATCAGGAGGGCCGTCCGCACCATCATCCGCAAATGTTCCAGAGAACTCTGGACAGCCTGCGGACGATGAGCTCAGAAGTCCGGTCGACCGCTCCATCATCCGCAAGTGTTCCAGAGAGATCTGGACATACAGCGGACAATAAGCTCAGAAGTCCGGTCGACCGCTCCATCATCCGCAAGTGTTCCAGAGAGATCTGGACATACAGCGGACGATACTCTGAGAAGTCTGGTCGACCGCATGATCTGGGGTCGTCCACACTTTTGTCAGGTCGACCACAAATGCATTAAAATTATGCAGAACAAGTTTCCAAACAACTCTAAGAGTTTGCAAACTATATTTTATGAATTTTGAAGTATGTGCATGTATTTTGAAAATCATTTTAAATACCCAACTCATGTTTTATCTAAATGAAATGCATTTTGAAAATCATTTATCTTTTATTGAGCAACCTATAGAACTCATTACTCAAAGGGATAGACCTAGAGATATCTAAAGATAAATAAAGAATTAAAGCTACACCTCTAGATCCTATCTAATCCAGAAACGCTTATCTTCAAGGCTTGACATCAAAAGCTCTTTCCTGAAGATTTGAAACTTTGATCTTGCATGGATTAGATATATGAATCCTAAAAGATCATCACTAATACAATAAAGCCATTAGTCCTTATCAATGTTTGTCATTTAATCAAAATTAAGATATTAAAAGCTTTCAGGCTAAATTAAGATATTAAATGATAGTAAACCGTCAAAGAAATTATCAACATTCAAAATTCAAATTGGTTTAGTATGCAATTTGAGGTTGGATCGAGAAGTGATATTGAATAATTGTTTTAGCATATCATAACCTCTCGGTAAAACTTTAAATGAATTAAGATGTAGCATTATTATAGTAATTTGTTCATGTATAAAGTTTGTTTGTACTTCAAACTCAATTGTGCTGCCATAAGTGGTACTAAGTGCATATGAAATGATACATACTATGAGAGCATTAATATTATGAGCTTGCTTGAGCAACTATTCCAATTATTTCGGAGTTGCATCGATTTCTCTAATATTTTTCTCAATTTCAGTACAACTTACACGTATGCAACTTTATTTACAACTATTGTTCCTCCAAAAAGGCTGATTGTTGTTTTTACTCTTTGTATTAGATTTTGTTTGATTTTTTATCTTTGAAAAATTGAACCGTCAGAAGTTTACACTCTTTTGAATGTTGTTCTTTCCTATATATAGAACTAAGTGAGTAGTTGTAGAATAATAATAAGTAATGAATCTCGGGGTACAGAAGAATGAAGTTTTGTTAAATAACAACTCCTATATATAGAGAGAGAGAGAGGTATATGTATACACACACACACACATATATCATATCATTTCACCTCATTTTTAATTTTGGCATTTTATCCAATTTTTCAATCCAATTTGAAAATAACACATCACCTCTTTTTCTATTATCTTTTTATTCAATTTTCCACACAATTTGAATTTTGTGGCACATCATGTCTTTTTCATTTTGTCTTTTAGTCTAATTTTTCAAATCGTGCTAAAAAATTGGACAAAATTGATGCGAAGTATGGAGATGACATTAATGGAAATTCGAGTTCAAGTGCAAATAAGAAGTTGGATCCTTTGACTTATGATAGATGTCCAATTACAAGAGCTAGAGCTAAACAGATGAAAGATATAATTAATGGGAATATTTTGAGTTATTTTGATCTATCTGGTCAAAAGGGAAATTGCATTGACTGCCTAGACTTGTAAATTTAATTAGATTTGATACAAATGAGAAGAAAGTCCAATTACAAGCCCACCAAACCTAAGAATTTCGTCTAGTCCATAAGGATTTTAGGGTTTATTCGTTTTGTATAAGAATTTGAAAATCTTGATAGATTTGGTGTCTATTAAATTTATTGTTTTATTTGTTTTCCTTTTTGAATAAGGAAATATGGGTAGATTTGATATTTTAGTAGATTTGGTTTCCTTTTTAAATAAGTAGAATTCCTAATCAAACATGAATTTGAACTCTTTCTTCTATGTATGTAATTGGAACAAATCAGATGATTAATCATTGAATACAATTTTGAGTATTCTCTTGAAGTTCTTGTGAAAGTTTTACTTTGAAATTCTCTAGGAATTTGAACACTTATAATTAGAGTTCTTAGTTGTTTGTTAACTAAAGGTTACTAATTCGTGATCTTTGGTAATAATATCAAGAGGTTCTTACGGGTCTTATTTGATAGATAAATAAGGATTGTATAAAAAATGCCAAAATAGAAAAAGAGGTGATGTACAATATTTTTCAAATTCGTTTGAAAACTTGGACAAAATGTTAAAATGATATGATGTGCATGTATATATATATATATATACATGAGTCGTTATTTGGTAAAATTCCATGATTCTTCAACTGGAGATTTATCATTTGTTCATCTTCTTTCTTTTGTACATAGTTATTTCAAATAAAAACTTCATTTTTCCTTTCTATACAAAATGAATGAATCAATTCTTAAACTTCAAATTTATTACACTTTGCTCTCTATTAATGCATTGACAAAAATATAAGAGATTATTATTTCTAATGTTGAAAGGAATTTCCGAGGACATTAGATGGTTAATTGAGCCAATGTCCAACTAAGTGGTAAGTATTAACCTACTTTTTCCAAATGTCTAACTGGTTTGAGTAAAAGTAAATGTGTCAAGTAGAACTGTAATACAAAATGTCATTCCTTTAAATATTTATTTAGAAATTAGGAAGATAAAATCACTTTCTTAAAGATGGACCAAGAAAAGAATCATTGGATAATATCCGATTGACTCTTGTGACGCATCATTGTGGAAGTGTACAACGGAAACTTCTCAAATTATGAAATAAATTCAAAGGTGAAAAACAACGTTATAGTGTAGGGAATTTTACTTTAAAAAATCATGTATGCATGTTTATACAAAAACTTGTGAGAAGAAAATGAAATATGTAATATGAATGTATTTTATGTAATATATTTGAAATTTTATTAATATGTTTTATGAACATTTTATATTTATTTAATGCACTTTATTTCTTATATGTACATTTTGAAGCAAGTGGGGACGAGGGATGTTGCATATCCATGGGGACGATGGCAGGTGTACTGATTATGATTCAATGTGAGATGCAGACAAGGACGGGTAAGATATTTTCAATCATAAATGGGGTTGGACGTAGAAAATCTATTCCCACATAGTAAATTTGATATGGCTATGTTCATAAGTTTTCTTTTTTGTTTTCGCAAGGATGAACTGAATTTGAGTCTCCTATTTAATTTATCTTATATCATATTAAAAGCCCAAATGATACAATCATTGCTTATCTATTAAAGGATCAAACTTTTTCTTATTTACGCTTGAACTCGAATTTCCAATAATGTCATTTCCATGCTCCTCGCATCACTCCCCCTTTCCTCAAAAGGATTCGTCATCGAATCATCACTTGTATAATCGAAAGGAAGTAAATCAAAAACATTAAAAGTAGCACTGACATTATACTCACCAGGAAGAGCTAATTTGAAAATATTGTCATTGATCCTTGCCACAACTTGAAAATGACCATCTCCTTTTGGTTGAAACTTTGAATGTCTTTACATAGGAAACCTTCCATTGCATAAATGCAACCATACCCAATCGCCAGGCTAAAAATCACTTTATTTCTTTCATGATTTCTTTGAGTCATCATTTGCTGATTTCTTTTCTCAATATTTTGCTTGATTGTTTCAAGAATTTTTTGCACATATTCTGCCTTTTTAGCTCTATCAAAATTAACATGTTAAAGGTAAATGAGATAAATCTAATGGTGTTAAAGGATTAAAATCATAAGCAATCTCAAAAGTTGAATAATGAGTAGAGGAATGCACACTCTTATCATATGCAAACTCTACAATGATCTAAACAATCATCCCATGATTTCAAATTCTTTTTAATGATAGCTTTCAATAATTGTCTCAAAGTTCTATTCACTACCTCAGTTTGTCCATCAATTTGTGGATGACAAGTAGTACTAAACAGCAATTTAGTTCCTAATTTTACCCATAAAGTTTTCCAAAAGTAAGATAAAAATTTAGATCCTCTATCACTCACAATAGACTTAGGCATACCATGCAAATGAACTATTTCTTTAAAGAACAAATCAGCAACATGTGAACCATTATCAGTTTTATGACATGGAATGAAGTGTGCCATTTTAGAAAATCTATCAACTACCACAAATATACTATGAAATCGATGTCTGGTTCTAGGTAAACCAAGAACAAAATCCATAGAAACATCTATCCAAAGTGCATGTGACATAGGTAATTGTGTGTATAAACCATGTCGATGCACTTTTAGACTTAGCTTGCAAACATGTAATACAATTAGCACAATACTTAGAACATTTGATCGCATATTGGGCCAAAATAAGTGCTCCTACAAAACATCTAAAATCTTGGATATGCCAAAGTGTTCCATTAAACCCCTTTCATGTGCTTCATGAATCAAAAGTAATCGCATAAAACACTTAGGAATAAAAAGTTGTCTCATGCGAAATAGATAACCATTATTCCTATAGAAATTATCAAAGCCAACATTCTTGTATGCATTATGAACATTGCTAAAATTGTTGTCTTTTTCATACAATTCTTTAAAATGCTCAAAACCTAGCAATTTAGCATTTAAAGTGGTAATAAGTACATACCTTCGACTCAAAGCATCAGCAACAACATTTTCCTTTCCCTTCTTGTACTTGATGATGTATGGAAAAGATTGAATGAATTTCCTCCATTTAGCATGTCATTTATTTAACTTATTTTGTCCCTTCAAATACTTCAAGCTCTCATGATCAGTATGGATAGAAAACTCTTTAGGAAGAAGATAGTGCTGCCATGTTTCCAATGCTCTTACTAAAGCATACATCTCTTTGTTATAAGTTGGATATTTCAATGTAACACCATTCAACTTTTCACTAAAATAAGCAATTGGTTTTCCTTCTTATAAAAGGACTACACCAATACCAACTCCTGAAGCATCACATTCAATTTCAAAATTGTTATCAAAATTAGATAAAGCAAGAATAGAAGCAGAAATACTTTTTGCCTTTAACATGTTAAATGTTTTTTCTTGTTCATCCCTCCATTTAAATCCAATATTATTTTTATAACTTCAGTTAAAGGGCCAACAATGCTAGAACAATCCTTAACAAACTGTCTATAAAAGCTTGTCAAATCATGAAAACTTCTAACTTCCCCCACATTCTTAGGTGTTGGCCAAGTTTCAATAGATTTAACCTTTCATTATCTACTTCATGTTAACTAACAACATATCCTAAAAATATAAATTTAGGAACACAAAATGAACATTTAGCAAGCTTAGCATGATCATCAAGTGATTTTCTATGCACAAGTTGATGCGGAGCATGGAGATGTCATTAATGGAAATTCGAGTTCAAGCACAAATAAGAAGAAGCTGGATCCTTTGAGATATGATGGAGGTCCAATTACAAGAGCTAGAGCTAAACAGATGAAAGATGCACTCAATGGGCTTATTTTGTGTTATTTGGATCAATCTGCTCAAGAGGGAAATTGCATGGGCTGTCCAAGACTTGTGAATTTAATTAGATTTGATACAAAAGAGAAGAAAGTCCAATTACAAGCCCACCAAACTTAAGAATTTCGTCCAGCCCATAAGGATTTTAGGGTTTATTTGTTTTCTATAAGAATTTGGAAATCTTGGCAGATTTAGTACCTATTAGATTTATTGTTTTATTTGTTTTCCTTTTTGAATAAGGAAATCTGGGTAGATTTGATATCTTAGTAGATTTGGTTTCCTTTTAAATAAGTAGAGTTCCTAATCAAACAAGGATTTGAACTCTTTCTTCTATATATGTAATTGGAACAAATCAGATGATAATGATTGAATACAATTTTGAGTTTTCTCTTAAAAGTTCTTGTGAGAGCTTTGCTTTGAAATTCTCTAAGAATTTCGCCACTTATAATTAGGGTTCTTAGTTGTTTGATAACTAAAGGCTCCTAATTCGTGATCTTTGGTAATAGTATCAAGAGTTTGTTACGGGTCTTGTTTGATAGATAAGCAAGGATCGTATCAGATATGGTTAATTATATTGTTACCAAAGTATTTCCAAATCATTTATCTAAGCCTCAAAAGGATAAAATTAGGAATGACTCAAAACACTACCTTTGGGATGACCCCTACCTTTTCAAAAGCTGCGCAGACAATGTCATACGCAGATGTGTTCCAAATAACGAAATTCAATCCATATTGAATTTTTGTCATACTTTTGAATGTGAAGGTCATTTTGGACCAAAACGAACTGCTAGAAAAATTCTGCAAAGTGGATTTTATTGGCCTACTCTTAACAAAGATGCATATTACTTTGTTAAATCTTGCAATGAATGTCAAAGAGTTGGTAATATATCCAAGAGAGATGAAATGCCTTTGAAAACTATCTTAGTTTGTGAACTTTTTGATGTATGGGGTATTGATTTCATGGGACCTTTTCCTTCGTCTTTTGGAAATACTTACATCTTGCTTGCAGTGGATAGCTAAGGCCACTCGAACGAATGATTCCAAAGCAGTTGTGACATTTATCAAAGACAACATATTCCACAGATTTGGAATTCCAAAGGCCATCATCAGTGACAGAGATACGCATTTTTGCAACAAGGTAGTGGAAACTCTGTTTAAAAAATATCATGTTTCTCATAAGGTTTCTACTGCCTATCATCCTCAAACAAATGGACTTGCTGAAATCTCTAACAGGGAAATTAAGTCTATTCTAGCTAAAGTAGTCAATCCTAATAAGAAAGACTGGAGCCTTCGATTGGGAGATGCTCTTTGGGCATATAGAACTGCATTCAAAACCCCTATTGGTATGTCACCATTTAGATTGGTTTATGGTAAAGCCTGTCATCTACCTGTGGAATTAGAACATAAGGCATTTTGGGCTATTAAACAATGTCATCTTAATCTTGATGATGCACAATCTAATCGAAAACTGCAGATCCAAGAACTAGAAGAGATTAGAAATGATGCATATGTTAATTCCTGGATTGCAAAAGAAAAGATGAAATATTACCATGACAAAAATCTTTCAAGGAAAAATTTCAATATTGGTGATAAGGTTTTACTCTATAATTCTCGTCTGAGACTGTTTCCAGGAAAGCTAAAGTCAAGGTGGATTGGCCCATTTGTTATCATTAATATCTTTAATCACGGGTCAGTGGAGATAAAAAGTCTTCAAACGAGCAAAATTTTCAAAGTGAACGGTCATCTCCTTAAACCTTTTCATGAAAGTTTTGTTGGACAAATTATCGATTACGTTGCTTTTGAAGACCCACCACAAGAAAGGAATTGAAATCTGTGCTCGTCGAGTCTAAGACGTTAAACAAGGGCGCTGTGTGGGAGGCAACCCATCGTTTTCTTTAATACTTTTGAATTGTTTGATTTTCCTTTTTCATTTTTTAGCTTGCAGGCCTAGCAGAAATTGTTGAATATGCGTCTTCTCGGATACTGAAAGACGGCGTATTTAAGTTAATTAAATGTCCAACAGTGATTAAACACGGCTTTAAATAGCCTGCTTAATTGTTGAACGAATCACCAAACGATTTCTGCTAATTTCCTTTCAAGAGTAAATTCCATCTGCAAGGTATTTCTTTCCTTTTTACATTTTAGTTTGTCTTTCCATCCCTTCTTTCTTTCTATCTCTTTGTTACATAATAGATGATTTTTTAATGAAAATGAGAAGATACTATCCATTGCTCCCTATTAATTATTTGAGAAAAATCTATCTGATGAGATTGGAGCGTATCAAATTACTAGTATCCATTGGAATGCCTGAGGATATTGGGTGGATAATTGAAACTAAGGTCCGAATTAGTGGTGAACATCCAGCTTTTCCCAAACGTCCACCTGGGTTGGGGAAGAGTAGTTATGCAAAGAAACGGAGAGGTAAAAGAATGAGAGTCTGTTATAAATGTGCTAGATGGAACTGTGATACCAGTTGTCGTTCACTTGGGTATTTATCCGATAATCGGGAAGACAAAATTGCTTTCATTAAGAATGGACTGAGTAAAGAGTCATTAGATGATATCAAACTAACTCTTGATACGCATTCTAGTGGATACGTTCAAATGGAAATTCTCGGGTTATGGAAACAATTCAAAATTGAACAACTCTGGTACACTCTTCGGTATCTGAATTTAAACGATCCCGTTTGCCAGTTTTTAAGAAAGCTGGATGAGCAGCATACCCCCGACTCATAGAAGGTGTTTGAAACCGTTACTGGACGTAAAACCAAAGGAAGATGTGAGCCACAATCACAACTACTTGTTTTTATTTGTTTCTTCTTTGATTTGTTTTATTTGTTTGTTTTCTTTTTAGTGTGTAACAGAATCACTTTTGAAGTCGTTACTATGGAAGGTTCACCAATCAGAAGTCTAACAAACATCGCAGTGTTTGGAGGAACGACCGTGGGTACTACTGTTTCGCATCTAACTGCTGCTATCCAATTGGGAAGAGTACTAGCTCATCGAAAGATCGGTCTAGTATATGGAGGAGGAAATGCTGGATTAATTGGAGAGGTTGCTCAAGCACACCAGTCATACCAAACACTTATTCATATTGAAACAAATCAACCAAACAAAGTTCTCGCGGTAGGTGTAATTCCTACTCCTCTGAAAGAAGTATATGGCAGAACAATTGGATATGAGGTACAAACAAAATCATTTTATGAACACATGACACTCATGTTGCATAACTCTGATGCTTTCATAGTCATACCAGGAGGATATGAGGTTTTAGAATGCTTGTTCAATTTAACATTCTGGTTTAACATGAAACTGCACACTAAACCAATTGGTCTTTTAAATGTTGATCACTACTTTGATGGTTTATTAGCATTTCTTGACATAGCTGTTACACATAAGCTTCTATCTCCAGTAGCACGAAAAATAATTGTATCTGCACCCACAACTAAGGAGCTATTGGATGAAATAGTAGCTTTTGTACCAGAGACAGATCCAGAAGTACCTCCAATTAACTGGTCAATTTCCGGTAACAAGCGAAAAAGAGATTCAATGGATTTAGAGTTAAAGTTGTAAGTTTTTCTTTTTAAATAAATGTGTGTTATTTTCTTTTTATTAAAAGCTGTGGAATAATGTTGTTGTTTTTAAAACTTTGTGTGTTTTTACATTGAGGACAATGTAATTCCCAAGTGTGGGGGGTGGTTTGAATAAAGAGTCAAGTGATTAAACTCATTTGATTCTTGATCCGCACCTTTAAAAACATTGTTTTTAATAATTTGTTATTTTGTTGAATAAATAATGCATGTATTATAACTTTTTAAGATGTTAGGTAATTTTGTGTTAAATTTTTCAGTCCTTTTATAATTATACCCCTTTCTGTAAAATTTTTTCGAATAAATCAATTGAATATCTTAGCAATTTGACAAAAATATTCTTATTTAACTAATGTGGCTAAATCTTTTATGTTATGAAACCCAAATTTAAAAACATTAGTATTGTGATTTGATGATAATGTAAGTTTACTGTGTGTTTTAGTACATTTAAGGTCACTCTCTACACACTAGAACTTGTTCTTTCACATGCTTGAGACGAAATTTAAATAAAATCTTGGTTGATTTGGGGATGACATAAGACATTCTTTGATAGTTTGAGCCTTTCTGAACGAACCATACTTATATATATCCCTCGATCCTACTTTGAGCCAACAAGTATGAATGGTTTCATTACCATTTAATTTCTTTGATAAATAGCCTCGTTTATTACTTTTCTATCCAGATACTTTATTGAGAATGTATTAAACATGTGTTAATCTGTATTGAAAAGTTATGAACACTGCTGATAAAGGATTACGAGATATTGTCAAAAACCGAAAGGTTAAAAAATAAATAAAAAAGAAGAAGAAGAAGAAAAGAAAAGAAAAATAAGAAAATAGAAAAGTGTGAAAAATGAAGAGATATCATGGCTAATTTTTCTTCAAGAGGTAGCAATTCATTCTCAATATAAACTCTTGAAATATTTTGAATATTCTTATCCTTCGTTTGAAGCCAAATCCCGAGCTTAACATTACAAGCTTAAAAGTCCTATTTGACCCAGATCGACCAAAATTTTCATCATTAGTGGAGAGTATGTGAGTTTACAAATTTATAAGTTGTGTTGAGAAACTAAGAATGTATTTTCATTTACATAGTGACTTTGTTGTTATCTTTTCATTATACTGATAGCATGTTTTAAAAAAAAAAAAATTATTATGCGTTTTATGTTTTTCACAGTCACATTTTGTTAACTTTAAATATTAATGTTAAGCTTGTAAGTGATATTCAAGCACACGAGCACAATTACATTTCAAATAAAAAGGGGTTAATTGTGAAAGTTGTATTGAAATTAATATAACACTTTGTTACCTTATTAATCTTATTTAAGTTATTTATACTTGTATATTTTGTGTTTATATTTTGCTTGAGGACAAGCAAAGAGATAGTGTGGGGGAATTTGATGTACACATAAAATAACTGATTTTTATACTACTTAATGACTATATTTTGTTTAAAAATCGATTAATTGTGTCATTTAATGGATATATTTCACATTTCCTTTCTATTTCTTTGTGTTATAACTTTTTTCAGTGTATTCTAGTACATTTTGGAGATAAAAAGAAGATGAAGAAATGAAGATGAAGATGAAGAAGAAAAAAAAAAAAAAAAGATGAACAGTAACTCCGGTGAATAGTACCACCGTCGATGATGACGTCACTGCTTACGTCATGAACAGTGTCCGTCGGCTGGTCAAAGTCAACAAGTCAACCTGCTACAGTACCCTGAGGTCAAAATGACCATTTTACCCCTAGAAATTTCCCTATAAATATGCTAGCTTAATTTCTCATTTGAGACACCAATTTAGCTCCAATCTTCTTCATTTCTTTTGTAATTTCTTTCTTTTATTATTATCTTCATATTAATATAATTTCTAGAATTTTTAGAATAGTTTTTCAAGTCTTTTTGTAAAATTTAGTAAAGAAATTCTGTCCGGATAATTTCAATATTTTCGGGGAGTATTTCTTTCAAATTTTCATTCTAATGTTTATAAATTTCATCTTATATTTATTAAATATGGATTGTGAGTAATTTCCTTTTGTTAGTAAGGATATGTGTTAAGTTATTAATAAATGGGATTATGAGATAATTTTCTTTGTACTTAATTTCTATTTGGATTTATTTAACTGGACTTATGGTCTGTTTACCCGCCTAGTCTTTATTTATTTTGCTTTATGCACTTTAAATATCGCAAATGGATGGCCGAGCCACCTATTAGTTTAATTTACTTTTATGTCTTTTATTTTCTTTTTTATGGAAGGCCGGCCTCCATACTTTTAGTTTAATTTATTTAAATAGCCTGTTGAACCGCCTAATTTGTTTAGTTAATATAAATCCAATCTTTCTTTATATATATATATATATATATTTGTATATTTATTTAATATACTTATATCTATATATTAATTAAGTATTTATGTAATTCCTGTTTTAATTAATATAATTATGTGAATTAATTGGATTGACAATCCAATTAATAAACATGATTATATAGCTAGGATTATTAATCTTGTATTAATGATTCAAGTGGCATCTACTAATTTAATTGAGTTGCAGCTCTTGACTTAATTAAATTAGTAGTGGAATTATATAATTTAAATTGTATATAATTAAGCTGATTGTTATATACAATTTAATGTTGGTGATACCTTATTTACTTAATGCAATTTGATTGAACATCCTATACACGCTGGTTGGTAGTGGTGTTTAATTAAATTAGAGATTAATCTGTCTGAGCTGATCGGGATTAATCTAATTTGTAAGGATAGGAATCTGTTTGAGCTGATCGGGATTCTAAAACCAATTACTTAATAATGTCTTTATCTATGATTAATCCCATGAAAAATATAACTTGATACTAATTCCTTGCTAACGGTTTTTTTATATCATTTATATTCCAAATTCCTTTTTAATTCTATTCTCAAAATACCAAAAACCCCCCAAAACCCTTTCCGATTAATGATTTTAATTTAAGAGTTGACAAATCTCTGTGGATTTGATCCCTACTTTCCCTATCTACATAGGAATTGTTAGATTTAAATTTGAGAGCCTTACGACAGGCTTCGTCAAATTTTGTTTCAATAGATTTAGGTGTTGGCCAAGTTTCAATAGATTTAACCTTTCATTATCTACTTCATGTTAACTAACAACATATCCTAAAAATATAAATTTAGGAACACAAAATGAACATTTAGCAAGCTTAGCATGATCATCAAGTGATTTTCTATGCACAAGTATATCATCAAAGTAGACAACAACAAATTTCCCAATAAAGATACGCAAAACATGGTTCATTAATCTCATGAAAGTACTAGGTACATTAGTTAATCCAAAAGGCATAACTAACCATTCATATAAATCATATTTTGTTTTAAAAGCAGTTTTCCATTCATTTCCAATTCTCATACGAATTTGATAATAACCAGCCATTAAATCAATCTTAGAAAATATGCAAGCATCATGTAATTCATCTAAATGAGGAATAGGGTGGTGATACTTTATCGTAATTTTGTTAATTGTTCGACAATCAACACATATTTGCCAAGAACCATCTTTTTATGCACCAACAACACGGGTACTGCACTTGGACTCAAACTTTCTCTCATCAAGCCCTTAGACAACAATTCATCCACTTGTCTTTATAACTCCTTGGTTTCTTTAGGATTGCTTCTATAAGCTAGTCGGTTTGGAATTTGTGCTTCAACAATGAAGTCAATTTAGTGTTCAATCTCTCTGACGAAACCTGTCGTACGACTCTCAAATTTAAACCTAACAATTCCTATGTAGATTGGGAAAGTAGGGATCGAATCAACAGAGATTTGTCAACTCTTAAATTAGAATCATTAGTCAGAAAAAGTTTTGGTATTTTGAGAACAATAAAATAATAATAATTAAAAGAAATATTTTTGGGGTTTTTTGATTTGTAAATAGAATTAAAAAGAAATTTGAAATACAAATGATATAAAAAGCGTTAGGAAGGAACTATTATAAAGTTATATTTTTCATGAGATTAATCATAGATAAATACATTATTAAGTAGTTGATTTTAGAATCATGATCAACTCAGACAGATTTTTATCCTTACAAATTAGATTAATCCCAATCAACTCAGACAGATTAATCTATAATTTAATTAAACACCACTACCAACTAGCGTGTATAGGATACTCAATCAAATTGCATTAACTAAATAAGGCATGACCAACAATAAATTGTATATTACAATCAACTTAATTATATGCAATTTAAATTATATAATTCTGCTACTAATTTAATTAAGCCAAGAGTTGCAACTCAATTAAACTTGTAGATCCTACTTGAATCATTAATACAAGATTAATAATTCTAGCTATATAATCATATTTATTAACTACATTTTCAATCCAATTAATTCACACAATTATATTGATTAAAACAGAAATTATATAAATACACAATTAATATATATATATATATATATATATATAAGTATATTAAATAAATACACAAATATATATATATATATATATATATAAAGAAAGATTGAATTTATATTAACTAAACAAATTAGGCGGTTCAATTGACCATTTATATAAATTAAACTAAAAGTATGGAGGGCCTTCCATAAAAGGGAATTAAAGACATAAAAAGAAATTAAACTAGTTAGGAGGCTCTGCTATTCATTTACGATATTTAAAGTGCATAAAACAAAATAAATAAAGACTAGATGGGTAAATTGATCATAAATCCAGTTAAATAAATTGAAATAGAAATTAAGTACTAAGAAAATTATCTCATAATCCCTTTTATTAATAACTTAGCACATATCCTTACTAATAAAAAAAAGTTACTCACAATACATATTTAATAAATATAAGATGAAATTTATAAACATTAGAAAGAAAATTTGAAAGATAAACTCCCCGAAAATATTGAAATTATCCAGATATAATTTCTTTACTAAATATTACAAAAAGTCTTGAAATATTATTCTAAAAATTCTAGCAAATACACTAAGATGAAGACAATGATTAAAGAAAGAAATTTCAAAAGAAACGGAGAAGATTGGAGCTAAATTAGTATTGAAATGATAAAAATAAGCTTCCTATTTATAGGCACAAAAATCATGGGCAAAATAGTCATTTCGCACCCCAAAATCTTGAAAATTCAGTTGGTGGCCTAATTTCCCCAAACTTCACCACATGTCACATTCTCATTGGTCCACATTACAGCTTTTAGAAGCGCCACTTGTCATCTTCTTATTGCGCCATGTCATCGGATGACATTGATTTTTTTTTTTTAAACTTCTCCAACATTTATTCTTCTTCATTTTATCTCCATAATGAACTAAAATATACTGGAAACGTGAAATATATCCATTAAATAATATAATTAACTGATTTTTAAACAAAATATAGCCATTAAATAACATAAAAATCAGTTAATTTATGAGTATGTCAAATTCCCCCACACTATTCCTTTGTTTGCCCTCAAGCAAAATGATGCAGAGCATGGAGATGTCATTAATGGAAAGTCGAGTTCAAATGCAAATAAGAAGAAGTTGGATCCTTTGAGCTATGATGGAGGTCCAATTACAAGAGTTAGAGTTAAACAAATGAAAGATACACTTAATGAGCTTATTTTTTATTATTTGGATCAATCTGCTCAAGAAGGAAATTGCATTGGCTGCCAAAGACTTGTGTTTTTAATTAGATTTGATACAAATGAGAAGAAAGTCAAATTTGAAACCTACCAAGCTTAGGAATTTCGTCCATACCATAAGGAGTTTAGGATTTATTCGTTTTCTATTAGAATTTGGAAATCTAAGCAGATTTGGTATTTATTGATTTATTGTGTTATTTGTTTTCCTTTTTGAATAAGAAAAATCTGGGTAGATGATACGATCCTTGCTTATCTATCAAACAAGACCCGTAACAACCTCTTGATATTATTACCAAAGATCACGAATTAGGAGCTTTTAGTTATCAAACAACTAAGAACCCTAATTATAAATGCGAAATTCTTAAATAATTTCAAAGCAAAGCTCTCACAAGAACTTTAAGAGGAAACCAAATCTACTAAGATATCAAATCTACCCAGATTTTCTTATTCAAAAAGGAAAACAAATAAAACAATAAATTTAATAGATACCACATTTGCCAAGATATCCAAATTCTTATAGAAAATGAATAAATCCTAAAATCCATATGGGTTGGACGAAATTCTTAAGTTTAGTGGGCTTGTAATTGGACTTTCTAAGTCTTGGGCAGCCCATTCAATTTCCCTTTTGAGCAGATTGATCTAAATAACATAAAATAAGCCTATTGAGTGCATCTTTCATCTGTTTAGCTCTAGCTCTTGTAATTGGACCTTCATAATCAGTGATACCTACCACTACTGAAGGTGATTATGCAAGTGTGTGGTGGGATCAACTCTCAACTTCTAGGTGTAGGAGTGGAGAAAGTTCAATCTCTTCATGGTTTGAGATGAAAACAATTATGATGAGGAGATTTGTACCACAACATTATTATAGAGAGTTGTGCAATATTTTACAGAGACTGAACCAAGGATCAAACTGTGTTGAAGAATATCATCCAAAGATGGAGATAGCCATGATTCGAGCCAATGTTGAGGAGGACAAAGAGGCTACTATGGCACAATTTCTTTCTGGTTTAAATCGTGACATTGCTAACCTCGTTGAATTGCATCATTATGTTGATTTTGAGGATATGGTACATATGATAATTAAGATTGAGAAGCAATTGAAGATAAGGAACAAATCTGGTTTGACTTCTACTTCTTCATGGAAGTTGAATTGGAAGGGGAACAAAGGTGGATATTCAAATTCAAGCAAGGAAATATTTGAAGGAAACAAAAGTAAGGATGTTTCTACAACAAAAGTACAACCTAAGGATAATAAATCTAAGGGTACTTTGAGAGATCTAAAGTGCTTCAAATGTTTGGGATATGGGCATAGGCAAGCCCAATGTCCTACTATAAATGTAATGGTTATATGAAATGGAGAACTGGTGAGTGAAGACGAGGGAGATAATTTTGACTACAGTGACATGCCACACTATTAACAGAAGATTCAGAGGAAGCAGATGATAGAGAAACAACCCCTCAATGATCAGTTTTCAACTTGGTCACAAGACGAGCACTAAGCATCCAATCCAAGGTGGATGAAGTACAACGTGAAAACATATTTCATACTAGATGCTTCATACATGATAAATTGTGTAGCATGATCATTGATGGGGGTAGTTGTACTAATGTTGTTAATGCTAGTTTAGTTGATAAATTAGGATTGAAACAACTAAACACCCTAATCCCTATAGATTGCAATGCTTGAACAATACTGGAGATCTTAGGGTTATAAGGCAATCATTGATATCTCTCTCAATTTGACGTTATTATGATCGAGTTTTATGTGATGTTGTTCTCATGCATGCTACTCATATATTATTGGGACGACCTTGGCAGTATGATAGGCTAGTTATGCATGATGGCTTCACTAACCGATATTCTTTTGTGATGGATAAGCGACCTATTAAGTTGCTACCCATGTCACCAAAAGAGGTGTTTGAAGATAAAAAAAAATATTGAGTGAATGTGAGAGTGCACAAAAGAAAAAAAAGATGTACGAGCAAAATGAGAGCTGTGAGAAAAGAGAGGAAAAGATGTATTCCTCATTTAGATGATATGTTGGATGAATTACATGGTGCCTGCATATTTTCTAAGATTGATTTAATGGTTGGTTATCATCAAATTCGTATGAGAATTGGAGATGAATGTAAAACTGCTTTTAAGACAAAATATGATTTATATGAATGATTAGTTTTGCCTTTTGGATTAACTAATGCACCTAGTACTTTCATGAGATTAATGAACCATGTTTTGCATAGCTTTATTGGGAAATTTGTTGTTGTCTACTTTGATGATATACTTGTGTATAGGAAATCACTTGATGATCATATTTTGCATGTTAAAACTGTTTTTGGTGCTTTGCGAGAACAAAAGTTGTATGCTAAGCTTGCTAAATGTTTATTTTGTGTGCCTAAAGTTATATTTTTAGGATATGTTGTTAGTCAATATGAAATTGAAGTAGATAATGAAAAGGTTAAATCTATTGAAACCTGGCCACACCTAAGAATGTGGGGAAAGTTAGAAGTTTTCATGATTTAGCAAGTTTTTATAGACGATTTGTTAAGGATTTTTCTAACATTGTTGCCCTTTTAAACTGAAATTATATTAAAAAAATGTCGGATTTAAATTGGGGGGATGATAAAAAAAAACATTTAACATGTTAAAGGAAAAATTAACTTATGCTCATATTCTTGCTTTACCTAACTTTGATAACACTTTTGAAATTGAATGTGATGCTTCGGTAGTTGGTATTAGTGTTATCCTTTTGCAAGGAGGAAAGCCAATAACTTATTTTAGTGAAAAGATGAATAGTGGTGCATTGAAATATTCAACTTATGACAAATAGATATATGCTTTAGTTAGAGCATTGTAACATGGAAGCACTATTTTCTTCCTAAGGAATTTGTTATCCATATTGATCATGAGAGCTTGAAGTATTTGAAGGGACAAAATAAGTTGAATAACGACATGCTAAATGGAGTGAATTCATTGAATCGCTTCCATACATCATCAAGTACAAGAAGGGAAAGGAATATGTTGTTGCTGATGCTTTGAGTCGAAGGTATGCACTTATTACTATTGTAGATGCTAAATTGCTAGGCTTTGAGCATATTAAAGAATTGTATGAGAAAGATAATGAATTTAGAAATGTTTATAATGCATGCGAGAATGCTGGTTTTGATAAGTTCTATAGGTATAATGTTTCTAAGTATTGTGATAATTGTACTACATGTTTGCAAGCTAAGTCTAAAGTGCATCCACATGGTTTATACATACCATTACCTGTGTCACATGCACATTGGATAGATGTTTCTATGGATTTTGTTCTTGGTTTACTTAGCACAAGACGTGGATTTGATAGTATATTTGTGGTAGTGGATAGGTTTTCTAAAATGACACTTCATTCCATGTCATAAAAATGATGATGCTTCACATCTTGCTGATTTATTTTTTAAAGAAATAGTTTGTTTGCATGGTATGCCTAATGATATGATCCTTGCTTATCTATCAAACAAGACCCGTAACAAACTCTTGATACTATTACCAAAGATCACGAATTAGGAGCCTTTAGTTATCAAACAACTAAGAACCCTAATTATAAGTGGCGAAATTCTTAGAGAATTTCAAAGCAAAGCTCTCACAAGAACTTTTAAGAGAAAACTCAAAATTGTATTCAATCATTATCATCTGAATTGTTCCAATTACATATATAGAAGAAAGAGTTCAAATCCTTGTTTGATTAGGAACTCTACTTATTTAAAAAAAGAAACCAAATCTACTAAGATATCAAATCTACCCAGATTTCCTTATTCAAAAAGGAAAACAAATAAAACAATAAATCTAATAGGTACCAAATCTGCCAAGATTTCCAAATTCTTATAGAAAACAAATAAACCCTAAAATCCTTATGGGCTGGACGAAATTTTTAAGTTTGGTGGGCTTGTAATTGGACTTTCTTCTCTTTTGTATCAAATCTAATTAAATTCACAAGTCTTGGACAGCCTATGCAATTTCCCTCTTGAGCAGATTGATCCAAATAACACAAAATAAGCCCATTGAGTGCATCTTTCATCTGTTTAGTTCTAGCTCTTGTAATTGGACCTCCATCATAGCTCAAAGGATCCAGCTTCTTCTTATTTGTGCTTGAACTCGAATTTCCATTAATGACATCTCTATGCTCCGCATCACTCCCCCTTTCCTCAAAAGGATTCGCCCTCGAATCATCACCTGCATAATCGAAAGGAAGTAAATCAGAAACATTAAAAGTAGCACTAACATTATACTCACCAGGAAGAGCTAATTTGTAAGCATTGTCATTGATCCTTGCAACAACTTGAAAAGGACCATCTCCTCTTGATTGAAGCTTTGAATGCCTTTGCTTAGGAAACCTTTCCTTGCGTAAATGCAACCATACCCAATCACCAGGCTCAAATATCACTTTCTTTCTTCCATGATTTCTTTGAGTCATCACTTGCTGATTTCTTTTCTCAATATTTTGCTTGACTGTTTCATGAATTTTTCTCACATATTCTGCCTTTTTAGCTCCATCAAAATTAACTTGTTCATCCAAAGGTAAAGGAGATAAATCTAATGGTGTTAAAGGATTAAAACCATAAACAATCTCAAAAGGAGGAATCTTTGATTTTTTTTTCTGAAACTTGAAATCAACTTTCTCAATCTTTTTTTTTTTTCGTTTTTTTTTTCCAAACTGAAACAAAAGGATAAGAAGGTTATAGAACAACCTGTTTCCCGCAACCTAGGCTCTGATACCAAACTGATACGATCCTTGCTTATCTATCAAACAAGACCCGTAACAAACTCTTGATACTATTATCAAAGATCACGAATTAGGAGCCTTTAGTTATCAAACAACTAAGAACCCTAATTATAAGTGGCGAAATTCTTAGAGAATTTCAAAGCAAAGCTCTCACAAGAACTTTTAAGAGAAAACTCAAAATTGTATTCAATCATTATCATCTGAATTGTTCCAATTACATATATAGAAGAAAGAGTTCAAATCCTTGTTTGATTAGGAACTCTACTTATTTAAAAAAAGAAACCAAATCTACTAAGATATCAAATCTACCCAGATTTCCTTATTCAAAAAGGAAAACAAATAAAACAATAAATCTAATAGGTACCAAATCTGCCAAGATTTCCAAATTCTTATAGAAAACAAATAAACCCTAAAATCCTTATGGGCTGGACGAAATTCTTAAGTTTGGTGGGCTTGTAATTGGACTTTCTTCTCTTTTGTATCAAATCTAATTAAATTCACAAGTCTTGGACAGCCTATGCAATTTCCCTCTTGAGCAGATTGATCCAAATAACACAAAATAAGCCCATTGAGTGCATCTTTCATCTGTTTAGCTCTAGCTCTTGTAATTGGACCTCCATCATAGCTCAAAGGATCCAGCTTCTTCTTATTTGTGCTTGAACTCGAATTTCCATTAATGACATCTCTATGCTCCGCATCACCTAAGTCCATTGTGAGTGATACAGATGCTAAATTTTATCTTACTTTTGGAAAACTTTATGGGCAAAATTAGGAACTAAATTGCTGTTTAGTACTATTTGTCATCCACAAACTGAGGTAGTGAATAGAACTTTGGGCAATTATTGAGAGCTATCATTAAAAAGAATCTGAAATCATGGGATGATTGTTTACCTCATGTAGAGTTTGCATATAATAAGAGTGTGCATTCATCTACTCATTATTCACTTTTTGAGATTGTTTATGGTTTTAATCTTTTAACACTATTAGATTTATCTCCTTTACCTTTGGATGAACAAGTTAATTTTGATGGAGCTAAAAAGGCAGAATATGTGAGAAAAATTCATGAAACAGTCAAGCAAAATATTAAGAAAAGAAATCAGCAAGTGATGACTCAAAGAAATCATGGAAGAAAGAAAGTGATTTTTGAGCCTGGTGATTGGGTATGGTTGCATTTAAGCAAGGAAAGGTTTCCTAAGCAAAGGCATTCAAAGATTCAACCAAGAGGAGATGGTCCTTTTCAAGTTGTTGCAAGGATCAATGACAATGCTTACAAATTAGCTTTTCCTGGTGAGTATAATATTAGTGTTACTTTTAATGTTTCTGATTTACTTCCTTTCGATTATACAAGTGATGATTCGAGGGCGAATCCTTTTCAGGAAAGGGGAACTGATGTCGAGTATGGAGATGTCATTAATAGAAATTCGAGTTCAAATGCAAATAAGAAGAAGCTGGAACCTTTGAGCTATGATGGAGGTCCAATTACAAGAGCTAAAGCTAAACCAATGAAAGATGCACTCAATGGGCTTATTTTGTGTTATTTGGATCAATCTGCTCAAGAGGGAAATTGCATTGGCTGTCAAAGACTTGTGCCTTTAATTAGATTTGATACAAATGAGAAGAAAGTTGAATTCGAAGCCTACCAAGCTTAGGAATTTTGTTCATACTATAAGGAGTTTAGGGTTTATTCGTTTTCTATTAAAATTTGGAAATCTAAGCAAATTTGGTATCTACTGATTTATTGTGTTATTTGCTTTCCTTTTTGAATAAGAAAATCTGGGTAGATTTGATATTTTAGTAGATTTGATTTCCTTTTTTAAAAAAATAAGTAGAGTTCCTAATCAAACAAGGATTTGAACTTTTTCTTCTATATATGTAATTGAAACAATTCAGATGATTATAATTTAATACAATTTTGAGTTTTCTCTTAAAATCTTGTGAGAGCTTTGTTTTGAAATTCTCTAATAATTTCGCCACTTATAATTAGGGTTTTTAGTTGTTTGATTATTAAAAGCTCCTAATTCTTGATCTTTGGTAATAGTATTAACAGGTTGTTACGGGTCTTGTTTGATAGATAAACAAGGATCGTATCACAAAATATAAACACAAAATATACAAGTATAAATAACTTAAACAAGATTAATAAGATAACAAAGTGTTATATTAATTTTAATACAACTTTCACAATTAACCCCTTTTATTTAAAAAATTTGTGCTCGTGTGCTTGAATGTCATTTACAAGTTTAACATTAATATTCAAAATAACAAAATGTGAGTGTGAAAACTTAAAGCCCTTAATAATTTTTTTTTTGTTTTTTAAAACATGCTATCAATATAATGAAAGGATAATAACAAAGTCACTATCTAAATAAAAATACATTATTAGTTTCTCAACATAACTTATAAACTTGTAAACTCACATACTCTCCACTAATGATGAAAAAATTTGGTTGATCTGGGTTAAATAGAACTTTTAATCTTGTAATGTTAAGCTCGTGACTTGGTTACAAACGAATGATAGGAATATACAAAATATTTCAAGAGTTTAAATTGAGAATGAATTATCACGTCTTGAAGAAAACTTTAGCCATGATATCTCTTTATTTTTTTTTCTCTTTTCCATTTTTTTCTCTTTTTTTCTTTCTTTTTTTTTCTTTTTTTTAAGAGATCATATCTATGAGCTTTCTATCTTTCCTTTATTAGCAGTGTTCATAACTTTTTCCATAAAGATTAAAACATGTTAATTACATTCTAAAAAAAGTATCTGGATAGAAAAGTAATAAGTGAAGTTATTTATCAAAGAAATTAAATGGTAATGAAACCATTCATACATGTTGACTCAAAATAGAATTGAGGGATATATATAAGTATGGTTTGATCAGAAAGGCTCAAACTATCAAAGAAGGCCTTATGTCATCCCTAAATCAACAAGATCGTATTTAAATTTCGTCTCAAGCATGTGAAAGAACAAGTTCTAGTGTGTAGAGAGTGACCTTGAATGTACTAGAACACACAGTAAACTTACGCTATCATCAAATCACAATATTAATGTTTTTAACTTGGATTTCATAACATAAAAGATTTAGCCACATTAGTTAAATAAGAATATTTTTGTCAAATTGTTAAGATATTTAATTGATTTATTCAACAAAAAAATTACAAAAAGGGGTACAATTATAAAAGGATTGAAAAGTTTAGCACAAAATTATCTAACATATTAAAAAGTTATAATACATGCATGATTTATTCAACAAAATAATAGGTTATTAAAAACAATATTTTTAAAGGTGTGGATCAAGAATCAAATAAGAATCACTTGACTCATTACTCAAACCACCCCCCACACTTGGGAATTACATTATCCTCAATGTAAAAACACACAAAGTTTTAAAAATAACAATATTATTCCACAGCTTTCTAAAAAAGAAAATAACACACATTTATTTTTAAAAAAGAAAATATGTCTTTTATTGGATCTAAAAAAGAAAATAACACACACTTTAACTCTAAATTTATTGGATCTCTTTTTCGCTTGTTACTGAAAATTGACCAGTTAATTGGATGTACTTCTGGATCTGTCTTTGGTACAAAAGTTACTAATTCATCCAATAGCTCCTTAGTTGTGGGTGTAGATACAATTATTCTTTGTGCTACTGGAGATATAAGCTTATGTGTAACAAATATGTCAAGAAATGCTAACAAACCATCAAAGTAGTGATCAACATTTAAAAGACCAATTGGTTTTGTGTGCAATTTCATGTTAAACCAGAATATTAAATTGAACAAGCATTCTAAAAAAAGTAGTTGTGAATGTGGCTCACATATTCCTCTGGTTTTACGTCCAGTAACGGTTTCAAGCACCTTATATGAGTCGGGGGCATGCTGTTCATTCAGCTTTCTTAAAAACTGTCAAACAGGATAGTTTAAATTCATATATCGAAGACTGTACCAGAGTTGTTCAATTTTGAATTGTTTCCATAACACGAGAATTTTCATTTGAACGTATCAACTAGAATACGAATCAAGACTGAGTTTGATATCATCTAATGACTCTTTACTCAGTCCATTCTTAATGAAAGCAATTTTATCTTCTCGATTATCGGATAAATACTCAAGTGAATGACAACTGGCATTATAGTTCCATCTAACACATTTATAACAACCCTTCAATTTCTTTGCATAACTACTATTTCCTAACCCAGGTGGACCTTTGGAAAAAGCTGGATGTTCACCACTAATTCGGACTTTAACTTCAATTATTCACCTAATATCCTTAGGCATTCCAATAGATACTAGTAATTTCATACGCTCCAATCTCATCAGATAGTTTTTTCTCACATAATTAATAGGGAACAATTGATAATATCTTATCATTTTCAATAATGAATCATCCATTATATAACAAAAAGATAGAAAGAAAGAAGGGATGGAAAGATAAACTAAAATGTAAAAAGGAAATAAACACTTTGCAGATGGAATTACTCTTTGATACGATCCTTGCTTATCTATCAAACAAGACCCGTAACAAACTCTTGATACTATTAACAAAGATCACGAATTAGGAGCCTTTAGTTATCAAACAACTAATAACCCTAATTATAAGTGGCGAAATTCTTAGAGAATTTCAAAGCAAACTCTCACAAGAACTTTTAAGAGAAAACTCAAAATTGTATTCAATCATCATCATCTGATTTGTTTCCAATTACATATATAGAAGAAAGAGTTCAAATCCTTGTTTGATTAGGAACTCTACTTATTTAAAAAGGAAACCAAATCTACTAAGATATCAAATCTACCCAGATTTCCTTATTCAAAAAGGAAAACAAATAAAACAATAAATCTAATAGGTACCAAATCTGCCAAGATTTCCAAATTCTTATAGAAAACAAATAAACCTTAAAATCCTTATGGGCTGGACGAAATTCTTAAGTTTGGTGGGCTTGTAATTGGACTTTCTTCTCTTTTGTATCAAATCTAATTAAATTCACAAGTCTTGGACAGCCCATGCAATTTCCCTCTTGAGCAGATTGATCCAAATAACACAAAATAAGCCCATTGAGTGCATCTTTCATCTGTTTAGCTCTAGCTCTTGTAATTGGACCTCCATCATAGCTCAAAGGATCCAGCTTCTTCTTATTTGTGCTTGAACTCGAATTTCCATTAATGACATCTCCATGCTCCGCATCACTCCCCCTTTCCTCAAAAGGATTCGCCCTCGAATCATCACCTGCATAATCGAAAGGAAGTAAATCAGAAACATTAAAAGTAGCACTAACATTATACTCACCAGGAAGAGCTAATTTGTAAGCATTGTCATTGATCCTTGCAACAACTTGAAAAGGACCATCTCCTCTTGATTGAAGCTTTGAATGCCTTTGCTTAGGAAACCTTTCCTTGCGTAAATGCAACCATACCCAATCACCAGGCTCAAATATCACTTTCTTTCTTCCATGATTTCTTTGAGTCATCACTCGCTGATTTCTTTTCTCAATATTTTGCTTGACTGTTTCATGAATTTTTCTCACATATTATGCCTTTTTAGCTCCATCAAAATTAACTTGTTCATCCAAAGGTAAAGGAGATAAATCTAATGGTGTTACAGGATTAAAACCATAAACAATCTCAAAGGTGAATAATGAGTAGAGGAATGCACACTCCTATTATATGCAAACTCTACATGAGGTAAACAATCATCCCATGATTTCAGATTCTTTTTAATGATAGCTCTCAATAATTGTCCCAAAGTTCTATTCACTACCTCAGTTTGTCCATCAGTTTGTGGATGACAAGTAGTACTAAACAGCAATTTAGTTCCCAATTTTGCCCACAAAGTTTTCCAAAAGTAAGATAAAAATTTAGCATCTCTATCACTCACAATGGACTTAGGCATACCATGCAAACGAACTATTTCTTTAAAGAACAATTCAGCAACATGTGAAGCATCATCAGTTTTATGACATGGAATGAAGTGTGCCATTTTAGAAAACCTATCAACTACCACATATATACTATCAAATCCACGTCTAGTTCTAGGTAAACCAAGAACAAAATCCATAGAAACATCTATCCAAGGTGCATGTGACACAGGTAATGGTGTGTATAAACCATGTGGATGCACTTTAGACTTAGCTTGTAAACATGTAATGCAATTAGCACAATACTTAGAAACATCTGATCGCATATGAGGCCAAAAGAAGTGCTCCTGCAAAACATCTAAAGTCTTGGATATGCCAAAGTGTCCCATTAAACCCCCTTCATGTGCTTCACGAATCAAAAGTAATCGCATAGAACACTTAGGAACGCAAAGTTGTCTCATGCGAAATAGATAACCATTATGCCTATAGAACTTATCAAAACCAGCATTCTCGCATGCATTATAAACATTACTAAAATCACTATCTTTCTCATACAATTCTTTAATATGCTCAAAGCCTAGCAATTTAGCATCTAAAGTGGTAATAAGTGCATGCCTTCGACTCAAAGCATCAGCAACAACATTTTCCTTTCCCTTCTTGTACTTGATGATGTATGGAAACGATTCAATGAATTCACTCCATTTAGCATGTCGTTTATTCAACTTATTCTGTCCCTTCAAATACTTCAAGCTCTCATGATCAGTATGGATAACAAATTCCTTAGGAAGAAGATAGTGCTGCCATGTGTCCAATGCTCTTACTAAAGCATACATCTCTTTGTCATAAGTTGGATATTTCAATGCAGCGCCATTCAGCTTTTCACTAAAATAAGCGATTGGCTTTCCTCCTTGCAAAAGGACAGCACCAATACCAACTCCCGAAGCATCACATTCAATTTCAAAAGCGTTATCAAAGTTAGGTAAAGCAAGAATAGGAGCAGAAGTTAATTTTGCCTTTAACATGTTAAATGCTCTTTCTTGTTCATCCCCCCATTTAAATTCGACATTTTTTTTTATAACTTCAGTTAAAGGGGCAGCAATGCTCGAAAAATCCTTAACAAATCGTCTATAAAAACTTGCCAAACCATGAAAACTTCTAACTTCCCCCACATTCTTAGGTGTTGGCCAGGTTTCGATAGCTTTAACCTTTTCATTATCTACTTCAATTCCATGCTGACTAACAACATATCCTAAAAATATAACTTTAGGCACACAAAATGAACATTTAGCAAGCTTAGCATACAACTTTTGTTCTCGCAAAGCACAAAAAATAGCTTTAACATGCACAATATGCTCATCAAGTGACTTGCTATACACAAGTATATCATCAAAGTAGACAACAACAAATTTCCCAATAAAGCTACGTAAAACATGGTTCATTAATCTCATGAAAGTACTAGGTGCATTAGTTAATCCAAAAGGCATAACTAACCATTCATATAAACCATATTTTGTCTTAAAAGCAGTTTTCCATTCATCTCCAATTCTCATACGAATTTGATGATAACCAGCCATTAAATCAATCTTAGAGAATATGCAGGCACCATGTAATTCATCTAACATATCATCTAAACGAGGAATAGGGTGGCGATACTTTACCGTAATTTTGTTAATTGCTCGACAATCAACACACATTCGCCAAGAACCATCTTTTTTAGGCACCAACAACACGGGTACTGCACATGGACTCATACTTTCTTTGATCAAACCCTTAGACAACAATTCATCCACTTGCCTTTGTAACTCCTTGGTTTCTTCAGGATTGCTTCTATAAGCTGGTCGGTTTGGAATTTGTGCTCCAGCAATGAAGTCAATTTGGTGTTCAATCCCTCTAAGTGGTGGCAAGCCTTCTGGCATAGTTTCAGGAAACAATTCTTCAAATTCCTGCAACAAAGTTTGAAAAGAACTAGGAAGAGAAGAGAGATCTGGGTTAGAAGAAATAGTTAAATTCGCTCCTTTGAATACCAAAAGAAGCATAGATTGCCTAGATAGATAGGCCTTTCGGACCTCACCCTCTCTTGCATAGAAACTGCCTTTTACCTCTTGTTTAGCCACTCTTTGCACACTATTCTCTCCTTTTGCATGTGCCCTGTCAAGATTCTTTTCCTCATGGCACATCCCCTCTGTTTCCTCTCCTTTTTCCTCTCTTTTCTCACGCCTCTCATGGCTTTTCTCACAGCTCTCCTTTTGCTCGTGCATCTTCTTTTTTTTTTTGTGCACTCTCACATTCACTCAATATTTTCTGATCTTCAAACACTTCTTTAGGTGACATGGGCAGCAACTTAATAGGTCGTCCATCCATCACAAAAGAATATCGATTAGTGAAGCCATCATGCATAACTCGCCTACCATACTGCCAAGGTCGTCCCAATAATATATGAGTAGCATGCATGGGAACAACATCACATAAAACCCGATCAGAATAACGTCCAATTGAGAAAGATATCAATGATTGCCTTGTAACCCTAAGATCTCCAGTATTGTTTAGCCATTGCAATCTATAGGGATTAGGGTGTTTAGTTGTTTTCAATCCCAATTTATCAACTAAACTAGCATTAACAACATTAGTACAACTACCCCCATCAATGATCATGCTACACAGTTTATCATGTATGAAGCATCTAGTATGAAATATGTTTTCACGTTGTACCTCATCCCCTTTGGATTGGATGCTTAGTGCTCGTCTTGTGACCAAGCTGAAAACTGATCCTTGAGGGGCTGTTTCTCCATCATCTGCTTCCTCTGAATCTTCTGCTAATAGTGGCATGTCACTGTAGTCAAAATTATCTCCCTCATCTTCACTCACCACTTCTCCATTTCGTATAACCATCACCTTTGCAGTAGGACATTGGGCTTGCCTATGTCCATATCCCAAGCATCTAAAGCACTTCAGATCTCTCAAAGAACCCTTAGATTTATCATCCTTAGGTTGTATTTTTGTTGTAGAAACATCTTTACTTTTGTTTGCTTCAAATCTGTCCTTGCTTGAATTTGAATCTCCACCTTTGTTGCCCTTCCAATTCGACTTCCATGAAGAAGTAGAAGTCAAACCAGATTTGTTCCTCATCTTTAATTGCTTCTCAACCTTAATTGCCATGTGTACCATATCCTCAAAATCAACATAATGATGCAATTCAACCAGGTTAGCAATGTCACGATTTAAACCAGAAAGAAATCGTGCCATAGTAGCCTCCTTGTCCTCCTCAACATTGGCTCGAATCATGGCCATCTCCATCTCTTGATGATACTCTTCAACGCTCTTTGATCCTTGGTTCAATCTCTGTAAAAGATTGTACAACTCTCTATAATAATGTTGTGGTACAAATCTCCTCCTCATAATTGTTTTCATCTCAAACCATGAAGAGATTGAACCTTCTCCACTCCTACGCCTAGAAGTTGAGAGCTGATCCCACCACACACTTGCATAATCAGTAAAACCTACAACAGCCAATTTTACCTTCTTCTCTTCGGTGTAGTTATGACATTCAAACACACGTTCGACCTTCTTTTCCCAATCTAAATATGCTTCTGGATTGCTCTTGCCTTGGAAAGATGGAATCGTCATCTTGATTGACCCCAAGTTCCCATCTTTAGATTTTTCTTTGTTGAAACGTGTAGAATCTACGTCAAATTCATCTTCTAATTCATCCATGAGATTTCGTTTTGTTCCTTCAGATTGAGCACGACTTGAAGTGCCTTGCTCAATTCTCCCCAATCTTTCTTTCAATTTCTGGTTGTCACTAGCAAGATCTTCTTGTTGTGACAACATCTTTTGCATCATTCCTTGTATTGCCTCTAAGGTAAGTCTATCTTTTGATTCCATGATGTAAAAAACCTGCAATAAAAATGTTAGAAAAGGAAAATCCTAAACTAACTCTCCCTCACGTGTTTCACTCGACTGTTTTTGAATCCCTCTATTGATCTCACCAAATTTGACCACACAACAGCCTCTCTTTGAAGTTCTTATTTGAGCTAAGCCTTTACAAATCACTAAGAATGAGTTCTTAGTCTTTGATAACCAAAACTCAAACGAAAAGAATGGATCTTTGGTGAAAAGAATGAATCTGTAACCCTTTTTTTTTTTTTTGCCCCAAACGTGGACTCAAACAACAAGAACGAATCTTTGATCTTTTTTTTCTGAAACTTGAAATCAACTTTCTCAATCTTTTTTTTTTTTTTTGGTTTTTTTTTTCCGAACTGAAACAAAAGGATAAGAAGGTTATAGAACAACCTGTTTCCCGCAACCTAGGCTCTGATACCAAACTGATACGATCCTTGCTTATCTATCAAACAAGACCCGTAACAAACTCTTGATACTATTACCAAAGATCACGAATTAGGAGCCTTTAGTTATCAAACAACTAAGAACCCTAATTATAAGTGGCGAAATTCTTAGAGAATTTCAAAGCAAAGCTCTCACAAGAACTTTTAAGAGAAAACTCAAAATTGTATTCAATCATCATCATCTGATTTGTTCCAATTACATATATAGAAGAAAGAGTTCAAATCCTTGTTTGATTAGGAACTCTACTTATTTAAAAAGGAAACCAAATCTACTAAGATATCAAATCTACCCAGATTTCCTTATTCAAAAAGGAAAACAAATAAAACAATAAATCTAATAGGTACCAAATCTGCCAAGATTTCCAAATTCTTATAGAAAACAAATAAACCCTAAAATCCTTATGGGCTGGACGAAATTCTTAAGTTTGGTGGGCTTGTAATTGGACTTTCTTCTCTTTTGTATCAAATCTAATTAAATTCACAAGTCTTGGACAGCCCATGCAATTTCCCTCTTGAGCAGATTGATCCAAATAACACAAAATAAGCCCATTGAGTGCATCTTTCATCTGTTTAGCTCTAACTCTTGTAATTGGACCTCCATCATAGCTCAAAGGATCCAGCTTCTTCTTATTTGTGCTTGAACTCGAATTTCCATTAATGACATCTCCATGCTCCGCATCATATTAGCATTTTACCTTTTAATTTTTTGACAATATCTCGTAATCCTTTATTAACAGTGTTCATAACTTTCTCAATACATATTAACACATGGTAATTACATTCTCAATAAAGTATCTGGATAGAAAAGTAATAAATGAGGCTATTTATCAAAGAAATTAAATGGCAATGAAACAATACATACCTGTTGGCTCAAAATAGGATCGAGGGATATATATAAGTATGGTTTGTTCAGAAAGTCTCAAACAATCAAAGAAGGCCTTATGTTATTCCCAAATCAACCAAGATCTTATTTAAATTTCATCTTAAGCATGTGAAATAACAAGTTCTAGTGTGTAGAAAGTGACTTTAAATATAATAAAATACACAGTAAACTTACATTATCATCAAAATCACAATACTAATGTTTTTAACTTTGGGTTTCATAACATAAAATATTTAGCCACATTAGTTAAATAAGAATATTTTTGTCAAATTGTTAAAATATTCAATTAATTTATTCGAAAAAAGTTTTACAGAAAGGAGTACAATTATAAAATGATTGAAAAATTTAACACAAAATTACATAACATCTTAAAAAGTTATAATACATGCATGATTTATTCAACAAAATAACAAGTTATTAAAAATAATGTTTTTAAAAGTGTGGATCAAGAATCAAATGAGATTAATCACTTGACTCTTTACTCAAACCACTCCCCACACTTGGGAATTACATTGTCCTCAATGTAAAAACACACAAAGTTTTAAAAACAACATTATTCCACAGCTTTTAATAAAAAGAAAATAACACACATTTATTTTAAAGGAAAAACTTACAACTTTAACTATAAATCCACTGAATTTTTTTTTTGCTTATTACCGAAAATTGACCAGTTAATTGGAGGTACTTTTGGATCTGTCTCTGGTACAAAAGTTACTAATTTATCCAATAGCTCTTTGCTTGTGTGTGCAGATACAATTATTCTTCGTGCTACTGGAAATAGAAGCTTATGTGTAATAGCTATGTCAAGAAATGCTAACAAACCATCAAAGTAGTGTTCAACATTTAAACCAAAATATTAAATTGAACAAGCATTCTAATACCTCGTATTCTCTTGGTATGACTATGAAAGCATCACAGTTATGCAACATGAGTGTCATGTGTTTATAAAATGATTTTGTTTGTACCCCATGTCCAATTGTTTTGCCATATAGTTGTTTTAGAGGAGTGAGAATTGCACCTACCGTAAGAACTTTGTTTGGTTGATTTGTTTCAATTTGAACAAGTATTTGGTATGACTGGTGTGCTCGAGCAACCTCTCCAATACTAGACCAATTTGTTTTCTCTAGCATTTCCTCCTCCATATACTAGAGCGATTAGTACTCTTCCTAATTAGATAGCAACGGTTAGATGCGAAACAGTAGCACTTACGATCGTTCCTCCAAACACTGCGATGTTTGTTAGACTTCTAATTGATGGATCTTCCATAGTAACAACTTCAAAAGTGATTATGTTACACTCTAAAAAGAAAACAAATCAAGGAAGAAACAAATAAAAATAAGTAGTTGTGATTGTGGCTCACATAATCCTCTGGTTTTACGTCCAGTAACGGTTTCAAACACCTTATATGAGTTTGGGGTATGCTGCTCATCCAGCTTTCTTATAAACTGGCAAATAAGATCGTTTAAATTCAGATATCGAAGACTATACTGGAGTTGTTCAATTTTGAATTGTTTCCATAAAGAATTTTCATTTGAACGTATCCACTAGAATACGAATCAAGAGTCAGTTTGATATCATCTAATGACTCTTTACTCAGTCCATTCTTAATGAAAGCAATTTTGTCTTCTCGATTATCGGATAAATACCTAAGTAAATGACAACTGGCATCACAGTTCCATTTAGCACATTTATAATAAACTCTCATTCTTTTGTCTCTCCGTTTCTTTGCATAACTACTCTTTCCCAACCAAGGTGGATGTTTGGGAAAAGCTAGATGTTCACCACTAATTCAGACTTTAGCTTCAATTATTCACCTAATATCCTCAGGAATTCCAATGGATACTAGTAATTTCATACGCTCCAATCTCATCAGACAAATTTTTCTCAAATAATTAATAGGGAGCAATGGATAATATCTTCTCATTTTCATTAATGAATCATCCATTATGTAACAAAGAGATACAAAGAAAAAAGGGATGGAAAGATAAACTAAAATGTAAAAAGAAAATAAATATCTTGCAGATGGAATTTACTCTTGAAAGGAAATTAGAAAAAATCATTTGGTGATTCTTTCAATAATTAAGCAAGCTATTTAAAGCCGTGTTTAATCAGTGTTGGACATTTAATTAACTTAAATGCGCCATTGTTCAGTATCCAAGAAGACGCATATTCAACAATTTCTGCTAGGCCTCAAGCTAAAAAGTAAAAAAGGAAAATCAAACAATTCAAAAGTATTTACGAAAGAGATGGGTTGCCTCCCATACAACACCCTTGTTTAATGTCTTAGACTCGACGAGCACAAATTTCAATTCCTTTGTGGTGGTGGGTCCTCAAAAACAAAGGGAATCGATAATTTATCCGGCAAATCTTTCATGAAAAAGTTTAAGAAGATGACCGTTCACTTTAAAAATTTTGCTCATTTGAAAACTTTTTACCTCCACTGACTCGTGATTAAAAATATTAATGATAACAAATGGGCCAATCCATCTTAACATAGACATAATTTCTAATCTCTTCTAATTCTTGAATTTGCTGTTTTCGATTAGATTGTGCATCATCAAGATTAAGATGACATTGTTTAATGGCCCAAAATGCCTTATGTTCTAATTCCACAGGTAGATGATAGGTTTTACCATAAACCAACCTAAATGGTGACATACCAATAGGGGTTTTCAATGCAGTTTTATATGCCCAAAGAGTATCTCCCAATCAAAGGCTCCAGTCTTTCCTATTAGGATTGAATACTTTAGTTAAAATAGACTTAATTTCCCTGTTAGAGATTTCAGCAAGTCCATTTGTTTGAGGATGATAGGCAATAGAAACCTTATGAGAAACATGATATTTTTTAAACAGAGTTTATACTACTTTATTGCAAAAATGCGTATCTTTGTCACTGATGATGGGCTTTGGTATTCCAAATCTATGGAATATGTTGTCCTTGATAAATGTCACAACTGCTTTAGAATAATTTGTTTGAGTGGCTTAGCTTCAATCTATTTAGATACATAATCCACTGCAAGTAAGATGTAGGTATTTCCAGAAGATGAAGGAAAAGGTCCCATGAAATCAATGTCCCATACATAAAAAAGTTCATAAACTAATGTAGTTTTCAAAAACATTTCATAAGCTTGGATATATTACCAACTCTTTGACATTCATTGCAAAATTTAACAAAGTAATATGTATATTTGTTAAGAGTGGACCAATAAAATCCACTTTTCAGAATTTTTCTAGCAGTTCGTTTTGGTCCAAAATGACCTCCACATTCAAAAGTATGACAAAAATTCAATATGGATTGAATTTCATTATTTGGAACACATCTGTGTATGGCAATGTATGTGCAGCTTTTGAATAGATAGGGATCATCCCAAAGGTAGTGTTTTGAGTCATTTCTAATTTTATCCTTTTGAGGCTTAGATAAATGATTTGGAAATACTTTGTTAACAATATAATTAATCATATCAGTATACTAAGGTATAATTCCATGCAATGCATAAAGATGCTAATTAGGAAATAAATCAAAGATAAGAGATACTTCCCCTTCATATATTAGTCGACTCAAATGATTAGCAACATGATTCTCTGCTCCCTTCTTATCTCGGATTTCAAGGTCAAATTCCTATAGCAAAAAAACCCATCTAAGTAGTCTGGGTTTAAACTCCTTCTTTAGCAGGTACTTTAGACTTACATGATTTGAATAAACAATTACTTTCGTTCCCAATAGATAAGATCTAAATTTTTCTAAAGCAAAAATAACATAGTAGAGTTCCCTCTCAGCTGTGCTATAATTACATTGGACGTCATCAAGTAATTTAGATGCATAATATATCACATGATGAACTTTATCTATTTTCTGACCTAGAATAGCTCCAACCGCTTTGTCAGCATCACACATTATCTCAAAAGGAAAATTCCAATTAGGGGCTTGAATGATAGGGGATGAAATCAATTTCTCTTTCAACAATTTAAATGGTTATTTACAACCTTTATCAAAATTGAATTTATGTTATTTTTGTAATAACTTTCATAAATGTTGAATAGTTTTAGAGAAATCCTTAATAAACCATTTATAGAATCCAGCATGGCCTAAGAAAGATCTTACATCTCTTACCGTAGAAGGATAAGGAATAGATTTAATCACATCAATCTTAACTTTGTCAACAGCTAGTCCTTTTGGTGAAACTACATGCCCTAAAACAATTCCTTGTTCTACCATAAAATGACATTTTTCATAATTGAGAACAAGGTTAGTTTCAACACACCATTTAAGCACAAGTTCCAAAATTTTTAAACAGGAATCAAATGAATTTTCGTAGATAGTAAAGTCATCCATGAAAATTTCAATGATATTCGTGACAAAATCAGAAAATAAGGACATCATGCATTTTTGAAAGGTAGCGGGTGCATTGCAATCCAAAAGACATTCTTCTATAAGTATAAGTACATATTGGACATGTAAAGTTAGTCTTACCTTGGTCTTCTAGGGCAATAGCAATCTGAAAATAACCATCAAGGAAACAAAATGAGAACGACCAGATAGACGTTCTAACATTTGATTCATGAAAGGAAGGGGAAAATGGTCTTTCCTAGTTGATGCATTAAGTTTCCTTTAATCTATGCAGACTCTCCAACCATTTTGCACTTTAGTAGGAACTTTCTCACCTTCAAAGTTCTCAACAATAGTTATTCTGATGCGGAGCATGGAGATGTCATTAATGGAAATTCGAGTTCAAGCACAAATAAGAAGAAGCTGGATCCTTTGAGCTATGATGGAGGTCCAATTACAAGAGCTAGAGCTAAACAGATGAAAGATGCACTCAATGGGCTTATTTTGTGTTATTTGGATCAATCTGCTCAAGAGGGAAATTGCATGGGCTGTCCAAGACTTGTGAATTTAATTAGATTTGATACAAAAGAGAAGAAAGTCCAATTACAAGCCCACCAAACTTAAGAATTTCGTCCAGCCCATAAGGATTTAGGGTTTATTTGTTTTCTATAAGAATTTGGAAATCTTGGCAGATTTGGTACCTATTAGATTTATTGTTTTATTTGTTTTCCTTTTTGAATAAGGAAATCTGGGTAGATTTGATATCTTAGTAGATTTGGTTTCCTTTTTAAATAAGTAGAGTTCCTAATCAAACAAGGATTTGAACTCTTTCTTCTATATATGTAATTGGAACAAATCAGATGATGATGATTGAATACAATTTTGAGTTTTCTCTTAAAAGTTCTTGTGAGAGCTTTGCTTTGAAATTCTCTAAGAATTTCGCCACTTATAATTAGGGTTCTTAGTTGTTTGATAACTAAAGGCTCCTAATTCGTGATCTTTGGTAATAGTATCAAGAGTTTGTTACGGGTCTTGTTTGATAGATAAGCAAGGATCGTATCAGTTTGGTATCAGAGCCTAGGTTGCGGGAAACAGGTTGTTCTATAACCTTCTTATCCTTTTGTTTCAGTTCGGAAAAAAAAAACGAAAAAAAAAAAGATTGAGAAAGTTGATTTCAAGTTTCAGAAAAAAAGATCAAAGATTTGTTCTTGTTGTTTGAGTCCAGGTTTGGGGCAAAAAAAAAAAAAGGGTTACAGATTCATTCTTTTCACCAAAGATCCATTCTTTTCGTTTGAGTTTTGGTTATCAAAGACTAAGAACTCATTCTTAGTGATTTGTAAAGGCTTAGCTCAAATAAGAACTTCAAAGAGAGGCTGTTGTGTGGTCAAATTTGGTGAGATCAATAGAGGGATTCAAAAACAGTCGAGTGAAACACGTGAGGGAGAGTTAGTTTAGGATTTTCCTTTTCTAACATTTTTATTGCAGGTTTTTTACATCATGGAATCAAAAGATAGACTTACCTTAGAGGCAATACAAGGAATGATGCAAAAGATGTTGTCACAACAAGAAGATCTTGCTAGTGACAACCAGAAATTGAAAGAAAGATTGGGGAGAATTGAGCAAGGCACTTCAAGTCGTGCTCAATCTGGAGGAACAAAACGAAATCTCATGGATGAATTAGAAGATGAATTTGACGCAGATTCTACACGTTTCAACAAAGAAAAATCTAAAGATGGGAATTTGGGGTCAATCAAGATGACGATTCCATCTTTCCAAGGCAAGAGCAATCCAGAAGCATATTTAGATTGGGAAAAGAAGGTCGAACGTGTGTTTGAATGTCATAACTACACCGAAGAGAAGAAGGTAAAATTGGCTGTTGTAGGTTTTACTGATTATGCAAGTGTGTGGTGGGATCAGCTCTCAACTTCTAGGCGTAGGAGTGGAGAAGGTTCAATCTCTTCATGGTTTGAGATGAAAACAATTATGAGGAGGAGATTTGTACCACAACATTATTATAGAGAGTTGTACAATCTTTTACAGAGATTGAACCAAGGATCAAAGAGCGTTGAAGAGTATCATCAAGAGATGGAGATGGCCATGATTCGAGCCAATGTTGAGGAGGACAAGGAGGCTACTATGGCACGATTTCTTTCTGGTTTAAATCGTGACATTGCTAACCTGGTTGAATTGCATCATTATGTTGATTTTGAGGATATGGTACACATGGCAATTAAGGTTGAGAAGCAATTAAAGATGAGGAACAAATCTGGTTTGACTTCTACTTCTTCATGGAAGTCGAATTGGAAGGGCAACAAAGGTGGAGATTCAAATTCAAGCAAGGACAGATTTGAAGCAAACAAAAGTAAAGATGTTTCTACAACAAAAATACAACCTAAGGATGATAAATCTAAGGGTTCTTTGAGAGATCTGAAGTGCTTTAGATGCTTGGGATATGGACATAGGCAAGCCCAATGTCCTACTGCAAAGGTGATGGTTATACGAAATGGAGAAGTGGTGAGTGAAGATGAGGGAGATAATTTTGACTACAGTGACATGCCACTATTAGCAGAAGATTCAGAGGAAGCAGATGATGGAGAAACAGCCCCTCAAGGATCAGTTTTCAGCTTGGTCACAAGACGAGCACTAAGCATCCAATCCAAAGGGGATGAGGTACAACGTGAAAACATATTTCATACTAGATGCTTCATACATGATAAACTGTGTAGCATGATCATTGATGGGGGTAGTTGTACTAATGTTGTTAATGCTAGTTTAGTTGATAAATTGGGATTGAAAACAACTAAACACCCTAATCCCTATAGATTGCAATGGCTAAACAATACTGGAGATCTTAGGGTTACAAGGCAATCATTGATATCTTTCTCAATTGGACGTTATTCTGATCGGGTTTTATGTGATGTTGTTCCCATGCATGCTACTCATATATTATTGGGACGACCTTGGCAGTATGGTAGGCGAGTTATGCATGATGGCTTCACTAATCGATATTCTTTTGTGATGGATGGACGACCTATTAAGTTGCTGCCCATGTCACCTAAAGAGGTGTTTGAAGATCAGAAAATATTGAGTGAATGTGAGAGTGCACAAAAAAAAAAGAAGATGCACGAGCAAAAGGAGAGCTGTGAGAAAAGCCATGAGAGGCGTGAGAAAAGAGAGGAAAAAGGAGAGGAAACAGAGGGGATGTGCCATGAGGAAAAGAATCTTGACAGGGCACATGCAAAAGGAGAGAATAGTGTGCAAAGAGTGGCTAAACAAGAGGTAAAAGGCAGTTTCTATGCAAGAGAGGGTGAGGTCCGAAAGGCCTATCTATCTAGGCAATCTATGCTTCTTTTGGTATTCAAAGGAGCGAATTTAACTATTTCTTCTAACCCAGATCTCTCTTCTCTTCCTAGTTCTTTTCAAACTTTGTTGCAGGAATTTGAAGAATTGTTTCCTGAAACTATGCCAGAAGGCTTGCCACCACTTAGAGGGATTGAACACCAAATTGACTTCATTGCTGGAGCACAAATTCCAAACCGACCAGCTTATAGAAGCAATCCTGAAGAAACCAAGGAGTTACAAAGGCAAGTGGATGAATTGTTGTCTAAGGGTTTGATCAAAGAAAGTATGAGTCCATGTGCAGTACCCGTGTTGTTGGTGCCTAAAAAAGATGGTTCTTGGCGAATGTGTGTTGATTGTCGAGCAATTAACAAAATTACGGTAAAGTATCGCCACCCTATTCCTCGTTTAGATGATATGTTAGATGAATTACATGGTGCCTGCATATTCTCTAAGATTGATTTAATGGCTGGTTATCATCAAATTCGTATGAGAATTGGAGATGAATGGAAAACTGCTTTTAAGACAAAATATGGTTTATATGAATGGTTAGTTATGCCTTTTGGATTAACTAATGCACCTAGTACTTTCATGAGATTAATGAACCATGTTTTACGTAGCTTTATTGGGAAATTTGTTGTTGTCTACTTTGATGATATACTTGTGTATAGCAAGTCACTTGATGAGCATATTGTGCATGTTAAAGCTATTTTTTGTGCTTTGCGAGAACAAAAGTTGTATGCTAAGCTTGCTAAATGTTCATTTTGTGTGCCTAAAGTTATATTTTTAGGATATGTTGTTAGTCAGCATGGAATTGAAATAGATAATGAAAAGGTTAAAGCTATTGAAACCTGGCCAACACCTAAGAATGTGGGGGAAGTTAGAAGTTTTCATGGTTTGGCAAGTTTTTATAGACGATTTGTTAAGGATTTTTCGAGCATTGCTGCCCCTTTAACTGAAGTTATAAAAAAAAATGTCGAATTTAAATGGGGGGATGAACAAGAAAGAGCATTTAACATGTTAAAGGCAAAATTAACTTCTGCTCCTATTCTTGCTTTACCTAACTTTGATAACGCTTTTGAAATTGAATGTGATGCTTCGGGAGTTGGTATTGGTGCTGTCCTTTTGCAAGGAGGAAAGCCAATCGCTTATTTTAGTGAAAAGCTGAATGGCGCTGCATTGAAATATCCAACTTATGACAAAGAGATGTATGCTTTAGTAAGAGCATTGGACACATGGCAGCACTATCTTCTTCCTAAGGAATTTGTTATCCATACTGATCATGAGAGCTTGAAGTATTTGAAGGGACAGAATAAGTTGAATAAACGACATGCTAAATGGAGTGAATTCATTGAATCGTTTCCATACATCATCAAGTACAAGAAGGGAAAGGAAAATGTTGTTGCTGATGCTTTGAGTCGAAGGCATGCACTTATTACCACTTTAGATGCTAAATTGCTAGGCTTTGAGCATATTAAAGAATTGTATGAGAAAGATAGTGATTTTAGTAATGTTTATAATGCATGCGAGAATGCTGGTTTTGATAAGTTCTATAGGCATAATGGTTATCTATTTCGCATGAGACAACTTTGCGTTCCTAAGTGTTCTATGCGATTACTTTTGATTCGTGAAGCACATGAAGGGGGTTTAATGGGACACTTTGGCATATCCAAGACTTTAGATGTTTTGCAGGAGCACTTCTTTTGGCCTCATATGCGATCAGATGTTTCTAAGTATTGTGCTAATTGCATTACATGTTTACAAGCTAAGTCTAAAGTGCATCCACATGGTTTATACACACCATTACCTGTGTCACATGCACCTTGGATAGATGTTTCTATGGATTTTGTTCTTGGTTTACCTAGAACTAGACGTGGATTTGATAGTATATATGTGGTAGTTGATAGGTTTTCTAAAATGGCACACTTCATTCCATGTCATAAAACTGATGATGCTTCACATGTTGCTGAATTGTTCTTTAAAGAAATAGTTCGTTTGCATGGTATGCCTAAGTCCATTGTGAGTGATAGAGATGCTAAATTTTTATCTTACTTTTGGAAAACTTTGTGGGCAAAATTGGGAACTAAATTGCTGTTTAGTACTACTTGTCATCCACAAACTGATGGACAAACTGAGGTAGTGAATAGAACTTTGGGACAATTATTGAGAGCTATCATTAAAAAGAATCTGAAATCATGGGATGATTGTTTACCTCATGTAGAGTTTGCATATAATAGGAGTGTGCATTCCTCTACTCATTATTCACCTTTGAGATTGTTTATGGTTTTAATCCTGTAACACCATTAGATTTATCTCCTTTACCTTTGGATGAACAAGTTAATTTTGATGGAGCTAAAAAGGCATAATATGTGAGAAAAATTCATGAAACAGTCAAGCAAAATATTGAGAAAAGAAATCAGCAAGTGATGACTCAAAGAAATCATGTAAGAAAGAAAGTGATTTTTGAGCCTGATGATTAATCGGGTATGGTTGCATTTACGCAAGGAAAGGTTTCCTATGTAAAGGCATTCAAAGGTTCAACCAAGAGGAGATGGTCATTTTCAAGTTGTTGCAAGGATCAATGACAATGCTTACAAATTAGTTCTTCCTGGTGAGTATAATGTTAGTGTTACATTTAATGTTTCTGATTTACTTCCTTTCTATTATACATGTGATGATTCGAAGGCAAATCCTTTTGAGGAATGGGGGACTAATGCGGAGCATGAAGATGTCATTTATAGAAATTTGAGTTCAAATGCAAATAAGTAAAAGTTGGATCATTTGAGTTATAATGGAGGTTCAATTACAAAAGCTAGAGCTAAACAAATTAAATATGCACTTAATGGGCTTATTTTGTATTATATGGATCAATTTGCTCAATAGGGAAATTGCATGGGCTGTCCAAGACTTGTGAATTTAATTAGATTTGATACAAAAGAGAAGAAAGTCCAATTACAAGCCCACCAAACTTAAGAATTTCGTCCAGCCCATAAGGATTTTAAGGTTTATTTGTTTTCTATAAGAATTTGGAAATCTTGGCAGATTTGGTACCTATTAGATTTATTGTTTTATTTGTTTTCCTTTTTGAATAAGGAAATCTGGGTAGATTTGATATCTTAGTAGATTTGGTTTCCTTTTTTAAATAAGTAGAGTTCCTAATCAAACAAGGATTTGAACTCTTTCTTCTATATATGTAATTGGAACAATTCAGATGATAATGATTGAATACAATTTTGAGTTTTCTCTTAAAAGTTCTTGTGAGAGCTTTGCTTTGAAATTCTCTAAGAATTTCGCCACTTATAATTAGGGTTCTTAGTTGTTTGATAACTAAAGGCTCCTAATTCGTGATCTTTGGTAATAGTATCAAGAGTTTGTTACGGGTCTTGTTTGATAGATAAGCAAGGATCGTATCACTAACTTTAGATGGAGTAACCAAGGGGTTAGGCCACCAATGAACCCACCAGGTTTTGTTCCTAATCAACACCAAAATCCTCCTCAACCTCCTCAGAACCAACAACAGAGTATGTCTTTAGAAGATATGGTAAAATCTCTAGCCTCAAGTTCTATATCTTTTCAAAGAGATACCATGTCCTTCCAAAAGGATACAAATTCCAACATTCACAACTTGGAGAATCAGGTAGGACAAATGGCTTCTGAGTTAGATCAATTGAAAACACATCTTTTCAATAAACTTCCATCACAACCACTCAATCCCAGAGAGAAGGCTAGTGCCGTAACACTAAGAAGTGGTAAAGTGTTGGAAGAATCCAAGAGACCAGAGGAAAATAAAGGCACGGAGAAAGCACCTATTTCAAGCCCAGCATCTTCCGACAAAGTTCCTCAAATAGGAGAATCTTCTTCTTCTATTCCCAAGGTAAGTCCTCATTTCCCTAATAGGTTAACTAAGAACAAGAAAGATGAGGAAGAAAAAGATGTTCTGGAGATCTTCAAGAAAGTTGAAGTCAACATTCCTCTTTTGGATGCAATAAGACATATTCCTCGTTATGCTAAGTTTCTAAAAGAACTTTGTACCAACAAGAAAAAGCTTAAAGGTAATGAGAGAATCAGTGTGGGGGAATGTGTGTCTGGTGTTCTCCAACAGAAACTTCCTCCAGAGAAGAAAGATCCAGGTATGTTCACTATCCCTTGTACAATTGGTGATAAGGTAGTCTCAGGTTGTATGCTAGATTTAGGAGCATCTATTAATGTCATGCCTTATACAATCTATAACTCTTTAAATTTGGGACCAATGAAGCATACTAGAATTGTTATTCAGTTAGCTGATAGGTCTGTGGCTTATCCAGAAGGAGTAATAGAAGATGTATTGGTTAAAGTAAATGACTTAGTATTCCCTGCAGATTTCTACATTCTGAAAACTGAGGATAGTCAAAATACTTGTTCATCACAGTCACCTATTCTGTTAGGTATACCATTTCTGAAAACTGTTAGAACTAAGATTGATGTTAATGAAGGTACTTTATCAATGGAATTTGATGGTGATAAAATTTCGTTTAACATATTTGATGCCATGAAGTACCCTTCTGATGAATGTTCTACAGTTTCTGTTGTGGATATTATAGATCCACTTATTGAAGATATTTTTGATTTGAGCTACACTGAAATGATGCAATCCATTATGAACTTGAGCATAGATGAAAATGTTCTTGACACTTTATCTGTAGAATGTGACAATGAACTCAAACAAGCTGTCAAGGATTTATCTGCTTGTCCTGTTAGTAATTCTAAAATTGCATTACCTAGCTCACATGATAAAATTTTACCATCTATTGTTTGTCACCCATCACTTGAGCTTAAAGCTTTACCTTCTCATTTGAAATATGCATATTTGAGTGAAGGTAATGTTTTACCTGTTATTATTGCTAACAATCTCTCATCTTCCCAAGAAGAGAGGTTAGTTTTTGTGCTTAGGGACAACAAGACTGCCATCGGCTGGACTTTAGCCGACATTAAAGGTATTAGTCCATCAACATGCATGCATCGTATATTGTTAGAAGATGGAGCTAAGCCAACCAGAGAGTGACAAAGGAGACTAAACCCGCCTATGATGCTGGTGTCATCTATCCAATCACAAATTCACATTGGGTAAGTCATGTACATGTTGTTCCAAAGAAAAGTGGAATAACTATTGTGGAAAACTTTGAAGGTGAGAAAGTTCCTACTATAGTGCAAAACGGTTGGAGAGTCTGCATAGACTACAGAAAACTTAATGCATCAACTAGGAAAGACCATTTTCCCCTTCCTTTCATGGATCAAATGTTAGAACGTCTATCTGGTCGTTCTCATTACTGTTTTCTTGATGGTTATTCTGGTTATTTTAAGATTGCTATTGCCCCAGAAGACCAAGGTAAGACTACTTTTACATGCCCATTTGGTACTTATGCTTGTAGAAGAATGCCTTTTGGTCTATGCAATGCACCTGCTACCTTTCAAAGATGCATGATATCCTTATTTTCTTATTTTGTCACGAATATCATTGAAATTTTCATGGATGATTTCACTGTCTATGGAAATTCATTTTATTCATGTTTAGAAAATTTGGAACTTGTGCTTAAACGGTGTGTTGAAACTAACCTTGTTCTCAATTATGAAAAGTGTCATTTTATGGTAGAACAAGGAATTGTTTTAGGGCACGTAGTTTCACCAAAAGGACTGGCTGTTGACAAAGCCAAGATTGATGTGATTAAATCTATTCCTTATCCTTCTACGGTAAGAGAGGTAAGATCTTTCTTAGGCCATGTGATGCGGAGCATGGAGATATCATTAATGGAAATTCGAGTTCAAGCACAAATAAGAAGAAGCTGGATCCTTTGAGCTATGATGGAGGTCCAATTACAAGAGCTAGAGCTAAACAGATGAAAGATGCACTCAATGGGCTTATTTTGTGTTATTTGGATCAATCTGCTCAAGAGGGAAATTGCATGGGCTGTCCAAGACTTGTGAATTTAATTAGATTTGATACAAAAGAGAAGAAAGTCCAATTACAAGCCCACCAAACTTAAGAATTTCGTCCAGCCCATAAGGATTTTAGGGTTTATTTGTTTTCTATAAGAATTTGGAAATCTTGGCAGATTTGGTACCTATTAGATTTATTGTTTTATTTGTTTTCCTTTTTGAATAAGGAAATCTGGGTAGATTTGATATCTTAGTAGATTTGGTTTCCTTTTTAAATAAGTAGAGTTCCTAATCAAACAAGGATTTGAACTCTTTCTTCTATATATGTAATTGGAACAATTCAGATGATAATGATTGAATACAATTTTGAGTTTTCTCTTAAAAGTTCTTGTGAGAGCTTTGCTTTGAAATTCTCTAAGAATTTCGCCACTTATAATTAGGGTTCTTAGTTGTTTGATAACTAAAGGCTCCTAATTCGTGATCTTTGGTAATAGTATCAAGAGTTTGTTACGGGTCTTGTTTGATAGATAAGCAAGGATCGTATCAGTTTGGTATCAGAGCCTAGGTTGCGGGAAACAGGTTGTTCTATAACCTTCTTATCCTTTTGTTTCAGTTCGGAAAAAAAAAACGAAAAAAAAAAAAAAAGATTGAGAAAGTTGATTTCAAGTTTCAGAAAAAAAGATCAAAGATTCGTTCTTGTTGTTTGAGTCCAAAAAAAAAGGGTTACAGATTCATTCTTTTCACCAAAGATCCATTCTTTTCGTTTGAGTTTTGGTTATCAAAGACTAAGAACTCATTCTTAGTGATTTGTAAAGGCTTAGCTCAAATAAGAACTTCAAAGAGAGGCTGTTGTGTGGTCAAATTTGGTGAGATCAATAGAGGGATTCAAAAACAGTCGAGTGAAACACGTGAGGGAGAGTTAGTTTAGGATTTTCCTTTTCTAACATTTTTATTGCAGGTTTTTTACATCATGGAATCAAAAGATAGACTTACCTTAGAGGCAATACAAGGAATGATGCAAAAGATGTTGTCACAACAAGAAGATCTTGCTAGTGACAACCAGAAATTGAAAGAAAGATTGGGGAGAATTGAGCAAGGCACTTCAAGTCGTGCTCAATCTGGAGAAACAGCCCCTCAAGGATCAGTTTTCAACTTGGTCACAAGACGAGCACTAAGCATCCAATCCAAAGAGGATGAGGTACAACGTGAAAACATATTTCATACTAGATGCTTCATACATGATAAACTGTGTAGCATGATCATTGATGGGGGTAGTTGTACTAATGTTGTTAATGCTAGTTTAGTTGATAAATTGGGATTGAAAACAACTAAACACCCTAATCCCTATAGATTGCAATGGCTAAACAATACTGGAGATCTTAGGGTTACAAGGCAATCATTGATATCTTTCTCAATTGGACGTTATTCTGATCGGGTTTTATGTGATGTTGTTCCCATGCATGCTACTCATATATTATTGGGACGACCTTGGCAGTATGATAGGCGAGTTATGCATGATGGCTTCACTAATCGATATTCTTTTGTGATGGATGGACGACCTATTAAGTTGCTGCCCATGTCACCTAAAGAGGTGTTTGAAGATCAGAAAATATTGAGTGAATGTGAGAGTGCACAAAAAAAAAAGAAGATGCACGAGCAAAAGGAGAGCTGTGAGAAAAGCCATGAGAGGCGTGAGAAAAGAGAGGAAAAAGGAGAGGAAACAGAGGGGATGTGCCATGAGGAAAAGAATCTTGAGAGGGCACATGCAAAAGGAGAGAATAGTGTGCAAAGAGTGGCTAAACAAGAGGTAAAAGGCAGTTTCTATGCAAGAGAGGGTGAGGTCCGAAAGGCCTATCTATCTAGGCAATTTATGCTTCTTTTGGTATTCAAAGGAGCGAATTTGACTATTTCTTCTAACCCAGATCTCTCTTCTCTTCCTAGTTCTTTTCAAACTTTGTTGCAGGAATTTGAAGAATTGTTTCCTGAAACTATGCCAGAAGGCTTGCCACCACTTAGAGGGATTGAACACCAAATTGACTTCATTGCTGGAGCACAAATTCCAAACCGACCAGCTTATAGAAGCAATCCTGAAGAAACCAAGGAGTTACAAAGGCAAGTGGATGAATTGTTGTCTAAGGGTTTGATCAAAGAAAGTATGAGTCCATGTGCAGTACCCGTGTTGTTGGTGCCTAAAAAAGATGGTTCTTGGCGAATGTGTGTTGATTGTCGAGCAATTAACAAAATTACGGTAAAGTATCGGCACCCTATTCCTCGTTTAGATGATATGTTAGATGAATTACATGGTGCCTGCATATTTTCTAAGATTGATTTAATGGCTGGTTATCATCAAATTCGTATGAGAATTGGAGATAAATGGAAAACTGCTTTTAAGACAAAATATGGTTTATATGAATGGTTAGTTATGCCTTTTGGATTAACTAATGCACCTAGTACTTTCATGAGATTAATGAACCATGTTTTACGTAGCTTTATTGGGAAATTTGTTGTTGTCTACTTTGATGATATACTTGTGTATAGCAAGTCACTTGATGAGCATATTGTGCATGTTAAAGCTATTTTTTGTGCTTTGCGAGAACAAAAGTTGTATGCTAAGCTTGCTAAATGTTCATTTTGTGTGCCTAAAGTTATATTTTTAGGATATGTTGTTAGTCAGCATGGAATTGAAGTAGATAATGAAAAGGTTAAAGCTATTGAAACCTGGCCAACACCTAAGAATGTGGGGGAAGTTAGAAGTTTTCATGGTTTGGCAAGTTTTTATAGACGATTTGTTAAGGATTTTTCGAGCATTGCTGCCCCTTTAACTGAAGTTATAAAAAAAAATGTCGAATTTAAATGGGGGGATGAACAAGAAAGAGCATTTAACATGTTAAAGGCAAAATTAACTTCTGCTCCTATTCTTGCTTTACCTAACTTTGATAACGCTTTTGAAATTGAATGTGATGCTTCGGGAGTTGGTATTGGTGCTGTCCTTTTGCAAGGAGGAAAGCCAATCGCTTATTTTAGTGAAAAACTGAATGGCGCTGCATTGAAATATCCAACTTATGACAAAGAGATGTATGCTTTAGTAAGAGCATTGGACACATGGCAGCACTATCTTCTTCCTAAGGAATTTGTTATCCATACTGATCATGAGAGCTTGAAGTATTTGAAGGGACAAAATAAGTTGAATAAACGACATGCTAAATGGAGTGAATTCATTGAATCGTTTCCATACATCATCAAGTACAAGAAGGGAAAGGAAAATGTTGTTGCTGATGCTTTGAGTCGAAGGCATGCACTTATTACCACTTTAGATGCTAAATTGCTAGGCTTTGAGCATATTAAAGAATTGTATGAGAAAGATAGTGATTTAGTAATGTTTATAATGCATGCGAGAATGCTGGTTTTGATAAGTTCTATAGGCATAATGGTTATCTATTTCGCATGAGACAACTTTGCGTTCCTAAGTGTTCTATGCGATTACTTTTGATTCGTGAAGCACATGAAGGGGGTTTAATGGGACACTTTGGCATATCCAAGACTTTAGATGTTTTGCAGGAGCACTTCTTTTGGCCTCATATGCGATCAGATGTTTCTAAGTATTGTGCTAATTGCATTACATGTTTACAAGCTAAGTCTAAAGTGCATCCACATGGTTTATACACACCATTACCTGTGTCACATGCACCTTGGATAGATGTTTCTATGGATTTTGTTCTTGGTTTACCTAGAACTAGACGTGGATTTGATAGTATATATGTGGTAGTTGATAGGTTTTCTAAAATGGCACACTTCATTCCATGTCATAAAACTGATGATGCTTCACATGTTGCTGAATTGTTCTTTAAAGAAATAGTTCGTTTGCATGGTATGCCTAAGTCCATTGTGAGTGATAGAGATGCTAAATTTTTATCTTACTTTTGGAAAACTTTGTGGGCAAAATTGGGAACTAAATTGCTGTTTAGTACTACTTGTCATCCACAAACTGATGGACAAACTGAGGTAGTGAATAGAACTTTGGGACAATTATTGAGAGCTATCATTAAAAAGAATCTGAAATCATGGGATGATTGTTTACCTCATGTAGAGTTTGCATATAATAGGAGTGTGCATTCCTCTACTCATTATTCACCTTTTGAGATTGTTTATGGTTTTAATCCTTTAACACCATTAGATTTATCTCCTTTACCTTTGGATGAACAAGTTAATTTTGATGGAGCTAAAAAGGCAGAATATGTGAGAAAAATTCATGAAACAGTCAAGCAAAATATTGAGAAAAGAAATCAGCAAGTGATGACTCAAAGAAATCATGGAAGAAAGAAAGTGATATTTGAGCCTGGTGATTGGGTATGGTTGCATTTACGCAAGGAAAGGTTTCCTAAGCAAAGGCATTCAAAGCTTCAATCAAGAGGAGATGGTCCTTTTCAAGTTGTTGCAAGGATCAATGACAATGCTTACAAATTAGCTCTTCCTGGTGAGTATAATGTTAGTGCTACTTTTAATGTTTCTGATTTACTTCCTTTCGATTATGCAGGTGATGATTCGAGGGCGAATCCTTTTGAGGAAAGGGGGAGTGATGCGAAGCATAGAGATGTCATTAATGGAAATTCGAGTTCAAGCACAAATAAGAAGAAGCTGGATCCTTTGAGCTATGATGGAGGTCCAATTACAAGAGCTAGAGCTAAACAGATGAAAGATGCACTCAATGGGCTTATTTTGTGTTATTTGGATCAATCTGCTCAAGAGGGAAATTGCATGGGCTGTCCAAGACTTGTGAATTTAATTAGATTTGATACAAAAGAGAAGAAAGTCCAATTACAAGCCCACCAAACTTAAGAATTTCGTCCAGCCCATAAGGATTTTAGGGTTTATTTGTTTTCTATAAGAATTTGGAAATCTTGGCAGATTTGGTACCTATTAGATTTATTGTTTTATTTGTTTTCCTTTTTGAATAAGGAAATATGGGTAGATTTGATATCTTAGTAGATTTGGTTTCCTTTTTAAATAAGTAGAGTTCCTAATCAAACAAGGATTTGAACTCTTTCTTCTATATATGTAATTGGAACAATTCAGATGATAATGATTGAATACAATTTTGAGTTTTCTCTTAAAAGTTCTTGTGAGAGCTTTGCTTTGAAATTCTCTAAGAATTTCGCCACTTATAATTAGGGTTCTTAGTTGTTTGATAACTAAAGGCTCCTAATTCGTGATCTTTGGTAATAGTATCAAGAGTTTGTTACGGGTCTTGTTTGATAGATAAGCAAGGATCGTATCACCATGTTGGATTCTATAGAAGGTTTATTAAGGATTTCTCTAAAACTGTTCAACCTTTGTGCAAGCTATTACAAAAAGAACATAAATTCAATTTTGATGAAGGTTGTAAACATGCATTTAAACTGTTGAAAGAGAAATTGATTTCATCACCTATCATTCAACCCCCTAATTGGAATTTTCCTTTTGAGATAATGTGTGATGCTAGTGACAAAGCAGTTAGAGCTGTTCTAGATCAGAAAATAGATAAAGTTCCTCATGTGATATATTATGCATCTAAATTACTTGATGATGCCCAATGCAATTATACCACAACTGAGAAGGAACTCTACTCTGTTATTTTTGCTCTAGAAAAATTTAGATCTTATCTGTTGGGAACAAAAATAATTGTTTATTCAGATCATGCAGCTCTAAAGTACCTGTTAAAGAAGAAAGAGTCTAAATCAAGACTACTGATATGGATTCTCTTACTCCAGGAATTTGACCTTGAAATCCGAGATAAGAAAGGAGCAGAGAATCTTGTTGCTGATCATTTGAGTCGACTGACATATGAAGGGGAAGTATCTCCTATCTCTGATTTATTTCCTGATGAGCATCTTTATGCATTGCATGGAATTATACCTTGGTATGCTGATATGGTTAATTATATTGTTACCAAAGTATTTCCAAATCATTTATCTAAGCCTCAAAAGGATAAAATTAGAAATGACTCAAAAAATTACCTTTGGGATGATCCCTACCTATTCAAAAGTTGCGCAGACAATGTCATACCTAGATGTGTTCCAAATAATGAAATTCAATCCATATTGAATTTTTGTCATACTTTTGAATGTGGAGGTCATTTTGGACCAAAACGAACTGCTAGAAAAATTCTGGAAAGTGGATTTTATTTAGCCTACTCTTAACAAAAATGCATATTACTTTGTTAAATCTTGCAATGAATGTCAAAGAGTTGGTAATATATCCAAGAAAGATGAAATGCCTTTGAAGACTATATTAGTTTGTGAACTTTTTGATGTATGGGGCATTGATTTCATGGGACCTTTTCCTTCGTCTTTTGGAAATACTTACATCTTACTTGCAGTGGATTATGTATCCAAATGGATTGAAGCTAAGGCTACTCGAACGAATGATTCTAAAGCAGTTGTGACATTTATCAAGGACAATATATTCCATAGATTTGGAATACCAAAGGCCATCATCAGTGACAGATGTACGCATTTTTGCAACAAGGTAGTAGAAACTCTGTTAAAAAAATATCATGTTTCTCATAAAGTTTCTACTGCCTGTCATCCTCAAACAAATGGACTTGCTGAAATCTCTAACAGGGAAATTAAGTCTATTCTAGCTAAAGTAGTCAATCCTAATAGGAAAGACTGGAGCCTTAGATTGGGAGATGCTCTTTGGGCATATAGAACTGCATTCAAAACCCCTATTGGTATGTCACCATTTAGGTTGGTTTATGGTAAAGTCTGTCATCTACCTGTGGAATTAGAACATAAGGCATTTTGGGCCATTAAACAATGTCATCTTAATCTTGATGATGCACAATCTAATCGAAAACTGCAAATTCAAGAATTAGAAGAAATTAGAAATGATGCCTATGCTAATTTCTGGATTGCAAAAGAAAAGATGAAATATTACCATGACAAAAATATTTCAAGGAAAAATTTCAATATTGGTGATAAGGTTCTACTCTATAATTCTCGTCTGAGACTGTTTCCAGGAAAGCTAAAGTCAAGGTGGATTGGCCCATTTCTTATCATTAATATCTTTAATCACGGGTCAGTGGAGGTAAAAAGTCTTCAAACGAGCAAAATTTTCAAAGTGAATGGTCACCTCCTTAAACCTTTTCATGAAGGATTTGTGGGACAAATTATCGATTCTGTTGCTTTTGAAGACCCACCACCAGGAAGGAATTGAATCTGTGTTTGTCGAGTCTAAGATTTTAAACAAGGGCGCTGTGTGGGAGGCAACCCATCGTTTTCTTTAATACTTTTGAATTGTTTGATTTTCCTTTTTCACTTTTTAGCTTGCAAGCCTAGCAGAAATTGTTGAATACGCGTCTTCTCAGATAGTGAAAGACGGCGTATTTAAGTTAATTAAATGTCCAACAGTGATTAAACACGGCTTTAAATAGCCTACTTAATTGTTGAAAGAATCACCAAACGATTTCTGCTAATTTCCTTTCAAGAGTAAATTTCATCTGCAAGGTATTTCTTTCCTTTTTACATTTTAGTTTGTCTTTCCATCCCTTATTTCTTTCTATCTCTTTGTTACATAATGGATGATTCTTTAATGAAAATGAGAAGATACTATCCATTGCTCCCTATTAATTATTTGAGAAAATCTATCTGATGAGATTGGAGCGTATCAAATTACTAGTATCCATTGGAATGCCTGAGGATATTAGGTGGATAATTGAAGCTAAGGTCCGAATTAGTGGTGAACATCCAGCTTTTCCCAAACATCCACCTGGGTTGGGGAAGAGTAGTTATGCAAAGAAACGGAGAGGTAAAAGAATGAGAGTCTGTTATAAATGTGCTAGATGGAACTGTGATACCAGTTGTCGTTCACTTGGGTATTTATCCGATAATCGGGAAGACAAAATTGCTTTCATTAAGAATGGACTGAGTAAAGAGTCATTAAATGATATCAAACTGACTCTTGATACGCATTCTAGTGGATACGTTCAAATGGAAATTCTCGGGTTATGGAAACAATTCAAAATTAAACAACTCCGGTACACTCTTCGGTATCTGAATTTAAACGATCCCGTTTGCCAGTTTTTAAGAAAGCTGGATGAGCAGCATACCCCCGACTCATAGAAGGTGTTTGAAACCATTACTGGACGTAAAACCAGAGTAAGATGTGAGCCACAATCACAACTACTTGTTTTTATTTGTTTCTTCCTTGATTTGTTTTATTTGTTTGTTTTCTTTTTAGTGTGTAACAGAATCACTTTTGAAGTCGTTACTATGGAAGGTTCACCAATCAGAAGTCTAACAAACATCGCAGTGTTTGGAGGAATGACCGTGGGTACTACTGTTTCGCATATAATTGCTACTATCCAATTAGGAAGAGTACTAGCTCATCGAAAGATCGATCTAGTATACGGAGGAGGAAATGCTGGATTAATTGGAGAGGTTGCTCAAGCACACCAGTCATACCAAACACTTGTTCAAATTGAAACAAATTAACCAAACAAAGTTCTCGCAGTAGGTGTAATTCCCACTCCTCTGAAACAAATATATGACAAAACAATTGGACATAAGGTACAAACAAAATCATTTTATGAACGCATGACACTCATGTTGCATAACTGTGATGCTTTCATAGTCATACCAGGAGGATATGAGGTTTTAGAATGCTTGTTCAATTTAACATTCTGGTTTAACATGAAACTGCACACTAAACCAATTGGTCTTTTAAATGTTGATCACTACTTTGATGGTTTATTAGCATTTCTTGACATAGCTGTTACACATAAGCTTCTATCTCCAGTAGCACGAAAAATAATTGTATCTGCACCCACAACTAAGGAGCTATTGGATGAATTAGTAGCTTTTGATACGATCCTTGCTTATCTATCAAACAAGACCCGTAACAAACTCTTGATACTATTACCAAAGATCACGAATTAGGAGCCTTTAGTTATCAAACAACTAAGAACCCTAATTATAAGTGGCGAAATTCTTAGAGAATTTCAAAGCAAAGCTCTCACAAGAACTTTTAAGAGAAAACTCAAAATTGTATTCAATCATTATCATCTGATTTGTTCCAATTACATATATAGAAGAAAGAGTTCAAATCCTTGTTTGATTAGGAACTCTACTTATTTAAAAAGGAAACCAAATCTACTAAGATATCAAATCTACCCAGATTTCCTTATTCAAAAAGGAAAACAAATAAAACAATAAATCTAATAGGTACCAAATCTGCCAAGATTTCCAAATTCTTATAGAAAACAAATAAACCCTAAAATCCTTATGGGCTGGACGAAATTCTTAAGTTTGGTGGGCTTGTAATTGGACTTTCTTCTCTTTTGTATCAAATCTAATTAAATTCACAAGTCTTGGACAGCCCATGCAATTTCCCTCTTGAGCAGATTGATCCAAATAACACAAAATAAGCCCATTGAGTGCATCTTTCATCTGTTTAGCTCTAGCTCTTGTAATTGGACCTCCATCATAGCTCAAAGGATCCAGCTTCTTCTTATTTGTGCTTGAACTCGAATTTCCATTAATGACATCTCCATGCTCCGCATCACTCCCCCTTTCCTCAAAAAGATTCGCCCTCGAATCATCACCGTAATTTTGTTAATTGCTCGACAATCAACACACATTCGCCAAGAACCATCTTTTTTAGGCACCAACAACACGGGTACTGCACATGGACTCATACTTTCTTTGATCAAACCCTTAGACAACAATTCATCCACTTGTCTTTGTAACTCCTTGGTTTCTTCAGGATTGCTTCTATAAGCTGGTCGGTTTGGAATTTGTGCTCTAGCAATGAAGTCAATTTGGTATTCAATCCCTCTAAGTGGTGGCAAGCCTTTTCGCATAGTTTCAGGAAACAATTCTTCAAATTCCTGCAACAAAGTTTGAAAAGAACTAGGAAGAGAAGAGAGATCTGGGTTAGAAGAAATAGTTAAATTTGCTCCTTTGAATACCAAAAGAAGCATAGATTGCCTAGATATATAGGCCTTTCGGACCTCACCCTCTCTTGCATAGAAACTGTCTTTTACCTCTTGTTTAGCCACTCTTTGCACACTATTCTCTCCTTTTGCATGTGCCCTCTCAAAATTCTTTTCCTCATGGCACATCCCCTCTGTTTCCTCTCCTTTTTCCTCTCTTTTCTCACGCCTCTCATGGCTTTTCTCACATCTCTCCTTTTGCTCGTGCATCTTTTTTTTTTTTTGTGCACTCTCACATTCACTCAATATTTTCTGATCTTCAAACACCTCTTTAGGTGACATGGGCAGCAACTTAATAGGTCGTCCATCCATCACAAAAGAATATCGATTAGTGAAGCTATCATGCATAACTCGCCTATCATACTGCCAAGGTCGTCCCAATAATATATGAGTAGCATGCATGGGAACAACATCACATAAAACCCGATCAGAATAACGTCCAATTGAGAAAGATATCAATGATTGCCTTGTAACCCTAAGATCTCCAGTATTGTTTAGCCATTGCAATCTATAGGGATTAGGGTGTTTAGTTGTTTTCAATCCCAATTTATCAACTAAACTAGCATTAACAACATTAGTACAACTACCCCCATCAATGATCATGCTACACAGTTTATCATGTATGAAGCATCTAGTATGAAATATGTTTTCACGTTGTACCTCATCCTCTTTGGATTGGATGCTTAGTGCTCGTCTTGTGACCAAGCTGAAAACTGATCCTTCAGGGGCTGTTTCTCCATCATCTGCTTCCTCTGAATCTTCTGCTAATAGTGGCATGTCACTGTAGTCAAAATTATCTCCCTCATCTTCACTCACCACTTCTCCATTTCGTATAACCATCACCTTTACAGTAGGACATTGGGCTTGCCTATGTCCATATCCCAAGCATCTAAAGCACTTCAGATCTCTCAAAGAACCCTTAGATTTATCATCCTTAGGTTGTATTTTTGTTGTAGAAACATCTTTACTTTTGTTTGCTTCAAATCTGTCCTTGCTTGAATTTGAATCTCCACCTTTGTTGCCCTTCCAATTCGACTTCCATGAAGAAGTAGAAGTCAAACCAGATTTGTTCCTCATCTTTAATTGCTTCTCAACCTTAATTGCCATGTGTACCATATCCTCAAAATCAACATAATGATGCAATTCAACCAGGTTAGCAATGTCACGATTTAAACCAGAAAGAAATCGTGCCATAGTAGCCTCCTTGTCCTCCTCAACATTGGCTCGAATCATGGCCATCTCCATCTCTTGATGATACTCTTCAACGCTCTTTGATCCTTGGTTCAATCTCTGTAAAAGATTGTACAACTCTCTATAATAATGTTGTGGTACAAATCTCCTCCTCATAATTGTTTTCATCTCAAACCATGAAGAGATTGAACCTTCTCCACTCCTACGCCTAGAAGTTGAGAGCTGATCCCACCACACACTTGCATAATCAGTAAAACCTACAACAGCCAATTTTACCTTCTTCTCTTCGGTGTAGTTATGACATTCAAACACACGTTCGACCTTCTTTTCCCAATCTAAATATGCTTCTGGATTGCTCTTGCCTTGGAAAGATGGAATCGTCATCTTGATTGACCCCAAGTTCCCATCTTTAGATTTTTCTTTGTTGAAACGTGTAGAATCTGCGTCAAATTCATCTTCTAATTCATCCATGAGATTTCGTTTTGTTCCTCCAGATTGAGCACGACTTGAAGTGCCTTGCTCAATTCTCCCCAATCTTTCTTTCAATTTCTGGTTGTCACTAGCAAGATCTTCTTGTTGTGACAACATCTTTTGCATCATTCCTTGTATTGATGTAAAAAACCTGCAATAAAAAATGTTAGAAAAGGAAAATCCTAAACTAACTCTCCTTCACGTGTTTCACTCGACTGTTTTTGAATCCCTCTATTGATCTCACCAAATTTGACCACACAACAGCCTCTCTTTGAAGTTCTTATTTGAGCTAAGCCTTTACAAATCACTAAGAATGAGTTCTTAGTCTTTGATAACCAAAACTCAAACGAAAAGAATGGATCTTTGGTGAAAAGAATGAATCTGTAACCCTTCTTTTTTTTTTCTTTTTTTTTTCGTTTTTTTTTCCGAACTGAAACAAAAGGATAAGAAGGTTATAGAACAACCTGTTTCCCGCAACCTAGGCTCTGATACCAAACTGATACGATCCTTGCTTATCTATCAAACAAGACCCGTAACAAACTCTTGATACTATTACCAAAGATCACGAATTAGGAGCCTTTAGTTATCAAACAACTAAGAACCCTAATTATAAGTGGCGAAATTCTTAGAGAATTTCAAAGCAAAGCTCTCACAAGAACTTTTAAGAGAAAACTCAAAATTGTATTCAATCATTATCATCTGATTTGTTCCAATTACATATATAGAAGAAAGAGTTCAAATCCTTGTTTGATTAGGAACTCTACTTATTTAAAAAGGAAACCAAATCTACTAAGATATCAAATCTACCCAGATTTCCTTATTCAAAAAGGAAAACAAATAAAACAATAAATCTAATAGGTACCAAATCTGCCAAGATTTCCAAATTCTTATAGAAAACAAATAAACCCTAAAATCCTTATGGGCTGGACGAAATTCTTAAGTTTGGTGGGCTTGTAATTGGACTTTCTTCTCTTTTGTATCAAATCTAATTAAATTCACAAGTCTTGGACAGCCCATGCAATTTCCCTCTTGAGCAGATTGATCCAAATAACACAAAATAAGCCCATTGAGTGCATCTTTCATCTGTTTAGCTCTAGCTCTTGTAATTGGACCTCCATCATAGCTCAAAGGATCCAGCTTCTTCTTATTTGTGCTTGAACTCGAATTTCCATTAATGACATCTCCATGCTCCGCATCAGCTTTTGTACCAAAGACAGATCCAGAAGTACCTCCAATTAACTGGTCAATTTCCGGTAACAAGCGAAAAAGAGATTCAGTGGATTTAGAGTTAAATTTGTAAGTTTTTCTTTTTAAATAAATGTGTGTTATTTTCTTTTTATTAAAAGCTGTGGAATAATGTTATTTTATTTATTGTTTTTCAAACTTTGTGTGTTTTTACATTGAGGAGAATGTAATTCCCAAGTGTGGGGGGTGGTTTGAGTAAAGAGTCAAGTGATTAATCTCATTTGATTCTTGATCCACACCTTTAAAAACATTGTTTTTAATAACTTGTTATTTTGTTGAATAAATCATGCATGTATTATAACTTTTTAAGATGTTAGGTAATTTTGTGTTAAATTTTTCAATCATTTTATAATTGTACCCCTTTCTGTAAAAATTTTTTTGAATAAATCAATTGAATATCTTTGTAATTTGACAAAAATATTCTTATTTAACTAATGTAGCTAAATCCTTTTTGTTATGAAATCCAAAGTTAAAAACACTAGTATTGTGATTTGATGATAATGTAAGTTTACTGTGTGTTTTAGTACATTTAAGGTTATTTTCTACACGCTAGAACTTGTTCTTTCACATGCTTGAGACGAAATTTAATTAAGATCTTGGTTGATTTGGGGATAACATAAGGCCTTCTTTGATAGTTTGAGTCTTTCTGAACGAACCATACTTATATATATCATTCGATCCTACTTTGAGCCAACATGTAAGAATGGTTTCATTACCATTTAATTTCTTTGATAAATAACCTCGTTTATTACTTTTCTATCCAGATACTTTATTGAGAATGCATTAATCATGTGTTAATCTGTATTGAAAAGTTATGAGGACTGCTGATAAAGGATTACGTTATATTGTAAAAAAGAACCGAAAGGTAAAAAGCTCATAGATGTGATCTCTTCAAAAAAAAAAAAAAGAAAGAAAGAAAGAAAGAAAGAAATGAAGAGATATTATTGAAAAGGTTTTCTTCAAAGAAGTGTAATTCATTCTCAATTTAAACTCTTGAAATATTTTTTATATTTCTATCATTCGTTTGTAGCCAAATCCCGAGCTTAACATTACAAGCTTTAAAGTCCTATTTGACCTAAATCGACCAAAATTTTCATCATTAGTGGAGAGCATGTGACTTTACAAGTTTATAAGTTGTGTTAAGAAACTAAAAATGTATTTTTATTTACATAGTGACTTTGTTGTTATCTTTTCATTATACTGATATCATGTTTTCAAAAAAAAAGAAAAAGAAATTTAATAAGGATTTTATGTTTTTCACAGTCACATTTTGTTAACTTTGAATATTAATGTTAAACTTGTAAATGATATTCAAGCACACGAGCACACTTTTGCTTTTCAAATAAAAATGGGTTAATTGTGAAAGTTGTATTGAAATTAATATAATACTTTGTTACCTTATTAATCTTCTTTAAGTTATTTATATTTGTATATTGTGTGTTTATATTTTGCTTGAGGACAAGCAAAGAGATAGTGTGGGGGAATTTGATGTACTCATAAATTAACTTATTTTTATACTACTTAATGACTATATTTTGTTTAAAAATCGGTTAATTGTGTCATTTAATTGATATATTTCACATTTCCTTTCTATTCCTTTGTTTATAAGTTTTTCAGTGTATTTTAGTACATTTTGGAGATAAAAAGAAGAAGTGAAGATGCAAAACAAAAACAAAAAAATCGATGAACAGTAACTCCGGTGAACAGTACCACCGTCGATGATGACATCATTGCTTACGTCATGAACAGTACCGTCGGTTGGTCAAAGTCAACAAGTCAACCTACTACAGTACCCGGAAGTCAAAATGACCATTTTACCCCTAGAAATTTCCCTATAAATATGCTAGCTTCATTTCTCATTTGAGACACCAATTTAGCTCCAATCTTCTTCATTTCTTTTGTAATTTCTTTATTTTATTATTATCTTCATATTAATATAATTTCTAGAATTTTTAGAATAGTTTTCCAAGTCTTTTTGTAAAATTTAGTAAAAAAATTATGTCCGGATAATTTCAATATTTTCGGGAAGTATTTCTTTCAAATTTTCGTTCTAATGTTGATAAATTTTATCTTATATTTATTAAATATGGATTGTGAGTAATTTTATTTTATTAGCAAGGATATGTGTTAAGTTATTAATAAATGGGATTATGAGATAATTTTCTTTGTACTTAATTTCTATTTGGATTTATTTAACTGGACTTATGGTCGGTTTACCCGCCTAGTCTTTATTTATTTTGCTTTATGCACTTTAAATATCGCAAATGGATGGCCGAGCCACCTATTAGTTTAATTTACTTTTATGTCTTTTATTTTCTTTTTCATGGAAGACCGAGCCTCCATACTTTTAGTTTAATTTATTTAAATAGCCTGTTGAACCGCCTAATTTGTTTAGTTAATATAAATCAAATCTTTCTTTATATATATATATATATATATATTTGTATATTTATTTAATATACTTATATCTATATATTAATTAAGTATTTATGTAATTCCTGTTTTAATTAATATAATTATGTGAATTAATTGGATTGACAATCTAGTTAATAAACGTGATTATATAGCTAGGATTATTAATCTTGTATTAATGATTCAAGTGGCATCTACTAATTTAATTGAGTTGCAGCTCTTGGCTTAATTAAATTAGTAATTGAATTATATAATTTAAATTGTATATAATTAAGCTGATTGTTATATACAATTTAATGTTGGTGATGCCTTATTTACTTAATGCAATTTGATTGAACATCCTATACACGCTGGTTGGTAGTGGTGTTTAATTAAATTAGAGATTAATCTGTCTGAGCTGATCGGGATTCTAAAACCAATTACTTAATAATGTCTTGTTCTATGATTAATCCCATGAAAAATATAACTTGATACTAATTCCTTGCTAACGCTTTTTTTTATATCATTTATATTCCAAATTCCTTTTTAATTCTATTCTCAAAATACCAAAAACCCCTCAAACCCTTTCCGATTAATGATTTTAATTTAAGAGTTGACAAATCTCCGTGGATTTGATCCCTAATTTCCCTATCTACATAGGAATTGTTAGGTTTAAATTTGAGAGCCGTACGATAGGTTTTGTCAATAACATAGATATTTCTATGCTGGAAGAGGAATATTTTGGGCAGCCTCAGGTTCTGATGGATAAGGGTAGGCTGTCAACTATGTAACTAGAAGATATTTGAATGGGGAACTCTAAAGAAAGACCATGAATGGGAAACTCTTTAACAGAGATATTGATACGATCCTTGCTTATCTATCAAACAAGATGATGCGGAGCATGGAGATGTCATTAATGGAAATTCGAGTTCAAGCACAAATAAGAAGAAGCTGGATCCTTTGAGTGATGCGAAGCATAGAGATGTCATTAATGGAAATTCGAGTTCAAGCACAAATAAGAAGAAGCTGGATCCTTTGAGCTATGATGGAGGTCCAATTACAAGAGCTAGAGCTAAACAGATGAAAGATGCACTCAATGGGCTTATTTTGTGTTATTTGGATCAATCTGCTCAAGAGGGAAATTGCATGGGCTGTCCAAGACTTGTGAATTTAATTAGATTTGATACAAAAGAGAAGAAAGTCCAATTACAAGCCCACCAAACTTAAGAATTTCGTCCAGCCCATAAGGATTTTAGGGTTTATTTGTTTTCTATAAGAATTTGGAAATCTTGGCAGATTTGGTACCTATTAGATTTATTGTTTTATTTGTTTTCCTTTTTGAATAAGGAAATCTGGGTAGATTTGATATCTTAGTAGATTTGGTTTCCTTTTTAAATAAGTAGAGTTCCTAATCAAACAAGGATTTGAACTCTTTCTTCTATATATGTAATTGGAACAATTCAGATGATAATGATTGAATACAATTTTGAGTTTTCTCTTAAAAGTTCTTGTGAGAGCTTTGCTTTGAAATTCTCTAAGAATTTCGCCACTTATAATTAGGGTTCTTAGTTGTTTGATAACTAAAGGCTCCTAATTCGTGATCTTTGGTAATAGTATCAAGAGTTTGTTACGGGTCTTGTTTGATAGATAAGCAAGGATCGTATCAGTTTGGTATCAGAGCCTAGGTTGCGGGAAACAGGTTGTTCTATAACCTTCTTATCCTTTTGTTTCAGTTCGGAAAAAAAACGAAAAAAAAAAAAAAAGATTGAGAAAGTTGATTTCAAGTTTCAGAAAAAAAAAGATCAAAGATTCGTTCTTGTTGTTTGAGTCCAAGTTTGGGGCAAAAAAAAAAAAAAAAGGGTTACAGATTCATTCTTTTCACCAAAGATCCATTCTTTTCGTTTGAGTTTTGGTTATCAAAGACTAAGAACTCATTCTTAGTGATTTGTAAAGGCTTAGCTCAAATAAGAACTTCAAAGAGAAGCTGTTGTGTGGTCAAATTTGGTGAGATCAATAGAGGGATTCAAAAACAGTCGAGTGAAACACGTGAGGGAGAATTAGTTTAGGATTTTCCTTTTCTAACATTTTTATTGCAGGTTTTTTACATCATGGAATCAAAAGATAGACTTACCTTAGAGGCAATACAAGGAATGATGCAAAATATGTTGTCACAACAAGAAGATCTTGCTAGTGACAACCAGAAATTGAAAGAAAGATTGGGGAGAATTGAGCAAGGCACTTCAATTCGTGCTCAATCTGGAGAAACAGCCCCTCAAGGATCAGTTTTCAACTTGGTCACAAGACGAGCACTAAGCATCCAATCCAAAGAGGATGAGGTACAACGTGAAAACATATTTCATACTAGATGCTTCATACATGATAAACTTGTGTAGCATGATCATTGATGGAGGTAGTTGTACTAATGTTGTTAATGCTAGTTTAGTTGATAAATTGGGATTGAAAACAACTAAACACCCTAATCCCTATAGATTGCAATGGCTAAACAATACTGGAGATCTTAGGGTTACAAGGCAATCATTGATATCTTTCTCAATTGGACGTTATTCTGATCGGGTTTTATGTGATGTTGTTCCCATGCATGCTACTCATATATTATTGGGACGACCTTGGCAGTATGATAGGCGAGTTATGCATGATGGCTTCACTAATCGATATTCTTTTGTGATGGATGGACGACCTATTAAGTTGCTGCCCATGTCACCTAAAGAGGTGTTTGAAGATCAGAAAATATTGAGTGATTGTGAGAGTGCACAAAAAAAGAAGAAGATGCACGAGCAAAAGGAGAGCTGTGAGAAAAGCCATGAGAGGTGTGAGAAAAGAGAGGAAAAAGGAGAGGAAACAGAGGGGATGTGCCATGAGGAAAAGAATCTTGAGAGGGCACATGCAAAAGGAGAGAATAGTGTGCAAAGAGTGGCTAAACAAGAGGTAAAAGGCAGTTTCTATGCAAGAGAGGGTGAGGTCCGAAAGGCCTATCTATCTAGGCAATTTATGCTTCTTTTGGTATTCAAAGGAGCGAATTTGACTATTTCTTCTAACCCAGATCTCTCTTCTCTTCCTAGTTCTTTTCAAACTTTGTTGCAGGAATTTGAAGAATTGTTTCCTGAAACTATGCCAGAAGGCTTGCCACCACTTAGAGGGATTGAACACCAAATTGACTTCATTGCTGGAGCACAAATTCCAAACCGACCAGCTTATAGAAGCAATCCTGAAGAAACCAAGGAGTTACAAAGGCAAGTGGATGAATTGCTTGTCTAAGGGTTTGATCAAAGAAAGTATGAGTCCATGTGCAGTACCCGTGTTGTTGGTGCCTAAAAAAGATGGTTCTTGGCGAATGTGTGTTGATTGTCGAGCAATTAACAAAATTACGGTAAAGTATCGCCACCCTATTCCTCGTTTAGATGATATGTTAGATGAATTACATGGTGCCTGCATATTTTCTAAGATTGATTTAATGGCTGGTTATCATCAAATTCGTATGAGAATTGGAGATGAATGGAAAACTGCTTTTAAGACAAAATATGGTTTATATGAATGGTTAGTTATGCCTTTTGGATTAACTAATGCACCTAGTACTTTCATGAGATTAATGAACCATGTTTTACGTAGCTTTATTGGGAAATTTGTTGTTGTCTACTTTGATGATATACTTGTGTATAGCAAGTCACTTGATGAGCATATTGTGCATGTTAAAGCTATTTTTTGTGCTTTGCGAGAACAAAAGTTGTATGCTAAGCTTGCTAAATGTTCATTTTGTGTGCCTAAAGTTATATTTTTAGGATATGTTGTTAGTCAGCATGGAATTGAAGTAGATAATGAAAAGGTTAAAGCTATTGAAACCTGGCCAACACCTAAGAATGTGGGGGAAGTTAGAAGTTTTCATGGTTTGGCAAGTTTTTATAGACGATTTGTTAAGGATTTTTCGAGCATTGCTGCCCCTTTAACTGAAGTTATAAAAAAAAATGTCGAATTTAAATGGGGGGATGAACAAGAAAGAGCATTTAACATGTTAAAGGCAAAATTAACTTCTGCTCCTATTCTTGCTTTACCTAACTTTGATAACGCTTTTGAAATTGAATGTGATGCTTCGGGAGTTGGTATTGGTGCTGTCCTTTTGCAAGGAGGAAAGCCAATCGCTTATTTTAGTGAAAAACTGAATGGCGCTGCATTGAAATATCCAACTTATGACAAAGAGATGTATGCTTTAGTAAGAGCATTGGACACATGGCAGCACTATCTTCTTCCTAAGGAATTTGTTATCCATACTGATCATGAGAGCTTGAAGTATTTGAAGGGACAAAATAAGTTGAATAAACGACATGCTAAATGGAGTGAATTCATTGAATCGTTTCCATACATCATCAAGTACAAGAAGGGAAAGGAAAATGTTGTTGCTGATGCTTTGAGTCGAAGGCATGCACTTATTACCACTTTAGATGCTAAATTGCTAGGCTTTGAGCATATTAAAGAATTGTATGAGAAAGATAGTGATTTTAGTAATGTTTATAATGCATGCGAGAATGCTGGTTTTGATAAGTTCTATAGGCATAATGGTTATCTATTTCGCATGAGACAACTTTGCGTTCCTAAGTGTTCTATGCGATTACTTTTGATTCGTGAAGCACATGAAGGGGGTTTAATGGGACACTTTGGCATATCCAAGACTTTAGATGTTTTGCAGGAGCACTTCTTTTGGCCTCATATGCGATCAGATGTTTCTAAGTATTGTGCTAATTGCATTACATGTTTACAAGCTAAGTCTAAAGTGCATCCACATGGTTTATACACACCATTACCTGTGTCACATGCACCTTGGATAGATGTTTCTATGGATTTTGTTCTTGGTTTACCTAGAACTAGACGTGGATTTGATAGTATATATGTGGTAGTTGATAGGTTTTCTAAAATGGCACACTTCATTCCATGTCATAAAACTGATGATGCTTCACATGTTGCTGAATTGTTCTTTAAAGAAATAGTTCGTTTGCATGGTATGCCTAAGTCCATTGTGAGTGATAGAGATGCTAAATTTTTATCTTACTTTTGGAAAACTTTGTGGGCAAAATTGGGAACTAAATTGCTGTTTAGTACTACTTGTCATCCACAAACTGATGGACAAACTGAGGTAGTGAATAGAACTTTGGGACAATTATTGAGAGCTATCATTAAAAAGAATCTGAAATCATGGGATGATTGTTTACCTCATGTAGAGTTTGCATATAATAGGAGTGTGCATTCCTCTACTCATTATTCACCTTTTGAGATTGTTTATGGTTTTAATCCTTTAACACCATTAGATTTATCTCCTTTACCTTTGGATGAACAAGTTAATTTTGATGGAGCTAAAAAGGCAGAATATGTGAGAAAAATTCATGAAACAGTCAAGCAAAATATTGAGAAAAGAAATCAGCAAGTGATGACTCAAAGAAATCATGGAAGAAAGAAAGTGATATTTGAGCCTGGTGATTGGGTATGGTTGCATTTACGCAAGGAAAGGTTTCCTAAGCAAAGGCATTCAAAGCTTCAATCAAGAGGAGATGGTCCTTTTCAAGTTGTTGCAAGGATCAATGACAATGCTTACAAATTAGCTCTTCCTGGTGAGTATAATGTTAGTGCTACTTTTAATGTTTCTGATTTACTTCCTTTCGATTATGCAGGTGATGATTCGAGGGCGAATCCTTTTGAGGAAAGGGGGAGTGATGCGAAGCATAGAGATGTCATTAATGGAAATTCGAGTTCAAGCACAAATAAGAAGAAGCTGGATCCTTTGAGCTATGATGGAGGTCCAATTACAAGAGCTAGAGCTAAACAGATGAAAGATGCACTCAATGGGCTTATTTTGTGTTATTTGGATCAATCTGCTCAAGAGGGAAATTGCATGGGCTGTCCAAGACTTGTGAATTTAATTAGATTTGATACAAAAGAGAAGAAAGTCCAATTACAAGCCCACCAAACTTAAGAATTTCGTCCAGCCCATAAGGATTTTAGGGTTTATTTGTTTTCTATAAGAATTTGGAAATCTTGGCAGATTTGGTACCTATTAGATTTATTGTTTTATTTGTTTTCCTTTTTGAATAAGGAAATCTGGGTAGATTTGATATCTTAGTAGATTTGGTTTCCTTTTTAAATAAGTAGAGTTCCTAATCAAACAAGGATTTGAACTCTTTCTTCTATATATGTAATTGGAACAATTCAGATGATAATGATTGAATACAATTTTGAGTTTTCTCTTAAAAGTTCTTGTGAGAGCTTTGCTTTGAAATTCTCTAAGAATTTCGCCACTTATAATTAGGGTTCTTAGTTGTTTGATAACTAAAGGCTCCTAATTCGTGATCTTTGGTAATAGTATCAAGAGTTTGTTACGGGTCTTGTTTGATAGATAAGCAAGGATCGTATCATTGAGCTATGATGGAGGTCCAATTACAAGAGCTAGAGCTAAACAGATGAAAGATGCACTCAATGGGCTTATTTTGTGTTATTTGGATCAATCTGCTCAAGAGGGAAATTGCATGGGCTGTCCAAGACTTGTGAATTTAATTAGATTTGATACAAAAGAGAAGAAAGTCCAATTACAAGCCCACCAAACTTAAGAATTTCGTCCAGCCCATAAGGATTTTAGGGTTTATTTGTTTTCTATAAGAATTTGGAAATCTTGGCAGATTTGGTACCTATTAGATTTATTGTTTTATTTGTTTTCCTTTTTGAATAAGGAAATCTGGGTAGATTTGATATCTTAGTAGATTTGGTTTCCTTTTTAAATAAGTAGAGTTCCTAATCAAACAAGGATTTGAACTCTTTCTTCTATATATGTAATTGGAACAATTCAGATGATAATGATTGAATACAATTTTGAGTTTTCTCTTAAAAGTTCTTGTGAGAGCTTTGCTTTGAAATTCTCTAAGAATTTCGCCACTTATAATTAGGGTTCTTAGTTGTTTGATAACTAAAGGCTCCTAATTCGTGATCTTTGGTAATAGTATCAAGAGTTTGTTACGGGTCTTGTTTGATAGATAAGCAAGGATCGTATCATTGAGCTATGATGGAGGTCCAATTACAAGAGCTAGAGCTAAACAGATGAAAGATGCACTCAATGGGCTTATTTTGTGTTATTTGGATCAATCTGCTCAAGAGGGAAATTGCATGGGCTGTCCAAGACTTGTGAATTTAATTAGATTTGATACAAAAGAGAAGAAAGTCCAATTACAAGCCCACCAAACTTAAGAATTTCGTCCAGCCCATAAGGATTTTAGGGTTTATTTGTTTTCTATAAGAATTTGGAAATCTTGGCAGATTTGGTACCTATTAGATTTATTGTTTTATTTGTTTTCCTTTTTGAATAATGAAATCTGGGTAGATTTGATATCTTAGTAGATTTGGTTTACTTTTTAAATAAGTAGAGTTCCTAATCAAACAAGGATTTGAACTCTTTCTTCTATATATGTAATTGGAACAAATCAGATGATAATGATGGAATACAATTTTGAGTTTTCTCTTAAAAGTTCTTGTGAGAGCTTTGCTTTGAAATTCTCTAAGAATTTCGCCACTTATAATTAGGGTTCTTAGTTGTTTGATAACTAAAGACTCCTAATTCGTGATCTTTGGTAATAGTATCAAGAGTTTGTTACGGGTCTTGTTTGATAGATAAGCAAGGATCGTATCAGATATTTCTATTTTGAAAGATCGTTAGGAACCCTCTAGCTCCAAGGGTTTCTTGCAGTAGTGAGAGTGATCAGTCAAATATGTAACCAGGGGCACATTCACAATGTATTGTACTTAATTTTTATTTTTTAAACTAACTAGAATCCTTACTTGTTCAACACACTTTCTTCATCAATCTGAATGTCAATAGAGAATTCCTCAATGACAGATTTTACAACATTATCCGCACTTGTCTTTAAACTTACCAAACGTTTCTCTAATTCAGGCAGTTTCTGAAGCACATAAAGTGACAGGTAATTAGTTTTTTTCCATTTATAGGTCTGAGAAAAAAAATCAAATATTATTCAGTAGATGGAATTGAAATAACAACTTAGTGCTCAGTCTCTCTATTTCTGTCTCTCTGTTTCATTTCTGGTTGATAATTGAGCATCACTTGTATTTCTATTTTCAATATGTTTCTATGTTTTCTCTATGTCATTCAAGATCAAGAACAGAGAACCGAATAAGAGAACGATACTATATCCTGCACTTTCTGTTTTCATTTTTTGATCTGCAGCAATATTTCTGTTTCTCTATTTTCTCTCTGTCATTCAAGAACAGAGAACCGGATAATCTCTGTTTCTGTTTGTCTCTCTATTTAATTTATGTTTCTCTGTTTAATCTCTGTTTCTTTGTTTAATTAAATACTAAGCAATATTTTCAATCTCTGGTTCAACTTTCTGGTCTTTAAAATGATATTTTTTCTATTTTTAATGGGTATTAATCACGGATGGAAGAAATTGAACAAAGTCAAAGTTCAGTTAAATTTGTTGAAATAGATAGTACCAATCAATCTGATTGCCCTGTTGATAAAGTGAATATTAGTAGTGAAAATGAGGTAGCAAATCAAGTGACAAAAGCCAAAGATGATGTTGGACCTAAAAGAAGGCAGAAGTCAAAGGCATGGTATCATTTTAGGCAAGTCACATTTAATGCAAACCTAGAACTGAGTGTATATATTGTAACCTCTCACTTGTCAGTGGTTCTAAAAATGGTACAACTCACTTAACTGATCATCTCAAATTATGTCCAAAGAAAAAGAATCAAGATATTAAACAATGTTTGTTGGCTGGACATAAAAGTAGTCCATCTTCTACTGTGACAACTTTAGAAACAATCCATTTTAGTCCTGAAGTGTCAAGGAAAGATTTGGCTGAAATGGTAATTATACATGAGTATCATTTGTCCATGGTTGATCATTATGATTTTCGAAGGTTTATTACAAATTTACAACCTATGTTCAAAATTATCTTAAGAAATACTTTGAAAAGTGATATCTTGAAGATTTACATTGATGATAAAAAGATGTTTGATTTGTTGAACAAGAATATTGGGAGGATTGCAATTACTTGTGATATGTGGACTGCTAATCACCATAATAGATCTTATATAGCTGTTACTGCACACTTTATTGATAATACATGGCTGCTACAACACATAATTTTAAGGTAAATTAATAGAAACTTATATTATAATGATTATTTAGTGATTTTCATTGATTTTAAAATATAACTAAACTTCTTCTTCTTTTTTTATACTATTAACAGGTTTGTTTATGTTCCCTTTCCACACACTAGTGAGGTGTTAAGTAAAGTATTGGAGGATACTTTTTTTGATTGGAACATTGATAGAAAATTATCGACAATGACTCTTGATAACTGTTCAACAAATGATGCAATTATTCATGATATTATGGGAACACTTGACAAGAGTTCACTTATTTTGCTCATATGAGATGTTGTGCACACATCTTGAACTTGATAGTTCAAGATGGAATGCCAGTAATCAGTGAAGAGATTGAGAAGGTTCGTGAAAGTGTTAAATTTTGGACAGCCTAACCGAAGAGAGAACAAAAATTCGAAGAAGCAGCACGTCAACTAGATTCTCCACATACCAAGAAGCTTGCTTTAGATTGCAAAACTAGATGGAATTCGACATTCTTGATGCTTTCTACAGCTTTGTTGTACAAAGATGTGTTCTAAAGGTTGAAAAGAGAACGTCTATTTACTTGCTTGCCAACTGAAGAAGAGTGGTCTTTGGCACAAGAAATATGTGATCATTTACGTTTGTTTTATAAAGCTACAAATATATTTTCAAAGATCAAGTCTCCTACTGTTAATGAATTTTTCACTACTATTTGTGAAATTAGAGTTAAGCTTAATAAGTTAGTAGTGAAAATGAATTGGTGAAGATCATGGCTGAAAAAATGATTGTTAAATTTGAAAAATATTGGAATGTTGTTCATGGCATTATGAGTGTGGCTATAGTTTTGGATCCTAAATATAAGATGACTTTGGTGGTTTTTATGTTTTCTAAAATATTTGGTGGTGACTCTACAACTAGAATTGAGCATATTAAGAATTTATGTGTTGACTTGTATAATGAATACAAGTCTAAAATGAAGAGGTCCAACAAGGAGGAAAGTTATACTTTGCTTGGAAAGCGGTCAAGGGGTGAAGAAATGGAAGAAGAAGATGCTTTTGCTGGATTTGATGAGCTTGTAGCAGTTACAGATAGTACTTTGCAAGAAAAATCAGAATTAGATAGATTTTTGGTAGAAGAACATTTACCAAGAAATTCAAAATTTGATATTTTGGCATGGTGGAAGAACAATGGAACTAAATATTCTGTTCTTCAGATGATTGCTAGAGACATTTTTTCTGTTCCAGTTTCTACAGTAGCATCTGAGTCTGCTTTTAGTACGGCAGGGAGGATAGTGAATCCACATCGTAGCAGGCTTCTTCCAACTACACTTGAAGCATTAATGTGTGGTCAAAATTGGTTATCATGGAAATTGAAAGGTATTTATAAAAAAAAACTAGTTCATTTATTGTGTTTCTATTTTTTTACTAGTTTATCATTTTTTAATTAATTATGCTTATGTTTTTTTACAGCTTCTGATGGGGAGCTTATGAATATTTTAGATGATGTGGATGATAATGAGGTGGTAAACTCTATTAATTTGTACATTGGTTTAATATGTTATTATTTTGTTCTCATATATGAATTACTTCAAAATAAAGTATTATTAATTATTTTTATATTGTTTAGATGACCGAGATTTGCACTATTGTCATGGAATAATTCATAGTTCCAACAGACGCATTGTGGGAGAAACTGAAGTCAGTGACTGAGAAGAAGGTATGTTGTAAGCCAAACACGTGATATGATTTGATGACTTAGTTGGAGCATATAGACTTGTGTTTTCATGTACATCTAGAATTCATCTTTAAAGTACAGTTTCTTAGATTGCATTTTACTTTTATTTGTTTGCTTTGGATGTATAAAATAAGCATTTTCTGGACAATTTGCTAATTTTGTTTCTCTGTTTTCTTGAGTTCAACTAATCTTTTGGATTTGTGTTATAATTTTTGCAAATTAAATCAATCATCTTAAGGTTGGGATATATGATTGAAAAAGACCTCTGAAGCTACTGGTTGCATTGATTTTCTGCTCAGATTTTAGGACATTAGACATTAGGATCTATTAGATTTGTGTCTGCAATCTAGTAACTCATACTTATATAGTTGGATTTTTCAAAATACAACCTGAACTTTTTTTGGTAACCAACAGATTTTATGCAAAATTGTTAAGTAAAGCTAGACAAGGTTCTACAAAACAATTGATTTTTTCTGTTCCCTATTTTTTAAATATTAAGTTGGCCACGTACTTAGATCACAACAGAGTTGTCTCAGCCAACTGTTTGCTTTGTAATGTGTATGTTGGTTTGCACTTGGACTCTGAGATCTCTTTCATCAATTATTTGTCTTTTTTTTAATCTTTTGAAGTAGTTTTAGACTTTGATCCTATATGCCTAGAACTAAAAAATCTGTTTTCTTTTCTTTCTTTTTTTTTTTGTAAAAAATTTTAAATTAAAGCAGGACATGGTCTTCCTGAATTTGCAGAATATTGTTCAGGAATTTCATTTTTTTTCATTTTTCTTCAACGGTTGCTTATGGTTGATTGTAATGCATTGCAATCTGCAGAACCTCATTGCATAGAAGGTGATGCGGAGAATGGAGATGTCATTAATGGAAATTCGAGTTCAAGCACAAATAAGAAGAAGCTGGACCCTTTGAGCTATGATGGAGGTCCAATTACAAGAGCTAGAGTTAAACAGATGAAAGATGCACTCAATGGGCTTATTTTGTGTTATTTGGATCAATCTGCTCAAGAGGGAAATTGCATGGGCTGTCCAAGACTTGTGAATTTAATTAGATTTGATACAAAAGAGAAGAAAGTCCAATTACAAGCCCACCAAACTTAAGAATTTCGTCCAGCCCATAAGGATTTTAGGGTTTATTTGTTTTCTATAAGAATTTGCAAATCTTGGCAGATTTGGTACCTATTAGATTTATTGTTTTATTTGTTTTCCTTTTTGAATAAGGTAATTTGGGTAGATTTGATATCTTAGTAGATTTGGTTTCCTTTTTAAATAAGTAGAGTTCCTAATCAAACAAGGATTTGAACTCTTTCTTCTATATATGTAATTTGAACAAATCAGATGATAATGATTGAATACAATTTTGAGTTTTCTCTTAAAAGTTCTTGAGAGAGCTTTGCTTTGAAATTCTCTAAGAATTTCGCCACTTATAATTAGGGTTCTTAGTTGTTTGATAACTAAAGGCTCCTAATTCGTGATCTTTGGTAATAGTATCAAGAGTTTGTTACGGGTCTTGTTTGATAGATAAGCAAGGATCGTATCAGTTTGGTATCAGAGCCTAGGTTGCGGGAAACAGGTTGTTCTATAACCTTCTTATCCTTTTGTTTCAGTTTGGAAAAAAAAACGAAAAAAAAAAAAGATTGAGAAAGTTGATTTCAAGTTTCAGAAAAAAAAAATCAAAGATTCGTTCTTGTTGTTTGAGTCCAAGTTTGGGGCAAAAAAAAAAAAAAAAAGGGTTACAGATTCATTCTTTTCACCAAAGATCCATTCTTTTCGTTTGAGTTTTGGTTATCAAAGACTAAGAACTCATTCTTAGTGATTTGTAAAGGCTTAGCTCAAATAAGAACTTCAAAGAGAGGCTGTTGTGTGGTCAAATTTGGTGAGATCAATAGAGGGATTCAAAAACAGTCGAGTGAAACACGTGAGGGAGAGTTAGTTTAGGATTTTCCTTTTTCTAACATTTTTATTGCAGGTTTTTTACATCATGGAATCAAAAGATAGACTTACCTTAGAGGCAATACAAGGAATGATGCAAAAGATGTTGTCACAACAAGAAGATCTTGCTAGTGACAACCAGAAATTGAAAGAAAGATTGGGGAGAATTGAGCAAGGCACTTCAAGTCGTGCTCAATCTGGAGGAACAAAACGAAATCTCATGGATGAATTAGAAGATGAATTTGACGCAGATTCTACACGTTTCAACAAAGAAAAATCTAAAGATGGGAACTTGGGGTCAATCAAGATGACGATTCCATCTTTCCAAGGCAAGAGCAATCCAGAAGCATATTTAGATTGGGAAAAGAAGGTCGAACGTGTGTTTGAATGTCATAACTACACCGAAGAGAAGAAGGTAAAATTGGCTGTTGTAGGTTTTACTGATTATGCAAGTGTGTGGTGGGATCAGCTCTCAACTTGTAGGCGTAGGAGTGGAGAAGGTTCAATCTCTTCATGGTTTGAGATGAAAACAATTATGAGGAGGAGATTTGTACCACAACATTATTATAGAGAGTTGTACAATCTTTTACAGAGATTGAACCAAGGATCAAAGAGCGTTGAAGAGTATCATCAAGAGATGGAGATGGCCATGATTCGAGCCAATGTTGAGGAGGACAAGGAGGATACTATGGCACGATTTCTTTCTGGTTTAAATCGTGACATTGCTAACCTGGTTGAATTGCATCATTATGTTGATTTTGAGGATATGGTACACATGGCAATTAAGGTTGAGAAGCAATTAAAGATGAGGAACAAATCTGGTTTGACTTCTACTTCTTCATGGAAGTCGAATTGGAAGGGAAACAAAGGTGGAGATTCAAATTCAAGCAAGGACAGATTTGAAGCAAATAAAAGTAAAGATGTTTCTACAACAAAAATACAACCTAAGGATGATAAATCTAAGGGTTCCTTGAGAGATCTGAAGTGCTTTAGATGCTTGGGATATGGACATAGGCAAGCCCAATGTCCTACTGTAAAGGTGATGGTTATACGAAATGGAGAAGTGGTGAGTGAAGATGAGGGAGATAATTTTGACTACAGTGACATGCCACTATTAGCAGAAGATTCAGAGGAAGCAGATGATGGAGAAACAGCCCCTGAAGGATCAGTTTTCAGCTTGGTCACAAGACGAGCACTAAGCATCCAATCCAAAGAGGATGAGGTACAACGTGAAAACATATTTCATACTAGATGCTTCATACATGATAAACTGTGTAGCATGATCATTGATGGGGGTAGTTGTACTAATGTTGTTAATGCTAGTTTAGTTGATAAATTGGGATTGAAAACAACTAAACACCCTAATCCCTATAGATTGCAATGGCTAAACAATACTGGAGATCTTAGGGTTACAAGGCAATCATTGATATCTTTCTCAATTGGACGTTATTCTGATCGGGTTTTATGTGATGTTGTTCCCATGCATGCTACTCATATATTATTGGGACGACCTTGGCAGTATGATAGGCGAGTTATGCATGATGGCTTCACTAATCGATATTCTTTTGTGATGGATGGACGACCTATTAAGTTGCTGCCCATGTCACCTAAAGAGGTGTTTGAAGATCAGAAAATATTGAGTGAATGTGAGAGTGCACAAAAAAAAAAAGAAGATGCACGAGCAAAAGGAGAGCTGTGAGAAAAGCCATGAGAGGCGTGAGAAAAGAGAGGAAAAAGGAGAGGAAACAGAGGGGATGTGCCATGAGGAAAAGAATCTTGAGAGGGCACATGCAAAAGGAGAGAATAGTGTGCAAAGAGTGGCTAAACAAGAGGTAAAAGGCAATTTCTATGCAAGAGAGGGTGAGGTCCGAAAGGCCTATCTATCTAGGCAATCTATGCTTCTTTTGGTATTCAAAGGAGCGAATTTAACTATTTCTTCTAACCCAGATCTCTCTTCTCTTCCTAGTTCTTTTCAAACTTTGTTGCAGGAATTTGAAGAATTGTTTCCTGAAACTATGCCAGAAGGCTTGCCACCACTTAGAGGGATTGAACACCAAATTGACTTCATTGCTGGAGCACAAATTCCAAACCGACCAGCTTATAGAAGCAATCCTGAAGAAACCAAGGAGTTACAAAGGCAAGTGGATGAATTGTTGTCTAAGGGTTTGATCAAAGAAAGTATGAGTCCATGTGCAGTACCCGTGTTGTTGGTGCCTAAAAAAGATGGTTCTTGGCGAATGTGTGTTGATTGTCGAGCAATTAACAAAATTACGGTGATGATTCGAGGGCGAATCCTTTTGAGGAAAGGGGGAGTGATGCGGAGAATGGAGATGTCATTAATGGAAATTCGAGTTCAAGCACAAATAAGAAGAAGCTGGATCCCTTTGAGCTATGATGGAGGTCCAATTACAAGAGCTAGAGCTTAAACAGATGAAAGATGCACTCAATGGGCTTATTTTGTGTTATTTGGATCAATCTGCTCAAGAGGGAAATTGCATGGGCTGTCCAAGACTTGTGAATTTAATTAGATTTGATACAAAAGAGAAGAAAGTCCAATTACAAGCCCACCCAACTTAAGAATTTCGTCCAGCCCATAAGGATTTTAGGGTTTATTTGTTTTCTATAAGAATTTGGAAATCTTGGCAGATTTGGTACCTATTAGATTTATTGTTTTATTTGTTTTCCTTTTTGAATAAGGTAATCTGGGTAGATTTGATATCTTAGTAGATTTGGTTTCCTTTTTTAAATAAGTAGAGTTCCTAATCAAACAAGGATTTGAACTCTTTCTTCTATATATGTAATTGAACAATTCAGATGATAATGATTGAATACAATTTTGAGTTTTCTCTTAAAAGTTCTTGATGAGAGCTTTGCTTTGAAATTCTCTAAGAATTTCGCCACTTATAATTAGGGTTCTTAGTTGTTTGATAACTAAAGGCTCCTAATTCGTGATCTTTGGTAATAGTATCAAGAGTTTGTTACGGGTCTTGTTTGATAGATAAGCAAGGATCGTATCAGTTTGGTATCAGAGCCTAGGTTGCGGGAAACAGGTTGTTCTATAACCTTCTTATCCTTTTGTTTCAGTTTGGAAAAAAAAAAGATTGAGAAAGTTGATTTCAAGTTTCAGAAAAAAAAATCAAAGATTCGTTCTTGTTGTTTGAGTCCAAGTTTGGGGCAAAAAAAAAAAAAAAAAAAGGGTTACAGATTCATTCTTTTCACCAAAGATCCATTCTTTTCGTTTGAGTTTGGTTATCAAAGACTAAGAACTCATTCTTAGTGATTTGTAAAGGCTTAGCTCAAATAAGAACTTCAAAGAGAGGCTGTTGTGTGGTCAAATTTGGTGAGATCAATAGAGGGATTCAAAAACAGTCGAGTGAAACACGTGAGGGAGAGTTAGTTTAGGATTTTCCTTTTTCTAACATTTTTATTGCAGGTTTTTTACATCATGGAATCAAAAGATAGACTTACCTTAGAGGCAATACAAGGAATGATGCAAAAGATGTTGTCACAACAAGAAGATCTTGCTAGTGACAACCAGAAATTGAAAGAAAGATTGGGGAGAATTGAGCAAGGCACTTCAAGTCGTGCTCAATCTGGAGGAACAAAACGAAATCTCATGGATGAATTAGAAGATGAATTTGACGCAGATTCTACACGTTTCAACAAAGAAAAATCTAAAGATGGGAACTTGGGGTCAATCAAGATGACGATTCCATCTTTCCAAGGCAAGAGCAATCCAGAAGCATATTTAGATTGGGAAAAGAAGGTCGAACGTGTGTTTGAATGTCATAACTACACCGAAGAGAAGAAGGTAAAATTGGCTGTTGTAGGTTTTACTGATTATGCAAGTGTGTGGTGGGATCAGCTCTCAACTTCTAGGCGTAGGAGTGGAGAAGGTTCAATCTCTTCATGGTTTGAGATGAAAACAATTATGAGGAGGAGATTTGTACCACAACATTATTATAGAGAGTTGTACAATCTTTTACAGAGATTGAACCAAGGATCAAAGAGCGTTGAAGAGTATCATCAAGAGATGGAGATGGCCATGATTCGAGCCAATGTTGAGGAGGACAAGGAGGATACTATGGCACGATTTCTTTCTGGTTTAAATCGTGACATTGCTAACCTGGTTGAATTGCATCATTATGTTGATTTTGAGGATATGGTACACATGGCAATTAAGGTTGAGAAGCAATTAAAGATGAGGAACAAATCTGGTTTGACTTCTACTTCTTCATGGAAGTCGAATTGGAAGGGAAACAAAGGTGGAGATTCAAATTCAAGCAAGGACAGATTTGAAGCAAATAAAAGTAAAGATGTTTCTACAACAAAAATACAACCTAAGGATGATAAATCTAAGGGTTCCTTGAGAGATCTGAAGTGCTTTAGATGCTTGGGATATGGACATAGGCAAGCCCAATGTCCTACTGTAAAGGTGATGGTTATACGAAATGGAGAAGTGGTGAGTGAAGATGAGGGAGATAATTTTGACTACAGTGACATGCCACTATTAGCAGAAGATTCAGAGGAAGCAGATGATGGAGAAACAGCCCCTGAAGGATCAGTTTTCAGCTTGGTCACAAGACGAGCACTAAGCATCCAATCCAAAGAGGATGAGGTACAACGTGAAAACATATTTCATACTAGATGCTTCATACATGATAAACTGTGTAGCATGATCATTGATGGGGGTAGTTGTACTAATGTTGTTAATGCTAGTTTAGTTGATAAATTGGGATTGAAAACAACTAAACACCCTAATCCCTATAGATTGCAATGGCTAAACAATACTGGAGATCTTAGGGTTACAAGGCAATCATTGATATCTTTCTCAATTGGACGTTATTCTGATCGGGTTTTATGTGATGTTGTTCCCATGCATGCTACTCATATATTATTGGGACGACCTTGGCAGTATGATAGGCGAGTTATGCATGATGGCTTCACTAATCGATATTCTTTTGTGATGGATGGACGACCTATTAAGTTGCTGCCCATGTCACCTAAAGAGGTGTTTGAAGATCAGAAAATATTGAGTGAATGTGAGAGTGCACAAAAAAAAAAAGAAGATGCACGAGCAAAAGGAGAGCTGTGAGAAAAGCCATGAGAGGCGTGAGAAAAGAGAGGAAAAAGGAGAGGAAACAGAGGGGATGTGCCATGAGGAAAAGAATCTTGAGAGGGCACATGCAAAAGGAGAGAATAGTGTGCAAAGAGTGGCTAAACAAGAGGTAAAAGGCAATTTCTATGCAAGAGAGGGTGAGGTCCGAAAGGCCTATCTATCTAGGCAATCTATGCTTCTTTTGGTATTCAAAGGAGCGAATTTAACTATTTCTTCTAACCCAGATCTCTCTTCTCTTCCTAGTTCTTTTCAAACTTTGTTGCAGGAATTTGAAGAATTGTTTCCTGAAACTATGCCAGAAGGCTTGCCACCACTTAGAGGGATTGAACACCAAATTGACTTCATTGCTGGAGCACAAATTCCAAACCGACCAGCTTATAGAAGCAATCCTGAAGAAACCAAGGAGTTACAAAGGCAAGTGGATGAATTGTTGTCTAAGGGTTTGATCAAAGAAAGTATGAGTCCATGTGCAGTACCCGTGTTGTTGGTGCCTAAAAAAGATGGTTCTTGGCGAATGTGTGTTGATTGTCGAGCAATTACAAAATTACGGTGATGATTCGAGGGCGAATCCTTTTGAGGAAAGGGGGAGTGATGCGGAGAATGAGATGTCATAATGGAAATTCGAGTTCAAGCACAAATAAGAAGAAGCTGGACCCTTTGAGCTATGATGGAGGTCCAATTACAAGAGCTAGAGTTAACCAGATGAAGATGCACTCAATGGGCTTATTTTGTGTTATTTGGATCAATCTGCTCAAGAGGGAAATTGCATGGGCTGTCCAAGACTTGTGAATTTAATTAGATTTGATACAAAAGAGAAGAAAGTCCAATTACAAGCCCACCCAACTTAAGAATTCGTCCAGCCCATAAGGATTTTAGGTTTATTTGTTTTCTATAAGAATTTGGAAATCTTGGCAGATTTGGTACCTATTAGATTTATGTTTTTATTTGTTTTCCTTTTTGAATAAGGTAATTTGGGTAGATTTGATATCTTAGTAGATTTGGTTTCCTTTTTAAATAAGTAGAGTTCCTAATCAAACAAGGATTTGAACTCTTTCTTCTATATATGTAATTTGAACAAATCAGATGATAATGATTGAATACAATTTTGAGTTTTCTCTTAAAAGTTCTTGTGAGAGCTTTGCTTTGAAATTCTCTAAGAATTTCGCCACTTATAATTAGGGTTCTTAGTTGTTTGATAACTAAAGGCTCCTAATTCGTGATCTTTGGTAATAGTATCAAGAGTTTGTTACGGTCTTGTTTGATAGATAAGCAAGGATCGTATCAGAAGGGCATGCGCTGAACTGAAGAGTGAAAGCTGAATTTTGGAAGATGGTTGTATTTATAGTTTTTAAGGATAATGATTTATATTTATATTAGTGGTTGTATTTGATATATGAAATATTTCATTATTTTGTATTTGAAGTTTTTAGCTTGGAAGCTTTATTTTTTTTACTTTGAATTTATTGAGTTACAAGTATTTAAATTTTAGTATGAGACAGAGACATGTTTAAATGAGCTTGTGCTTAATATTTGTAGTTTATTTGAATTTTACTCTGATGGAATATGCATTGAGTTTATTTTAGATTTAGTGGTATGATGAAATAGTTTTAAAAAAAAAATTAAAAATTGAAGTAGAGTCAAACAAGGGTCAAAACGGGGTCAAAATGGGGCCAAAACGAAGCTGAATTGGGGGCGGGGAAGGATGTTCTAAAACCGGGGTCGGGGTCGGAGTCGGGGATTCTTCAAAAATTCTAAAGCGGGGATGGGGTGGGGGCGGGGACAATTATTTAGTAGTGGAATGGGGTTGGACGTAGGGGACTCTGGCCCCGCTTCGCCCCATTGACATCCCTAACTTCTGAATGTTATGACACTAGCATTCTCTCTGGGATTGAGTGGTTGTGATGGAAAGTTTATTGAAAAACTGTGTTTTCAATTGACCTAACTTAAAAGCTTTTTGTCCTACTTGATTATCCAAATTGTGAATGCTGGACTTTGTATCTTTTTGGAAGGACATGGTATCTCTCTAACAAGATATAGAACTTGAAGCTAGTGATTTCACCATATCTTCTAAAGACATATTCTGTTGTTGGGGAGGGTTTTGGTGTTGATTAGGAACAAACCTGGTGGGTTCATTGGTGGCCTAACCCCTTGGTTACTCCATCTAAAGTTAGGATGGTTTCTCCACCCTTCATTGTATGTGTTGGAGAATGGATTGTGTCTTCTCTGAGATTGGTTTTGAAAATTACACATGGCATTGGCTTGTTCCTCTTGAAAAAGTGTAGAACAAGAATTTGTATGATGGTCATTGCCTAAACAAATTCCACATGCTTTTACTGGTGCATTGATTCTTTTCTCAACTAATTGACCAACTAAATTGGTAAGATGATCTAATCTTCGCTCAATTTGTGTAGATGATGATGATGATGATGTATCTACTTCATTTACCTTTTTTACGGTATCATTCCTTGTGTTAAAAGATTGTGAATTAGTAGCCATGTTAGCTATTAATCATGTGCAGCTTGTGGAGTTTTATCTGAAAGAGCACCACTACAAGCGGTATCAATTGTCATCCTATCATAAGAAATAAAACCCTCATAAAAATATTGAATTAATAATTGTTCAGGTATTTGATGATGAGGACAACTAACCATAATCTTTTTAATCTTTCCCAATATTTATACAATGTTACACCAATTTGTTGTCTTATGCCACTTATATCCTTTCGGATTGTTGTAGTTCTAGATGCAGGATAATATTTACCTAGAAAAACTCTTTGCATTCTAGTCTAATCTTGAATAGATCTCGAAAACAAATCATATAACCAATCTTTTGCACTATTTTGTAAGCTAAAAGGAAAATAATGCAGTTTAATCACTTCATCTCTTGTACTTTCTTGTTTCAAATTAGTGCAAATAACATGAAATTTCTTAATGTGCCTAAGTGGATCATTTCCAGGTAATCCATTAAAAGTTGGCAACATTGTATATAAAACCAGTATGTATTTTAAAATAGCATCAACTTGTGGAAAAATAATGCATAAAGGTTGTTCATCAAGAGTAGGAGCAGTGAGTTCTTTTAGAGATCTTTGATTCAAAGTCATATTAAAGAGATAAGCAAGAAGAATATACCAAAAATAAGTTGGATATCCGGTTGATTTTCTGCTTGGCCTTCTTCAAGATCCATAACTGGTGTTTTACTCTTTTGTTCTTCCCTGGTAATTTTACCACTTTTTAAGTGCATACAACAATGAACTTGTTGTCTGGCGTCACCAAATAAATGAAATCTGTATCACAATATCACCAAGGAATGAAATCTACAACAAAATAAAAAGATTAACAATTTTAATAGAAGAAATTACAACAAATCCTCGGCAATGGTGCCAAAATTGACGAAGCATGTCGTATGACTCTAAAATGATTTGTCCACTCTTAAATTAAAGTTATTAATATGAAAAGGTTTTGGGGGTTTTAGTATTTTGAGAACAATAAAATAACAATAATTAAAAGAAATATTTTGGGGTTTTTGAATTTGTTAATAGAATTAAAAATAAATTTGAAATACAAATGATATAAAAAGCGTTAGAAAGAATTAGCATCAAGCTATATTTTTCATGGGATTAATCATAAATAAATATATTATTAAGTAGTTGGTTTTAGAATCCCGATCAACTCAGACAGATTCTTATCTTTACAAATTAATTAATCTCAATCAACTCAAACAGATTAATCTCTAATTTAATTAAACACCACTATCACCAACATGTATGAGATGCTCAATCAAATTGTATTAAACAAATAATGTATCACCAACATTAAATTTTATATAACAATCACCTTAATTATATACAATTTAAATTATATAATTCAACTACTAATTTAATTAAGCTAAGAGTTGCAATTCAATTAAACTAGTAGATGCTACTTGAATCATTAATACAAGATTAATAATTCAAGCTATATAATCATATTTATTAATTAGATTGTCAATCCAATTAATTCACACAATTATATTGATTAAATAGGAATTATATAAATACTCAATTAATATATATATATATAAGTATATTAAATAAATACAAATATATATATATATATATATATATATATATATAAAGATTGGATTTATATTAGGCAGTTCAACCAGCCATTTAAATAAACTAAACTAAAAGTATAGAGGCTCGACCTTCCATAAAAAAGAATTAAAGATATAAAAAAATTAAACTAGTTAGGAGACTCGACCTTTCATAATAAAGAACATAAAAGACATAAAAGTAAATTAAACTAATTAAGTGGTTTGGCCATCCATTTGCGATATTTAAAGTGTATAAAGCAAAATAAATAAAGATTAGGTGGGTAAAGTGATTATAAGTCCAGTTAAATAAATTCAAATAGAAATTAAGTACTAAGAAAATTATCTCATAATCCCTTTTATTAATAACTTAACACATATCATTGCTAACAAAAAATAAATTACTCACAATACATATTTAATAAATATAAGATGGAATTTATAAACATTAGAAATAAATTTTGAAAGATAAACTCCACGGAAATATTGAAATTATTCGAACAAAAATTACAAAAAGCCTTGAAATATTATTCTAAAAATTCTAGAAAATACACTAAGATGAAGACAATAATTAAATAAAGAAATTTTAAAAGAAATGGAGAAGATTGGAGCTAAATTAGTGTTGAAATGATAAAAATAAGCATCCTATTTATAGGCACAAAAATCAGGGGCAAAATGGTCATTTTGCACCCCAAAGTCTTGAAAATTCAGTTGGTGGCCTAATTTCTCCAAATTTCGCCATGTGTCGTGTCCTCATTGGTTCACATTGCATCTTCTAGAAGCATCACTTGTCATCTTCTGATTGCGCTACATGTTATCTTTTTATTGCGTCTGTCATCGGATGACATTTTAATTTTTTTTTAAACTTCTCAAACATTTCTTCTTCTTCTTTTTATTTTCTTATTGAACTAAAATACACTGGAAAACTTACATCTCTCTCTAAGTGGTGGGAATCCTTTTGGCATAGTTTCAGAAAACAATTCTTCAAATTCTAGCAACAAAGTTTGAAAATAACTAGAAATAGAAGAGAGATCTGGGTTAGAAGAAATAGTTAAATACGCTCATTTGAATACCAAAAGAAGCATAGATTGCCTAGATAGGGCATTTCGGACCTCACATTCTTTTGCATAGAAACTGTCTTTTACCTCTTGTTTTGCCACTATTTGCACACTATTCTCTAGATTCTTTTCCTCATGGTACATCCCATCCGTTTCCACTCTTTTCTCACGCCCCTTATGGTTTTTCTCACAGCTCTACTTTTGCTTGTGCATCTTCTTTTTCTTTTGTGCACTCTCACATTCACTTAATATTTACTGATTTTCAAACACTTCTTTAGGTGACATTAGCAGCAACTTAATAAGTGGCCCATCCATCACAAAAAAAATATCGATGATAGTATGGACAACCATCGGTAGACTCCACCTCGTTATTAGGTTACCAACTACTATATTTTTTGTTGTTATGGACAAAGCTATATATGCCCATTTCCATACAAACTTCTATATGACTTTTGGGAAAATATTTTGAGTTAAAACCTTTTGTGTTAAAAATTTAAATACATCTTATACATGATTAAAACATTTTCAATGCTTCAATTGTTTGAAATAAATCAAGAAGGGTTTGACATCAAAGAGAAATTTATTTAGTAATCTTGAAGAACATCGTTCCAATAAGAAGTGTTTGAGTTTCAAATTGATATGCCTTTACATTAAGGTGATATATATCAAACTCTCTATCTTTAATTATTTATTGTAATTATATCAAGGATTCAAGTAGCATAAAACTCTAAGTGTTGCATTAAACTCAAGGTCGGATTGTAAAATCTTTGGATGAACCTTGAATTGAATTGAATTGTATTATGAGGAATTCATTAAGGAGACTAGTGAGATTATGTTTATCAAGGTTATAATGAAACATTCAAGGGTTGAGTGAGTTTTGATTGGTTGATATGTTATTTGTAAAACTCTAAGGTGAATTGGGTGAGACACTTTTGATATGGTCCTTGTTATCTATCAAATAAGACCCGTAATAACCTCTTGATACTATTACCAAATATCACGAATTAGGAGCCTTTAATTATCAAACAACTAAGAACCCTAATTATAAGTGACAAAATTCTTAAATAATTTCAAAGCAAAACTCTTGTAAGAACTTTTAAGAGAAAACTCAAAATTGTATTCAATGATTCATCTGAATTGTTCAAATTACATATATAGAAGAAAGAGTTCAAATCCTTATTTGATTAGGAACTCTACTTATTTTTTAAAAAGGAAACCAAATCTACTAAAATATCAAATCTACCAAGATTTCTTTATTAAAAAATGAAAACAAATAACACAATAAATCCAGTAGATACCAAATTTGTCAGGATTTCCAAATTCTTATAAAAAACTAATAAACCCTAAAATCCTTCGAAATTCCTAAGCTTGGTGGGCTTGAAATTTGACTTTATTCTCATTTATATCAAATCTAATTAAATTCACAAGTCTTAGGCAACCCATGCAATTTCCCTCTTGAGCAGATTAATCCAATAACACAATTTTTCATATGTTTAGCTCTAGCTCTTGTAATGGACCTCCATCATAGCTCAAAGGATCCAACTTCTTCTTATTTTCACTTGAACTTGAATTTCTATTAATGACGTCTACATGCTCCGCATAATCTTTTGTAATATCATTTATTGATTAGTGGAGGGATTTGATAAATCCTTGAGTAGATAACTCAAGATAGTGGATTAGGTATTGTTAGATAAATTGAACCGCTATAATCATTATGTTTGTTGCTTTACTTTCTGCATTTTATTTGAACACAATTACTCTCACAACCTGGACACCAAGTGTTTGATATTTATTAACAAATAGGTGCTTTATCAAATTAGGTTTAAAAAACAGATAAAAACCTAATTCACCCCTCTCTTAGGTTTTTCATTTGATATCAGAACATGTCTTCTTGTTTTAGGTTTAACCACTTAGAACTAAATATCGTATGACTTATATAGACAACAATATCATAATGAGGGGTTACTCTACTAGTGGAGCACCACGTTGAATGGCTATAACTACAATTTCTAGAAAGATAGAATTCATATTTATATTTCATCAATTGATTTTGATTTATGGAATATTGTTACAAATGGTTCTTATGTTCTCAATAAGATTGTTGAGGGAAAAAGTGTTGATACGATCCTTGCTTATCTATCAAACAAGACCCGTAACAAACTCTTGATACTATTACCAAAGATCACGAATTAGGAGCCTTTAGTTATCAAACAACTAAGAACCCTAATTATAAGTGGCGAAATTCTTAGAGAATTTCAAAGCAAAGCTCTCACAAGAACTTTTAAGAGAAAACTCAAAATTGTATTCAATCATTATCATCTGATTTGTTCCAATTACATATATAGAAGAAAGAGTTCAAATCCTTGTTTGATTAGGAACTCTACTTATTTAAAAAGGAAACCAAATCTACTAAAATATCAAATCTACCCAGATTTCCTTATTCAAAAAGGAAAACAAATAAAACAATAAATCTAATAGGTACCAAATCTGCCAAGATTTCCAAATTCTTATAGAAAACAAATAAACCCTAAAATCCTTATGGGCTGGACGAAATTCTTAAGTTTGGTGGGCTTGTAATTGGACTTTCTTCTCTTTTGTATCAAATCTAATTAAATTCACAAGTCTTGGACAGCCCATGCAATTTCCCTCTTGAGCAGATTGATCCAAATAACACAAATAAGCCCATTGAGTGCATCTTTCATCTGTTTAGCTCTAGCTCTTGTAATTGGACCTCCATCATAGCTCAAAGGATCCAGCTTCTTCTTATTTGTGCTTGAACTCGAATTTCCATTAATGACATCTCCATGCTCCGCATCACTCCCCATTTCCTCAAAAGGATTCGCCCTCGAATCATCACCGTAATTTTGTAATTGCTCGACAATCAACACACATTCGCCAAGAACCATCTTTTTAGGCACCAACAACACGGGTATTGCACATGGACTCATACTTCTTTGATCAAACCCTAGACAACAATTCATCCACTTGCCTTTGTAACTCCTTGGTTTCTTCAGGATTGCTTCTATAAGCTGGTCGGTTTGGAATTTGTGCTCCAGCAATGAAGTCAATTTGGTGTTCAATCCCTCTAAGTGGTGGCAAGCCTTCTGGCATAGTTTCAGGAAACAATTCTTCAAATTCCTGCAACAAAGTTTGAAAAGAACTAGGAAGAGAAGAGAGATCTGGGTTAGAAGAATAGTTAAATTCGCTCATTTGAATACCAAAAGAAGCATAGATTGCCTAGATAGATAGGCCTTTCGGACCTCACCCTCTCTTGCATAGAAACTGCCTTTTACCTCTTGTTTAGCCACTCTTTGCACACTATTCTCTCCTTTGGCATGTGCCCTCTCAAGAGTTTTCCTCATGGCACAATCCCCTCTGTTTCCTCTCCTTTTTCCTCTCTTTTCTCTCGCCTCTCATGGCTTTTCTCACAGCTCTCCTTTTGCTCGTGCATCTTTTTTTTTGTGCACTCTCACATTCACTCAATATTTTCTGATCTCAAACACCTTTAGGTGACATGGGCAGCAACTTAATAGGTCGTCCATCCATCACAAAAGATATCGATTAGTGAAGCCATCTGCATAACTCGCCTATCATACTCATCCTCTTTGGATTGGATGCTTAGTGCTCGTCTTGTGACCAAGCTGAAACTGATCCTTGAGGGGCTGTTTCTCCATCATCTGCTTCCTCTGAATCTTTGCTAATAGTGGCATGTCACTGTAGTCAAAATATCTCCCTCATCTTCACTCACCACTTCTCCATTTCGTATAACCATCACTTTTGCAGTAGGACATGGGCTTGCCTATGTCCATATCCCAAGCATCTAAAGCACTTCAGATCTCTCAGGAACCCTTAGATTATCATCCTTAGGTTGTATTTTTGTTGTAGAAACATCTTTACTTTTGTTTGCTTCAAATGTCCTTGCTTGAATTTGAATCTCCACCTTTGTTGCCTTCCAATTCGACTTAATGAAGAAGTAGAAGTCAAACCAGATTTGTCCTCATCTTTAATTGCTTCTCAACCTTAATTGCCATGTGTACCATATCCTCAAAATCAAATAATGATGCAATTCAACCAGGTAGCAATGTCACGATTTAAACCAGAAAGAAATCGTGCCATAGTAGCCTCATTGTCCTCCTCAACATTGGCTCGAATCATGGCCATCTCCATCTCTTGATGATACTCTTCAACGCTCTTTGATCCTTGGTTCAAATCTTGTAAAAGATTGTACAACTCTTTATAATAATGTTGTGGTACAAATCTCCTCCTCATAATTGTTTTCATCTCAACCATGAAGAGATTGAACCTTCTCCACTCCTACGCCTAGAAGTTGAGAGCTGATCCCACCACACACTTGCATAATCAGTAAATAACCTACAACAGCCAATTTTACCTTCTCTCTTCGGTGTAGTATGACATTCAAACACACGTTCGACCTTCTTTCCCAATCTAAATATGCTTCTGGATTGCTCTTGCCTTGGAAAGATGGAATCGTCATCTTGATTGACCCCAAGTTCCCATCTTTAGATTTTTCTTTGTTGAAACGTGTAGAATCTGCGTCAAATTCATTTCTAATTCATCCATGAGATTTCGTTTTGTTCCTCCAGATTGAGCACGACTTGAAGTGCCTTGCTCAATTCTCCCCAATCTTTTTTTCAATTTCTGGTTGTCACTAGCAAGATCTTCTTGTTGTGACAACATCTTTGCATCATTCCTTGTATTGCCTCTAAGGTAAGTCTATCTTTTGATTCCATGATGTAAAAAACCTGCAATAAAAATGTTAGAAAAGGAAAACCTAAACTAACTCTCCCTCACGTGTTTCACTCGACTGTTTTTGAATCCTCTATTGATCTCACCAAATTTGACCACACAACAGCCTCTCTTTGAAGTTCTTATTTGAGCTAAGCCTTTACAAATCACTAAGAATGAGTTCTTAGTCTTTGATAACCAAAACTCAAACGAAAAGAATGGATCTTTGGTGAAAAGAATGAATGTGTAACCCTTTTTTTTTTTTTTTTTTTGCCCCAAACTTGGACTCAAACAACAAGAACGAATCTTTGATTTTTTTTTTTCTGAAACTTGAAATCAACTTTCTCAATTTTTTTTTTTTTTTTCGTTTTTTTTTTCCGAACTGAAACAAAAGGATAAGAAGGTTATAGAACAACCTGTTCCCGCAAACCTAGGCTCTAATACTAAACTGATACGATCCTTGCTTATCTATCAAACAAGACCGTAACAAACTCTTGATACTATTACCAAAGATCACGAATTAGGAGCCTTTAGTTATCAAACAACTAAGAACCCTAATTATAAGTGGCGAAATTCTTAGAGAATTTCAAAGCAAGCTCTCACAGAACTTTTAAGAGAAACTCAAAATTGTATTCAATCATTATCATCTGATTTGTTCCAATTACATATATAGAAGAAAGAGTTCAAATCCTTGTTTGATTTGAACTCTACTTATTAAAAAGGAAACCAAATCTACTAAGATATAAAATCTACCCAGATTTCCTTATTCAAAAAGGAAAACAAATAAAACAATAAATCTAATAGGTACCAAATCTGCCAAGATTTCCAAATTCTTATAGAAAACAAATAAACCCTAAAATCCTTATGGGCTGGACGAAATTCTTAAGTTTGGTGGGCTTGTAATTGGACTTTCTTCTCTTTTGTATCAAATCTAATTAAATTCACAAGTCTTGGACAGCCCATGCAATTTCCCTCTTGAGCAGATTGATCCAAATAAGACAAAATAAGCCCATTGAGTGCATCTTTCATCTGTTTAGCTCTAGCTCTTGTAATTGGACCTCCATCATAGCTCAAAGGATCCAGCTTCTTCTTATTTGTGCTTGAACTCGAATTTCCATTAATGACATCTCCATGCTCCACATCAAGTGTTGAGAAAACTCTTAATGAGTTTGCTTAAAAAGATATAAGAAAATGACTTCGAATTTTATTGCTATGAACATTCTTTGTTGCACTCTTGATTTAGATGAATGCAATAGAGTAAGTGTTGTAATTCACCATATGAAATATGGAGACTACTTGAAGTTACTTATGAATGATTCAAATGCACATCAAATAAAAAAAGGAATGAAGATGAAGAAAATGATCAATTGGAATTTCCAAATAACTGTTTCATGGCTCTTGAAAATGAGGTAACTAATTCCACCTCTCAAAATTTACATGTTAGTAAAATTGATTGCAAATATGATAATTGTTATGTTTGATCAAGATGATTTTGTTGTTAATCTCTATCATGTAATGAAGAAAGTGATCAAGAAGAATAAATTATTGAAATGTCAAGTTGAAAATTTGTTATTGGAGAATGATAAATTAATTGATGAAATTGCTTTATTGCTTTCTTCCAAAGTGACTCTTGATGAAAATATTCTTGATCTTTGTAATAAGGTAATATTTATTAAAACTAGTAATAAAGATCTTGTTATTGGAAACAATAAATTGAATGACATGATGAATGATTATGATGTGATGAAGTTGATAATGAACGATTGTGTTAGCTTACATATACTCACATGCGGTAGAGACAATATGAACAAATTACTTGGTGCGCAAAGACTCTAATGATAAGAGATGTCTTGGTTTTGTTGATATGCATGATGATGTCTCGCATACATATAAAAATATAGCACACGAGAATATCTCACATGCACATCATATACGCATTACAATCATACTCCTATGTCATCAAGAATACATTGTACCTATTGTGGTAAGTTTGGTCATAAGGTACATAAATGTTATGACAAGAAAAAAATCGAGAATGGTGCAAAAAGTATTTGAATTATTAAAACAAATTCGACTAATTCTCAGGGATCCAAAGTCACATGGATACCAAAAGTTTCATCTTCTTTGTAGGTAAGTCAATATGATAATCATGAAGGAGCAATATAACATGTCAAGAAAATTTACTCAATTCACAAGATCAAATATGAGTTACTAAGGTACAACTTCTTAATGAAGGTAATGAAGATCAAGGTGCTAACTAAGCTGGAGTTCCCAAACAAGTTGATAATTTCAAATATCATGTAGATTAACTATGTATTGTTTATAGATTAACAACAATTTAGAAGAATTATTCAGGAAAAGCCTTAGCTTTTGTTTTTTTTTTTGTGTTCTTGATTGAATGCATGATTTTGACTTATTTGTGGCGTCTCTAAATTAGGGTTTAAAGGATTTAGTTTCCTTTAGGTTCTAATTTTGATATTCTTCAACTCATTCATTCTGTAATTAGAGTTTCTAATCCGTTGAGATTTGGGTTCCTAGGGTTGGCCGTCTAAAGGGTCCGTATCAATTGGTATTAGAGCTTTGGTTATGAGGCAAGTTTGTTTATTGCCTTTTTTTCGTTTCTTGATATTCTTAATTTAAACAAAAATTCTGATCTTTGTTATTTTGGAGTAAAAAGAAAGAGAAACATTACAATCTTGAGAGAGGTTCTTGAATTTGACTGAATTTTTGCACTGTTTAGAACTTTTTCTTATAAAAGTTTTGATTTTTTATTGACTCTTGATCTAAATTCTTTTAAATATTGAATCTTGTATTTACTTTGAGTCAATGTTGCTGAAATTCATTTCTTCTTGTCTTTCTAAATAATAAGAACAAGACTATTTCGTGTGTTTTTGGGATTTTCAACAATTTGTTGATTCTAGTGGTTTCTTTCATATGTCTTTTGCTTCTGTTTGAAGTTTTATTATTTTTCTTGATTCTTTAGAGTTGGTCATTGATTTTTGAATAACTAATGGAGATCAAGGTGTTGATCAAGCTAAAGTTCCCAAACAAGTTGATGATTTCAAATATCATATAGATCCTTTGCATGGAATTAGTGGTCCAATGACTAGGGCAAGGACAAAGAGGATGAAAGAAGCTTTACATGGTTTGATAATAGATGTTCAATACAAAGATGCTGTAAACTTGAAGATTCCAAAACTTGACCAAGGGAGGTAACATGTCTATATGTGCAAGGGTTTAATCTGGAATATCAACAAGAGTGCACGAGCAAATTAGAGAATTTTTCTTTTATTTGCGTTTTTGGGCCCTGATATTATAATTATCATGTGTAATTTCATTTTGGTTTTCAGATTCTAATTATCATATTATGTTTTTTAAGACTTTTTATTTAAAGAATAATTAGACAATGTCTACTTATAATAAGGCCAAAGTCAATTTAGTGCTTCTTTTACGTGTTTAATATTTAAGGACATTAATTATGTATTGTTTGGAGATGAACATCAATTCAGAAGAATTATTTAAGAAAGTACAAGTCATAGACAAAACAAGAAGTTCAATTTCAAGAGGGATAACAATTTAGGCAGCATAAAGATGAAAATTCCAGTCTTTCAAAAAAGAATAATCTTGAATTGTACTTGGATTGGGAAAGAAAGATTGAGTACGTATTTGATTGCCATAATTACTTCGAGGAAAAGAAAGTAAAATTAGTGGCTGTAGAGTTTACAAATTATGCAAGCATATGATGGGATCATTGGTGATCAATAGATGCAAGAATGGTAAAAGACTAATTCAGTCATGGGAAGAGATGAAGATGGTGATGCACAAAAGATTCATACCCAACCATTACTATAAAGATTTGTATAGGAAGTTTTAGGGGCTTGTTCAAGGATCTAAGAGTGTAGAAGATTATTACAAGTAGATGAAAATCACCATGATTAGAGCAAACATAGATAAAGACAAAGAAGCAACAATGACTAGATTCATTGGTGGATTAAATAGGAAAATTGCTGATATGGTTGAGTTGCAACATTATTTAGAGATGGAGGATTTATTGCTCAAGGCTATTAAAGTGGAAAAGCAAATCAAGACAAAGAGATTCAGATCTAGCTCGTCCTATGGTTCTTCATCAAATTGGAAGGACAACAAAGCTGCACAATGTAATGCCCATGAGTGGCATGCATAGATGTCTTTTTCTACCTTAGCTATTCCCACTCCATAGCTACTTTCATACTAGGATTCTAAACCTTACCTGGTATTGGTGCTTTGGGCATTACGAAATGTGTATGTTGATGGAGCTGTTCTTTTATCTGTTCTTGGCCGTTGTTGGAGTAAAGGCTATTTCTATTGATTGAGAGATGGAAACCTTAATAGAAATGTGGCCACAAGCCAAGAACCATCACCCAGTGAGAGGTAAAACCAAGAGGCATTCCTAATCTGATCTTGATAGAAAAATCATACCAAAATCGAAGACAGATCTTATTTATGAGAAGAAAGGTATGCCGGTTTTTGGATGTAGTTCATTCTAACGAAATTGAATTGTTATTGAATTTTGGTCGTGGTACTTTTGCTTGCTATTCAAGCACACTCTTCAAAAGGGAATATTGAATTTGCTCTAGTTCAATAAGCCTATCTCTTGTAGCCAAAGTGTTAAGGCCTGATTGAGTCGAAGAGGAACAAAGACTCGAGTGATTGACAACAAAAGACAAAACAAAGTTGAAGAATTTAGTTTCCATTCCTGCTAAAGGTAATTTGAAATTAATTTGAATCTAAACCACCTTCTTGGTCACATGATATTAAGTGCTTTTAAGCGCCAAGGATTCAAACATATTGCTTCAGACTTTTCCAACAAAAGGCTTAGTTATAAGGGTAGATGGTGAAATGTCAAGTGATGATGAGATGCCACCATTGGAAGAAGGTTCTGATGTTGAAGTGAAAGAACCAGTACATGAAGATTTGCTAGTTATATAGAGAGCGTTAAATATACAACCTCAGGATGATGAGCAACGGAGCATATTTTTCACACAAGATGCCATTTGAAGGACAAGGTATGCACACTAATTATTGATAGTAAAAGTTGTACTAATGTTACTAGTACTTTGTTGGTAGAAAAATTGAAATTGTAGACCATGAGACATCCAAAACTATGCAAGTTATAGTGGTTAAATGATTTTGGAGAATTGAACGTGAACAAGCAAGTTCAAGTTTTGTTCTCAATTGGCAAGTGTGAGAATGAGGTTCTTTGTGATGTGGCACCAATGCATGCTGGTCATATATTGCATGGGTGTCCATGGCAATTTGATAGGAAGGTGTTGCATGATGGGTACAAAAATCAATATTCTTTTGTCATGAACAATCGAAAAGTTGTATTATCCCCTCTCAAACCTGTGCAAGCTTATGAAGACCATATTAGGATAGCAAGAGAGTGCAAAAGGAGAGAGATAGAAAAATATGAGCAAAAAAAATAACAGGAGAGTGAGTGAGACTAAGAAAAAGAATGGAGAGAAAAGTGAACAAAAATGAGAGGAGGAGGAGGAAAAAAAAAGACAAGCAAAGAGAATGAGTGTTTTTGCAGAAAAACATGAGGTGAGTGTAATGATGGCAAGGAAAAAAATGCTTGTACTTATGTACAATGATGTATCTTTCTACTAATGATCTTAATTTATCTTGCCTAGTGTTGTTGTGACTTTATTGTAGGACTTTGAAGATCTATTTCCTGATAAGATTCCCTATGGATTACCTCCTTTTAGAGGCATTGAGCATCAAATAGACTTTATACATTTTTTGCCATACCTAACAGACCAGCTTATAGAGCTAATCTAGAAGTAACGAAGGAGATACAAAGGCAATTGGATGAGCTGCTGCAAAAGGAATTTTTAAGGGAGAGTCTTAGTGATACGATCCTTGCTTATCTATCAAACAAGACCCGTAACAAACTCTTGATACTATTACCAAAGATCACGAATTAGGAGCCTTTAGTTATCAAACAACTAAGAACCCTAATTATAAGTGGCGAAATTCTTAGAGAATTCAAAGCAAAGCTCTCACAAGAACTTTTAAGAGAAAACTCAAAATTGTATATCATTTATCATCTGAATTGTTCCAATTACATATATAGAAGAAAGAGTTCAAATCCTTGTTTGATTAGGAACTCTACTTATTTAAAAAAGGAAACCAAATCTACTAAGATATCAAATCTACCCAGATTTCCTTATTCAAAAGGAAAACAAATAAAACAATAAATCTAATAGGTACCAAATCTGCCAAGATTTCCAATTCTTATAGAAAACAAATAAACCCTAAAATCCTTATGGGCTGGACGAAATTCTTAAGTTGGTGGGCTTGTAATTGGACTTTCTTCTCTTTTGTATCAAATCTAATTAAATTCACAAGTCTTGGACAGCCCATGCAATTTCCCTCTTGAGCAGATTGATCCAAATAACACAAAATAAGCCCATTGAGTGCATCTTTCATCTGTTTAGCTCTAGCTCTTGTATTGGACCTCCATCATAGCTCAAAGGATCCAGCTTCTTCTTATTTGTGCTTGAACTCGAATTTCCATTAATGACATCTCTATGCTCCGCATCACTCCCCCTTTCCTCAAAAGGATTCGCCCTCGAATCATCACCTGCATAATCGAAAGGAAGTAAATCAGAAACATTAAAAGTAGCACTAACATTATACTCACCAGGAAGAGCTAATTTGTAAGCATTGTCATTGATCCTTGCAACAACTTGAAAAGGACCATCTCCTCTTGATTGAAGCTTTGAATGCCTTTGCTTAGGAAACCTTTCCTTGCGTAAATGCAACCATACCCAATCACCAGGCTCAAATATCACTTTCTTTCTTCCATGATTTCTTTGAGTCATCACTTGCTGATTTCTTTTCTCAATATTTTGCTTGACTGTTTCATGAATTTTTCTCACATATTCTGCCTTTTTAGCTCCATCAAAATTAACTTGTTCATCCAAAGGTAAAGGAGATAAATCTAATGGTGTTAAAGGATTAAAACCATAAACAATCTCAAAAGGTGAATAATGAGTAGAGGAATGCAACACTCCTATTATATGCAAACTCTACATGAGGTAAACAATCATCCCATGATTTCAGATTCTTTTTAATGATAGCTCTCAATAATTGTCCCAAAGTTCTATTCACTACCTCAGTTTGTCCATCAGTTGTGGATGACAAGTAGTACTAAACAGCAATTTAGTTCCCAATTTTGCCCACAAAGTTTTCCAAAAGTAAGATAAAAATTTAGCATCTCTATCACTCACAATGGACTTAGGCATACCATGCAAACGAACTATTTCTTTAAAGAACAATTCAGCAACATGTGAAGCATCATCAGTTTTATGACATGGAATGAGTGTGCCATTTTAGAAAACCTATCAACTACCACATATATACTATCAAATCCACGTCTTTTCTAGGTAAACCAGAACAAATCCATAGAACATCTATCCAAGGTGCATGTGACACAGGTAATGGTGTGTATAAACCATGTGGATGCACTTTAGACTTAGCTTGTAAACATGTAATGCAATTAGCACAATACTAAGAAACATCTGATCGCATATGAGGCCAAAAGAAGTGCTCCTGCAAAACATCTAAAGTCTTGGATATGCCAAGTGTCCCATTAAACCCCCTTCATGTGCTTCACGAATCAAAAGTAATCGCATAGAACACTTAGGAACGCAAAGTTGTCTCATGCGAAATAGATAACCATTATGCCTATAGAACTTATCAAAACCAGCATTCTCGCATGCATTATAAACATTACTAAAATCACTATCTTTCTCATACAATTCTTTATATGCTCAAAGCCTAGCAATTTAGCATCTAAAGTGGTAATAAGTGCATGCCTTCGACTCAAGCATCAGCAACAACATTTTCCTTTCCCTTCTTGTACTTGATGATGTATGGAAACGATTCAATGAATTCACTCCATTTAGCATGTCGTTTATTCACTTATTTTGTCCCTTCAAATACTTCAAGCTCTCATGATCAGTATGGATAACAAATTCCTTAGGAAGAAGATAGTGCTGCCATGTGTCCAATGCTCTTACTAAAGCATACATCTCTTTGTCATAAGTTGGATATTTCAATGCAGCGCCATTCAGTTTTTCACTAAAATAAGCGATTGGCTTTCCTCCTTGCAAAAGGACAGCACCAATACCAACTCCCGAAGCATCACATTCAATTTCAAAAGCGTTATCAAAGTTAGGTAAAGCAAGAATAGGAGCAGAAGTTAATTTTGCCTTTAACATGTTAAATGCTCTTTCTTGTTCATCCCCCCATTTAAATTCGACATTTTTTTTTATAACTTCAGTTAAAGGGGCAGCAATGCTCGAAAAATCCTTAACAAATCGTCTATAAAAACTTGCCAAACCATGAAAACTTCTAACTTCCCCCACATTCTTAGGTGTTGGCCAGGTTTCAATAGCTTTAACCTTTTCATTATCTACTTCAATTCCATGCTGACTAACAACATATCCTAAAAATATAACTTTAGGCACACAATGAACATTTAGCAAGCTTAGCATACAACTTTTGTTCTCGCAAAGCACAAAAAATAGCTTTAACATGCACAATATGCTCATCAAGTGACTTGCTATACACAAGTATATCATCAAAGTAGACAACAACAAATTTCCCAATAAAGCTACGTAAAACATGGTTCATTAATCTCATGAAAGTACTAGGTGCATTAGTTAATCCAAAAGGCATAACTAACCATTCATATAAACCATATTTTGTCTTAAAAGCAGTTTTCCATTCATCTCCAATTCTCATACGAATTTGATGATAACCAGCCATTAAATCAATCTTAGAGAATATGCAGGCACCATGTAATTCATCTAACATATCATCTAAACGAGGAATAGGGTGGCGATACTTTACCGTAATTTTGTTAATTGCTCGACAATCAACACACATTCGCCAAGAACCATCTTTTTTAGGCACCAACAACACGGGTACTGCACATGGACTCATACTTTCTTTGATCAAACCCTTAGACAACAATTCATCCACTTGCCTTTGTAACTCCTTGGTTTCTTCAGGATTGCTTCTATAAGCTGGTCGGTTTGGAATTTGTGCTCCAGCAATGAAGTCAATTTGGTGTTCAATCCCTCTAAGTGGTGGCAAGCCTTCTGGCATAGTTTCAGGAAACAATTCTTCAAATTCCTGCAACAAAGTTTGAAAAGAACTAGGAAGAGAAGAGAGATCTGGGTTAGAAGAAATAGTTAAATTCGCTCCTTTGAATACCAAAAGAAGCATAGATTGCCTAGATAGATAGGCCTTTCGGACCTCACCCTCTCTTGCATAGAACTGCCTTTTACCTCTTGTTTAGCCACTCTTTGCACACTATTCTCTCCTTTTGCATGTGCCCTCTCAAGATTCTTTTCCTCATGGCACATCCCCTCTGTTTCCTCTCCTTTTTCCTCTCTTTTCTCACGCCTCTCATGGCTTTTCTCACAGCTCTCCTTTTGCTCGTGCATCTTCTTTTTTTTTTGTGCACTCTCACATTCACTCAATATTTTCTGATCTTCAAACACCTCTTTAGGTGACATGGGCAGCAACTTAATAGGTCGTCCATCCATCACAAAAGAATATCGATTAGTGAAGCCATCATGCATAACTCGCCTATCATACTGCCAAGGTCGTCCCAATAATATATGAGTAGCATGCATGGGAACAACATCACATAAAACCCGATCAGAATAACGTCCAATTGAGAAAGATATCAATGATTGCCTTGTAACCCTAAGATCTCCAGTATTGTTTAGCCATTGCAATCTATAGGGATTAGGGTGTTTAGTTGTTTTCAATCCCAATTTATCAACTAAACTAGCATTAACAACATTAGTACAACTACCCCCATCAATGATCATGCTACACAGTTTATCATGTATGAAGCATCTAGTATGAAATATGTTTTCACGTTGTACCTCATCCTCTTTGGATTGGATGCTTAGTGCTCGTCTTGTGACCAAGCTGAAAACTGAATCCTTGAGGGGCTGTTTCTCCATCATCTGCTTCCTCTGAATCTTCTGCTAATAGTGGCATGTCACTGTAGTCAAAATTATCTCCCTCATCTTCACTCACCACTTCTCCATTTCGTATAACCATCACCTTTACAGTAGGACATTGGGCTTGCCTATGTCCATATCCCAAGCATCTAAAGCACTTCAGATCTCTCAAGGAACCCTTAGATTTATCATCCTTAGGTTGTATTTTTGTTGTAGAAACATCTTTACTTTTATTTGCTTCAAATCTGTCCTTGCTTGAATTTGAATCTCCACCTTTGTTTCCCTTCCAATTCGACTTCCATGAAGAAGTAGAAGTCAAACCAGATTTGTTCCTCATCTTTAATTGCTTCTCAACCTTAATTGCCATGTGTACCATATCCTCAAAATCAACATAATGATGCAATTCAACCAGGTTAGCAATGTCACGATTTAAACCAGAAAGAAATCGTGCCATAGTAGCCTCCTTGTCCTCCTCAACATTGGCTCGAATCATGGCCATCTCCATCTCTTGATGATACTCTTCAACGCTCTTTGATCCTTGGTTCAATCTCTGTAAAAGATTGTACAACTCTCTATAATAATGTTGTGGTACAAATCTCCTCCTCATAATTGTTTTCATCTCAAACCATGAAGAGATTGAACCTTCTCCACTCCTACGCCTAGAAGTTGAGAGCTGATCCCACCACACACTTGCATAATCAGTAAAACCTACAACAGCCAATTTTACCTTCTTCTCTTCGGTGTAGTTATGACATTCAAACACACGTTCAACCTTCTTTTCCCAATCTAAATATGCTTCTGGATTGCTCTTGCCTTGGAAAGATGGAATCGTCATCTTGATTGACCCCAAGTTCCCATCTTTAGATTTTTCTTTGTTGAAACGTGTAGAATCTACGTCAAATTCATCTTCTAATTCATCCATGAGATTTCGTTTTGTTCCTCCAGATTGAGCACGACTTGAAGTGCCTTGCTCAATTCTCCCCAATCTTTCTTTCAATTTCTGGTTGTCACTAGCAAGATCTTCTTGTTGTGACAACATCTTTTGCATCATTCCTTGTATTGCCTCTAAGGTAAGTCTATCTTTTGATTCCATGATGTAAAAAACCTGCAATAAAAATGTTAGAAAAGGAAAATCCTAAACTAACTCTCCCTCACGTGTTTCACTCGACTGTTTTTGAATCCCTCTATTGATCTCACCAAATTTGACCACACAACAGCCTCTCTTTGAAGTTCTTATTTGAGCTAAGCCTTTACAAATCACTAAGAATGAGTTCTTAGTCTTTGATAACCAAAACTCAAACGAAAAGAATGGATCTTTGGTGAAAAGAATGAATCTGTAACCCTTTTTTTTTTTTTTTTTTTTTTTTGCCCCAAACTTGGACTCAAACAACAGAACGAATCTTTGATTTTTTTTTTCTGAAACTTGAAATCAACTTTCTCAATCTTTTTTTTTTTTTTCGTTTTTTTTTCCAAACTGAAACAAAAGGATAAGAAGGTTATAGAACAACCTGTTTCCCGCAACCTAGGCTCTGATACCAAACTGATACGATCCTTGCTTATCTATCAAACAAGACCCGTAACAAACTCTTGATACTATTACCAAAGATCACGAATTAGGAGCCTTTAGTTATCAAACAACTAAGAACCCTAATTATAAGTGGCGAAATTCTTAGAGAATTTCAAAGCAAAGCTCTCACAAGAACTTTTAAGAGAAAACTCAAAATTGTATTCAATCATTATCATCTGAATTGTTCCAATTACATATATAGAAGAAAGAGTTCAAATCCTTGTTTGATTAGGAACTCTACTTATTTAAAAAAGAAACCAAATCTACTAAGATATCAAATCTACCCAGATTTCCTTATTCAAAAGGAAAACAAATAAAACAATAAATCTAATAGGTACCAAATCTGCCAAGATTTCCAATTCTTATAGAAACAATAAACCCTAAAATCCTTATGGGCTGGACGAATTCTTAAGTTTGGTGGCTCTGTAATTGGACTTTCTTCTCTTTTGTATCAATCTAATTAAATTCACAAGTCTTGGACAGCCATGCAATTTCCCTCTTGAGCAGATTGATCCAAATAACACAAAATAAGCCCATTGAGAGTCATCTTTCATCTGTTTAGCTCTAGCTCTTGTAATTGGACCTCCATCATAGCTCAAAGGATCCAGCTCTCTCTTATTTGTGCTTGAACTCGAATTTCCATTAATGACATCTCTATGCTCCGCATCACTTAGCCCATGTTTAGTTCCAAAGAAGGTGGAGCATGGAGCATGTGTGGATTGTCGAGTCATTAACAAGATAACGGTAAAGTATAGACACCCTATCCCTCGCTTAGATGATATTGTTGATGAATTGCATGACTCTAAATTGTTTTCTAGGATAGATTTAAAGAATGGAAGCCTGCATTTAAAACTAAACGTTGATCGTATGAGTGGTTAGTAATGCCTTTTGGTTTAACTAATTCACGTAGTATATTCATGAGATTAATGAATCATGTCTTGTGTGCTTTCATAGGAAAATTTGTGATAGTTTACTTTGATGATATTTTAGTATATAGCAAAAGTTTGGATGAACATATGAAACATTTGCATGCCACTTTTAGTATGTTAAAGGAGCACAAATTATAAAGTTAATCTTAAGAAGTGCACGTTTTGCATGGAATCTGTTGTTAGTTCGCATGGAACAAATGTAGATGAAGAAAGGTAAGGGCAATAAGGGACTAACCTACACCTAAGAATATGAACGAGGGTGACAAGTTTTCATGCTTTGGCGCTTTATTGAAGGTTTGTTAAGGATTTAAATTCCATTGCTACACCTTTGAATGAACTTGTTAAAAAGAATGTTATTTTAAGTGGGGTGAAGTGCATGAAAACGCTTTTAACACTTTGAAAGATAAGCTAACTAATGCACAATTGCTGAGTTTGCCTATTTTTGACAAAGCTTTTGAAATAGAATGTGATGCATCTGGGATTGGAATAGGGGCTATTTGAAACATGATTCCAAACTTATTGTACTTTAGTGAAAAGCTAAATAATGGAGATTAAGGTGTTAACTAAGCTGAAGTTCCCAACCAAGTTGATGATTTCAAATATCATCTAGACAAGATTTGATAATGGATGTTCAATACAAAGAAGTTGTAAAACTTGAAGATTCCAAAACTTCACCAAAAGAGGTTACATATCCATGGGGTTAAATTTGGAAGATCAACAAGACTGAACAAGCTCATTAGAGAATTTTTCTTTAATTTTTGTTTTTAGGCCTTTATGTTATAATAATCATGTGTAATTTCATTTTAGGCTTTCAGATTCCAATTATCATATTATGTTTTTAAGACTTTTTATTTAAAGAATAATTATGTCAAGTTTACTTGTAATCAAACCTAAGTCAATTTATGGTTTCTTTTAGGTGTTTTATATTTAAGGACATTAACTATATAATGTTTAGGGATTAACATCAATTCAGAAGAATTATTCTGGAAAAGCCTTAGCTTTTGTTTTCTTGTGTTCTTGATTGAATGCATGAACTTTTCTTATCAAAAGAGTGATCAACCTTTGTGGTGTCTCTGAATTATGGTTTAAAGGCCTTAGTTTTGGAATTATGATCTTCTTTAACTTGTTCCTTATGTAATTAGAGTTTTCTTATGGGGCAGCATTAAACTATCTTTCTTATGACAAGGAGCTTTATGCATTAGTGAGTATTCTACAAATATAGTAGCATTACTTGTCGCTAAGGGAATTCATTATTTATTCTGATCATGATAGTTTGAAGTTTTTGAAGACCCAAGGTAAGCTTAATAAACAATATGCTAAGTGGCTGGAGTTCATAGAAACGTTTCATTATGTAATCAAGTACAAGCATGAGAACAAAAACATTGTGGCTGATGCTTTGTCTAGGAGAAGATTTGAGGACGAATCCTTTCGAGGAAGGGGGGGAATAATGGAGATTAAGGTGCTGACCAAGCTATAGTTCGTAAGCAAGTTGATGTTTTCAAATATCATGTAGATCATCTGCATGGAATTGGTTGTCAAATGACTAGGGCAAGGACAAAGAGGATAAAATAAGCTATACAAGGTTTGATAATGGATGTTCAATACAAAGAAGCTGTTAAGCTTGAAGATTCCAAAGCTTCACCAATGGATGTTACATATCTATGTGTGAAAGGGTTTAATCTGGAAGATCAACAAGAGTGCAAGAGCTAATTAGAGAATTTTCTTTAATTTTCATTTTTGAGCCTTTATGTTAGAATTATCATGTGTAATTTCATTTTTGGCTTTTAGATTATAATTATCAGATTATGTTTTAAGATTTTATTTAAAGAATAATTAGGCCTTGTCTATTTCTAATCGGACCCAAGTCAGTTTAGGGTTTCTTTTAGGTGCTTTATCTTTAAGGACATTAACTATGTATTGTTCGAAGATTAATATCAATTCAGAAGAATTATTCAGGAAAAACTTTAGCTTTCTGTTTTCTTGTGTTCTTGATTGAATGTTTGAACTTGACTTATCAAATGAGTGACCAACCTTTGTGGCGTCTCTGAGTTAGGGTTTAAAAGCCTTAGTTTCCTTTAGGTTCTAATTTTGATCTTTTTCAACTCGTTAATTATGTAATTAGGATTTCTAATCCGTTGACATTTAGGTTCATAAAGCTGGCCGTCTAGAGGGTCCGTATCAATTACATGTTTGCAAATTAAGTCTAAATGCATCCACATGGTTTATACACACTAATACTTGTATTACATGCACCTTGGATAGATGTCTAGATGGATTTTGTTCTTGATTTACCTAGAACTAGATGTGGATTTCATAGTATATGCGTGGTACTTGATAGGTTTTCTAAAATGACACATTTCATTCCATGTCATAAAACTGATGATGCTTCACATGTTGCTAATTTGTTCTTTAAAAAAATAGTTCGTTTGCATGGTATGCCTAAGTCCATTGTGAGTGATAAAGATGTTAAATTTTTATCTTACTTTTGGAAAACTTTGTAGGAAAAATTAGGAATTAAATTGCTATTTAGCATTACTTGTTATCCACAAACTGATGAACAAATTGAGCTAGTGAATAGAACTTTGGGAAAATTATCGAGAGTTGTCATTAAAAAGAATTTGAAATCATGGGATGATTGTTTACCTCATGTAGAGTTTGCATAAAATAGGAGTGTGCACTCCTCTACTAATTATTCACCTTTTGAGATTGTTGCAATAGTTAGGGAAAAATGAACTAGAGATATATGTATATATAAAAGAGTTGATTAAATTTATTTGTCTCATGAAAATAAGAGAAAGTAAAATGGATACTTGTGCATTATTATTTTCAAGATGGGAAGTACGATCATTATTTCCAAGACATTAAGCATGCGGAAGTTTATTCCCAAGACATGGAATATGCTGATACGATCCTTGCTTATCTATTAAATAATACCCGTAATACTATCTTGATACTATTTCCAAATATCACAAATTAGGAGTCTTTAGTTATCAAACAACTAAGAACTCTAATTATAAGTGACAATTCTTAGAGAATTTCAAAGCAAAGCTTTCACAAAAACTTTAAGAGAAAACTCAAAATTGTATTTAATGATAATCATCTAAATTATTCCAATTACATATATAGAAGAAAGTGTTCAAATATTTGTTTGACTAGAAACTCTACTTATTTAAAAAGGAAACCAAATCTACTAACATATCAAATCTACCCAGGTTTCCTTATTCAAAAAGGAAAACAAATAATACAAGAAATTCTATACCAAATCTGTAAAGATTTCCAGATTCTTATAGAAAACGAATAAACCCTAAATCCTTATGGTATGGATGAAATTTCTTAGCTTGGTGGGCTTGGAATTCGACTTTCTTCTCATTTGTATTAAATTCACAAGTCTTGAGCAGCCAATACAATTTCCATCTTGAGCAAATTGATCCAAATAGCCCAAAATAAGCTCATTAAGTGTATCTTTCATTTGTTTAGCTCTAACTCTTTTAATTGGACCTCCATATAGCTCAAATGATCCAACTTATTTATTTTTTTGCACTTGAACTTGAATTTCCATTAATGACATTTCTATTCTCCGCATCATATGCTGAAGTTACTTTATGCCTTCTTATCTTCATATGTTGGAAACTCAAGAAGAACGAAATGTATGGAAGAAGAAGAGAGGAATACATGAGAGACATCTGAAAAATATATCTTCCAGAGAGTTTATGTAAGCAAACATCGATCAACATTACAACGATCAATGTTAAAAGTCCATTCGATATTGATTGTGTAGCTAAAGAACACAACTTGAAGTTGCACTCAACTTGGTTGATGACTGAAGGGATTTCAGGAACGCATCAACTTCAACATTGAGGGGAGGACCTGACAGTGTTAACATCAGCACGTGGTGCTGATGTTATGACAACTCGTGGAGTTGTTGACAAATTTGCTAATTAAAGTTGATACGATCCTTGCTTATCTATCAAACAAGACCCGTAACAAACTCTTGATACTATTACCAAAGATCACGAATTAGGAGCCTTTAGTTATCAAACAACTAAGAACCCTAATTATAAGTGGCGAAATTCTTAGAGAATTTCAAAGCAAAGCTCTCACAAGAACTTTTAAGAGAAAACTCAAAATTGTATTCAATCATTATCATCTGAATTGTTCCAATTACATATATAGAAGAAAGAGTTCAAATCCTTGTTTGATTAGGAACTCTACTTATTTAAAAAGGAAACCAAATCTACTAAGATATCAAATCTACCCAGATTTCCTTATTCAAAAAGGAAAACAAATAAAACAATAAATCTAATAGGTACCAAATCTGCCAAGATTTCCAAATTCTTATAGAAAACAAATAAACCCTAAAATCCTTATGGGCTGGACGAAATTCTTAAGTTTGGTGGGCTTGTAATTGGACTTTCTTCTCTTTTGTATCAAATCTAATTAAATTCACAAGTCTTGGACAGCCCATGCAATTTCCCTCTTGAGCAGATTGATCCAAATAACACAAAATAAGCCCATTGAGTGCATCTTTCATCTGTTTAGCTCTAGCTCTTGTAATTGGACCTCCATCATAGCTCAAAGGATCCAGCTTCTTCTTATTTGTGCTTGAACACGAATTTCCATTAATGACATCTCTATGCTCCGCATCACTCCCCCTTTCCTCAAAAGGATTCGCCCTCGAATCATCACCTGCATAATCGAAAGGAAGTAAATCAGAAACATTAAAAGTAGCACTAACATTATACTCACCAGGAAGAGCTAATTTGTAAGCATTGTCATTGATCCTTGCAACAACTTGAAAAGGACCATCTCCTCTTGATTGAAGCTTTGAATGCCTTTGCTTAGGAAACCTTTCCTTGCGTAAATGCAACCATACCCAATCACCAGGCTCAAATATCACTTTCTTTCTTCCATGATTTCTTTGAGTCATCACTTGCTGATTTCTTTTCTCAATATTTTGCTTGACTGTTTCATGAATTTTTCTCACATATTCTGCCTTTTTAGCTCCATCAAAATTAACTTGTTCATCCAAAGGTAAAGGAGATAAATCTAATGGTGTTAAAGGATTAAAACCATAAACAATCTCAAAAGGTGAATAATGAGTAGAGGAATGCACACTCCTATTATATGCAAACTCTACATGAGGTAAACAATCATCCCATGATTTCAGATTCTTTTTAATGATAGCTCTCAATAATTGTCCCAAAGTTCTATTCACTACCTCAGTTTGTCCATCAGTTTGTGGATGACAAGTAGTACTAAACAGCAATTTAGTTCCCAATTTTGCCCACAAAGTTTTCCAAAAGTAAGATAAAAATTTAGCATCTCTATCACTCACAATGGACTTAGGCATACCATGCAAACGAACTATTTCTTTAAAGAACAATTCAGCAACATGTGAAGCATCATCAGTTTTATGACATGGAATGAAGTGTGCCATTTTAGAAAACCTATCAACTACCACATATATACTATCAAATCCACGTCTAGTTCTAGGTAAACCAAGAACAAAATCCATAGAAACATCTATCCAAGGTGCATGTGACACAGGTAATGGTGTGTATAAACCATGTGGATGCACTTTAGACTTAGCTTGTAAACATGTAATGCAATTAGCACAATACTTAGAAACATCTGATCGCATATGAGGCCAAAAGAAGTGCTCCTGCAAAACATCTAAAGTCTTGGATATGCCAAAGTGTCCCATTAAACCCCCTTCATGTGCTTCACGAATCAAAAGTAATCGCATAGAACACTTAGGAACGCAAAGTTGTCTCATGCGAAATAGATAACCATTATGCCTATAGAACTTATCAAAACCAGCATTCTCGCATGCATTATAAACATTACTAAAATCACTATCTTTCTCATACAATTCTTTAATATGCTCAAAGCCTAGCAATTTAGCATCTAAAGTGGTAATAAGTGCATGCCTTCGACTCAAAGCATCAGCAACAACATTTTCCTTTCCCTTCTTGTACTTGATGATGTATGGAAACGATTCAATGAATTCACTCCATTTAGCATGTCGTTTATTCAACTTATTTTGTCCCTTCAAATACTTCAAGCTCTCATGATCAGTATGGATAACAAATTCCTTAGGAAGAAGATAGTGCTGCCATGTGTCCAATGCTCTTACTAAAGCATACATCTCTTTGTCATAAGTTGGATATTTCAATGCAGCGCCATTCAGTTTTTCACTAAAATAAGCGATTGGCTTTCCTCCTTGCAAAAGGACAGCACCAATACCAACTCCCGAAGCATCACATTCAATTTCAAAAGCGTTATCAAAGTTAGGTAAAGCAAGAATAGGAGCAGAAGTTAATTTTGCCTTTAACATGTTAAATGCTCTTTCTTGTTCATCCCCCCATTTAAATTCGACATTTTTTTTTATAACTTCAGTTAAAGGGGCAGCAATGCTCGAAAAATCCTTAACAAATCGTCTATAAAAACTTGCCAAACCATGAAAACTTCTAACTTCCCCCACATTCTTAGGTGTTGGCCAGGTTTCAATAGCTTTAACCTTTTCATTATCTACTTCAATTCCATGCTGACTAACAACATATCCTAAAAATATAACTTTAGGCACACAAAATGAACATTTAGCAAGCTTAGCATACAACTTTTGTTCTCGCAAAGCACAAAAAATAGCTTTAGCATGCACAATATGCTCATCAAGTGACTTGCTATACACAAGTATATCATCAAAGTAGACAACAACAAATTTCCCAATAAAGCTACGTAAAACATGGTTCATTAATCTCATGAAAGTACTAGGTGCATTAGTTAATCCAAAAGGCATAACTAACCATTCATATAAACCATATTTTGTCTTAAAAGCAGTTTTCCATTCATCTCCAATTCTCATACGAATTTGATGATAACCAGCCATTAAATCAATCTTAGAAAATATGCAGGCACCATGTAATTCATCTAACATATCATCTAAACGAGGAATAGGGTGTCGATACTTTACCGTAATTTTGTTAATTGCTCGACAATCAACACACATTCGCCAAGAACCATCTTTTTTAGGCACCAACAACACGGGTACTGCACATGGACTCATACTTTCTTTGATCAAACCCTTAGACAACAATTCATCCACTTGCCTTTGTAACTCCTTGGTTTCTTCAGGATTGCTTCTATAAGCTGGTCGGTTTGGAATTTGTGCTCCAGCAATGAAGTCAATTTGGTGTTCAATCCCTCTAAGTGGTGGCAAGCCTTCTGGCATAGTTTCAGGAAACAATTCTTCAAATTCCTGCAACAAAGTTTGAAAAGAACTAGGAAGAGAAGAGAGATCTGGGTTAGAAGAAATAGTCAAATTCGCTCCTTTGAATACCAAAAGAAGCATAAATTGCCTAGATAGATAGGCCTTTCGGACCTCACCCTCTCTTGCATAGAAACTGCCTTTTACCTCTTGTTTAGCCACTCTTTGCACACTATTCTCTCCTTTTGCATGTGCCATCTCAAGATTCTTTTCCTCATGGCACATCCCCTCTGTTTCCTCTCCTTTTTCCTCTCTTTTCTCACACCTCTCATGGCTTTTCTCACAGCTCTCCTTTTGCTCGTGCATCTTCTTTTTTTTTTTGTGCACTCTCACAATCACTCAATATTTTCTGATCTTCAAACACCTCTTTAGGTGACATGGGCAGCAACTTAATAGGTCGTCCATCCATCACAAAAGAATATCGATTAGTGAAGCCATCATGCATAACTCGCCTATCATACTGCCAAGGTCGTCCCAATAATATATGAGTAGCATGCATGGGAACAACATCACATAAAACCCGATCAGAATAACGTCCAATTGAGAAAGATATCAATGATTGCCTTGTAACCCTAAGATCTCCAGTATTGTTTAGCCATTGCAATCTATAGGGATTAGGGTGTTTAGTTGTTTTCAATCCCAATTTATCAACTAAACTAGCATTAACAACATTAGTACAACTACCTCCATCAATGATCATGCTACACAGTTTATCATGTATGAAGCATCTAGTATGAAATATGTTTTCACGTTGTACCTCATCCTCTTTGGATTGGATGCTTAGTGCTCGTCTTGTGACCAAGTTGAAAACTGATCCTTGAGGGGCTGTTTCTCCAGATTGAGCACGAATTGAAGTGCCTTGCTCAATTCTCCCCAATCTTTCTTTCAATTTCTGGTTGTCACTAGCAAGATCTTCTTGTTGTGACAACATCTTTTGCATCATTCCTTGTATTGCCTCTAAGGTAAGTCTATCTTTTGATTCCATGATGTAAAAAACCTGCAATAAAAATGTTAGAAAAGGAAAATCCTAAACTAATTCTCCCTCACGTGTTTCACTCGACTGTTTTTGAATCCCTCTATTGATCTCACCAAATTTGACCACACAACAGCTTCTCTTTGAAGTTCTTATTTGAGCTAAGCCTTTACAAATCACTAAGAATGAGTTCTTAGTCTTTGATAACCAAAACTCAAACGAAAAGAATGGATCTTTGGTGAAAAGAATGAATCTGTAACCCTTTTTTTTTTTTTTTTTGCCCCAAACTTGGACTCAAACAACAAGAACGAATCTTTGATCTTTTTTTTTCTGAAACTTGAAATCAACTTTCTCAATCTTTTTTTTTTTTTTTCGTTTTTTTTCCGAACTGAAACAAAAGGATAAGAAGGTTATAGAACAACCTGTTTCCCGCAACCTAGGCTCTGATACCAAACTGATACGATCCTTGCTTATCTATCAAACAAGACCCGTAACAAACTCTTGATACTATTACCAAAGATCACGAATTAGGAGCCTTTAGTTATCAAACAACTAAGAACCCTAATTATAAGTGGCGAAATTCTTAGAGAATTTCAAAGCAAAGCTCTCACAAGAACTTTTAAGAGAAAACTCAAAATTGTATTCAATCATTATCATCTGAATTGTTCCAATTACATATATAGAAGAAAGAGTTCAAATCCTTGTTTGATTAGGAACTCTACTTATTTAAAAAGGAAACCAAATCTACTAAGATATCAAATCTACCCAGATTTCCTTATTCAAAAAGGAAAACAAATAAAACAATAAATCTAATAGGTACCAAATCTGCCAAGATTTCCAAATTCTTATAGAAAAAAAATAAACCCTAAAATCCTTATGGGCTGGACGAAATTCTTAAGTTTGGTGGGCTTGTAATTGGACTTTCTTCTCTTTTGTATCAAATCTAATTAAATTCACAAGTCTTGGACAGCCCATGCAATTTCCCTCTTGAGCAGATTGATCCAAATAACACAAAATAAGCCCATTGAGTGCATCTTTCATCTGTTTAGCTCTAGCTCTTGTAATTGGACCTCCATCATAGCTCAAAGGATCCAGCTTCTTCTTATTTGTGCTTGAACTCGAATTTCCATTAATGACATCTCTATGCTCCGCATCAAAAGTTACATTCAACAACACTGAAGAGAGGACTTGTGATACGGACTCTTTAGGCGACCAGCCCTAGGAACCTAAATCTCAATGGATTAAAAACCCTAATTACACAAGGAACGAGTTGAAGAAGATCAAAATTAGAACCTAAAGGAAACTAAGGCCTTTAAATCCTAATCCAGAGACGCCACAAAGGTTGATCGGTCATTTAATAAGTTAAGTTCATGCATTCAATCAAAAACACAAGAAAACAAAAGCTAAGGCTTTTCCCTGAATAATTCTTTTGAATTGATCTTGTACTTTCAAACAATACATAGTTTATGCCTTTAAATAGAAAAAATCTAAAAGAAACTCTAAACTGACTTAGGTCTGAAGTAGACTGAGCTTAGTTATTCTCTAAATAAAAAGTCTTAAAAACACAATCTGATAATTAGAATCTAAAAGCCCAAAACGAAATTACACGTGATAATTATAACATAAAGGCTCAAAAACGAAAATTAAAGAAAAATTCTCTAATTAGGTCGTGCACTCTTGTTGATCTTCCAGATTTAACCCTTGCACACATAAATATGTAACCTCCCTTGGTGAAGCTTTGGAATCTTCAAATTTTGCAACTTATTTGTTTTGAACATCCATTATCAAATTTTGTAAAGCTTATTTCATCCTCTTTGTCCTTGTCCTAGTTATTGGACCACCAATTCCAAGCAAATGATCTACATGATATTTGCAATCATCAACTTGCTTGAAAACTTTAGCTTGGTTAGCACCTTGCTCTTCATTAACTTGTCAGTGTTGCTCAACACATGGTGTTGGTGTTTAAGCAACTAGTGGTTGACGTGCGTGTCGTTGCGCTATCAAATTAAATTTCGAACTTAAACTAACTTATGCAGTTAGGACAAGTAAGGGTCGAACCCACAGGAACTTGTAAATTTCAAATAAAGTAAACTAATCGAGATTTGGGGGGAAAGATACAATTTTTATCTAAAAGATTAAAACTTTAAATAAAATCACTTACAAATCAATTAAAAATCAATGGGTAAAAAAACGTTAGCAAGGACTTTGTATTTCGATTTTATTTATTCGAGACTAATCATCGATAATAACTTATTTGAGTAATGACTTAGAATTCCGCGTAGCGCAGCAAATTCCGATTCCTGTAAATTTAGGTTAGTTCCCGAAAAGCACGGAAAATTAACTTTAACCTAATTAAACTAAATTACCGAATCGCTCGCATAAAATAGTTAATTAGGTTATTAAGCATAAGGACAACATCAACACAAATTACATAAAATTAATGGCCGATTAAAATCATGCAATTTGTTTCAAACAATTCCCTATCAATTAATCAAACACAGATTTAAATTAATCAATAGTTACTACTTTTGGTTACCGAAAACCGATTCCGCGTAACCCTAGTTAATCAACTATGTAAAACAATTAAGATGGCCAATAATAATTGAAATAACATAATTGATAGAATAAAACCAAGAATTGTTCAAATACTCAAATAGAAATAATGATTCCTTGAAAATATCGGATTTTTAATAACAAAACATAAATCTCATATTCCCGAATAACATAAACCTAATACATGTCCTTGCCAACTAAAGAAAACTACTCACAATCCATAAAAGAAAACATCATAGAAAGATTAAGGGAAAGAGAAAAACTCATTAGTCGGAAATCCGATTTCCCGAGAAGCTCCCACCCTTGATCTCCTACAATGCTTGGGAAGAGAGAATCTAAAGTGCTTGACACCCTAAACTAAGCTATTAAGGCCTATAAATAGTTAGAAAAAGGTCCTAGGGTTGTTTATACAAGAGTCCTAATTAGAAACTACTTAAAACGAGCTTAAAACTTAAATTCGAAAAGTGGACGCCTGAGTAAATGAGACGCGTCCACTTGACTGTCAATCTTCTGAGGGTGGACGCATGAAGTCTGGTGGACGCGTCCACTTTCTGGCCTTGCGCATTGAAGAGATTGACATTGATCGATTTGTCCTGAGGCATTTAGTTGTTATTCTATTTTCTTTGAAACAAATCAATACACTTGTACCAAATTCTCATCAACCCTCAACACAACTTTGCAAAACCTTTTCAACACCTTTTTAACATAACAATGACTTCACAAGTGTCAATCTAAAGATATTTCAAAGTAATCTCTTGACAATTATGACATGTAAAGGTTTTAAACATTATTCTCAAAGGCTTACAAAGAAAGATAATAATATATTTATCTATCACAACATTAAAGCTCAAAAATAGGATCGAGGGGTATAATATAGAAATGGTAGCTCAAGAAAGGCTCAAACGTCCAAAGAAGGCCTTATGTCATGTCCAAGTCAACCAAATTCAATCATATTTCGCCTCAAGAGTGTGAGACAACAAGTTCTAAAGTGTCTAAATTGACCATGAATGTATCTAAATCAAAAGTAAACTCAATATCATTCAAACTTGTCAAAAGTGATTTCAAAAATCAAGATTTTTTTACTAAAAATAGCCATGTCAATTCAAATTAAATACCACAAATCATCCATCAAGATTCCTCTTAATAGATAGAGAATTTAAAGCACAAATAATATCGAAATTCTATCAATTAACATAGACTTGTTTAATTTTCCTCATAGGCATAACAAACACACAAACATGCATAAAATGTCACAATTAATTTTTTATTTTATTTTTTTCATAAACGACAATAAACAATCATAAACAAAAAAAAACACAAATATTAAAAAAAAGACTTCCCCACACTGGAACGAGACATTGTCCTCAATGTCATAACACAAGTAAGACAAATAATAAACAAAGAGAGAAAAAGAAAGAAGTCACACGAGGGGAGGTCTAGGAAGGGAAGCTCGAAGCGCAGAAACTTGTTCCTCAATAGACACAAGTCGTCCCTCAATAGTAGTCAATTGTGCTTCTTGACGCACTTGATTCTCGAGAATTTTGGATTGATTCATATGCAGCTGATTTAATTGATCAAGAATCAAATCCTCACGAGAAATAGACTGTCCAGCAGAAGATGTAGGAACATTTGGAATCTCGGGCTCTATCTCCTCATCATCATTGGAATCCTCCTCCGAAGATGGCTCAAAAACCGGCCTCTTAGAACTAGAACTCTTTGGTGGAAGACGACCTTGCTCCCGCTCTGTTTGACAAACCCGAGGGTGCATCCACTCGCCCCGGTGATACTCATAACCAAACGATCGTAAGAGGTCCAAGGAAACAACCCGGGAAGAGGAGATACGCTTCCGACGAACCGTGTCCGCAATAGGTATCCTGAGATGCTCAAAATAACGAGAAAGTAACAAAACATATGGAAAAGTTTTCTTTTGAGATTTTTGTTTTACCACTTCTCGCATATTAGCAATAATCAACCGAACCAACGGAATACTAGACAATGTATCACCTAAGCCATTAGTTAAACGATAAAGAAAATAAAGATCTGAATAACGCATCTCATTATGAGATGATGACTTAGGTAAAACATTATGACCAAGAATATGCATAATGAGACGTGGAAAAGCCTAAAGATCTTTAGCCATAAGCTTATACTTTTCACGTACTCTTCCAGATTTTCTTTGGTATAAACCAAAAACAGAGCATGCATCCTCAAAATTATGTCTGATCAGTGCTGCCAATGAAACTCAGATAGAGGGTCTTCGTTAGGAGAATTCAGAAAATTAGACAAAGAAACACAAGTAATATCAACTAAATGACCCCGAACGAAAGAGATGATCCTATTGTTATCTTCACTATGTTTATTATCTAGATTAGCATAGAATTCACAGATAAGTTGAGGGTAATATTCCTTACCCAAATCAAGAATGCCTTCCCACCCCAAAGTGCGGAAAGTATCTCGAATATTAAAAACAGATTCAGCATCAGGGGACAATGGATGCTCAATTAACAAAGTACGAGCCTTGTGGGAATCATACCAATTAGAATTGTCCAAACTAGTAAAACGAGATTCATCATAATGAACTCTAGAAGTTCTCCCACGTTTAACACCAAGATTCTTAGTTCTAGGCATGATGTAAACAAAAATTCTAACAATGTAATCACGAAGAAACAAAGCCCACACAAAATTCAAGCAATCCTAACACAAAATCAACTGCTAAAAACTTAAGAGAAACTTCCCTGTTACAGCTGCGAAATTGTCACCACAAAGATCACCAAGAAGGCCACCAAGACAGCAAACCGTGAATGGAATCTCAGGCTTAATCTTCAGCTTGAAGAAGACGTGCACAATGATCATGGGAAGTGAACGGTTTGTTACAGAGAAAACAGACGCAGGAAGAGGAAGAGACGCGGCCAAGAGAAGAAAAAAAGAAAAGAAAAAGAAGAAAGAAAGAAAATAAAGAAAAAGGGTTTATAATATTGGTTCACTTAACAAAACAGCATAGTTTCATAGGTCTTTTCCTTTTGTTGGACAGAAATCTTCATTTTTCTAGAGGGTGGACGCGTGACTTTGCGAACACGTCCACTTGGACGTGTGATAAATAGAGATGCGTCCACTCTCAGTAGTTCCTCCCAAAAGTGGCCGCGTGAAGTAGCTGGAAGCGTTCACTTGGTCGCGTAAGGGGGAATGGCGCGTCCACTCTCAGTAGTTCTTCCCAGAAATGGCCGCGTGAAGTAGCTTGACGCGTCCACTTGGACGCGTGAGAGGGGAATGGCGCGTCCACTCTCAGTAGTTCCTGTAATCTGTTATTTCCACATTGGTTGAACTCTTGATTAATGTTAGACATTTCCTATACCTGTAAACAAAATAAAATAACACCTAAATGATAGAAACAAAATAGAAAAGTAAATAAAAAGATATTCATTTGGGTTGCCTCCCAAAAAGCGCCTTTGTTTAAGGTCTTTGGCTCGACCTCCAGAGCCAAATTATCCAATGTCTTCTCTCTCATGGAATAGAGGAGCATCCATTTTTACTTCTTTAAGCTTTATGACTCCATGCTTCCAAAATTTATTTATTTCATATAGAGTACCTACCATAAAATCCTCAAACAAACAATTAGTAGAAGTCAAATAAAAATTTAACAAGTTAGTACAACTCAACCCATTAAAATTTTGTGGCATGATAAAATCAATATGTTCAATATTACACACATCATGACACAAAGAAGAATGTAAGGCACTAGGATTGGTTTCAACTTCTACATTGTTAGGCTTTTCTATGGTTTCAATATTTGATTCCTCAAACTCACATTGGATGACAAAAGAAGGAGATTGTGGGTTATCAATGGAAATAGGAGATTCTTCAAACTCAAGAATGCTAGGAACTACCTTATTACGAAAAATATGTCCATTATCTAATTCTTCAGCTTTACTAAGATCAACATTAGACTCATCCTCACTAGGACATAACAAATAGAATGAAACATCATGAGTAAGTTGGTCCTTAATTTCACTAAACTCGGAAGCCAATTGACCTAATTGACTCTCGAGATTTTGGATTCTTAATATGGTCTCATGTTGAAAATTAAGAGTATTAGAGGCTATGAACTTGATAACTTCTTCAAGAAACATGCTGCGAAATTGATCTTGAGAGATAGGAAGGGAATTTGGAAGATAATAATTAGGAGTATAATAATTCCTAGGAAAGTTATCATAATTAAGCATATAGTCATTGATGTACTCATTAATTAACTGATTTTTATACTATTTAATGACTATATTTTGTTTAAAAATCGGTTAATTGTGTCATTTAATTGATATATTTCACATTTCCTTTCTATTTCTTTGTTTATAAATTTTTCAGTGTATTTTAGTACATTTTGGAGATAAAAAGAAGAAGTGAAGATGAAAAAAAAAAAATTTGATGAACAGTAACTCCGGTAAACAGTACACCGTCGATGATGACATCACTGCTTACGTCATGAACAGTATCCGTCGGCTGGTCAAAGTCAACAAGTCAACCTGCTATAGTATCCCGGAAGTCAAAATGACCATTTTACCCCTAGAAATTTCCCTATAAATATGCTAGCTTCATTTATCATTTTAGACACCAATTTAGCTCCAATCTTCTTCATTTCTTTTGTAACTTCTTTCTTTTATTATTATCTTCATATTAATATAATTTCTAGAATTTTTAAAATAGTTTTTCAAGTCTTTTTGTAAAATTTAGTAAAGAAATTCTGTCCGGATAATTTCAATATTTTCGGGGAGTATTTCTTTCAAATTTTCGTTCTAATGTTTATAAATTTCATCTTATATTTATTAATCTGTCTGAGCTGATCAGGATTAATTTAATTTGTAAGGATAGGAATCTGTCTGAGCTGATCGGGATTCTAAAACCAATTATTTAATAATGTCTTGATCTATGATTAATCCCATGAAAAATATAACTTGATACTAATTGCTTGCTAATGCTTTTTTTATATCATTTATATTCCAAATTCCTTTTTAATTCTATTCTCAAAATACCAAAAACCCCCCAAACCCTTTCCGATTAATGATTTTAATTTAAGAGTTGACAAATCTCTGTGGATTCGATCCCTACTTTCCCTATCTACATAGGAATTGTTAGGTTTAAATTTGAGAGCCGTACGACAGGCTTCGTCAAATTTTGGCGCCGTTGCCGGGGATTTGTTTTAATTTCTTCTATTAAATTATTAATCTTTTTCTTTTGTTACAAATTTCATTCATTTGGTGACACCAAACAACAAGTTCATTGTTGTATGCACTTAAGAAATGGTAAGATCACGGGAGAAGGACAACGGAGTAAAACACCAGTTGAGATCAGAGAACAAGCTACGGATCTTGAAGAAGGCAAAGCAGAAAATCAACCAGATACCCAACTTATTTTTGGTGATATGGCTTTGAATCAAAGATCTCTAAAAGAACTCACTGCTCCTACTCTTGATGAACAACCTTTATGTATTATTTTTAAACAAGTTGATGCTAATTTTAAAATGCATATTGGTTTTATACAATGTTTGCCAACATTTAATGGATTACCTGGAGAAGATCCACTTAGGCACATTAAGGAATTTCATGTTATTTGCACTAATTTGAAACAAGAAGGTACAAGAGATGAAGTTATTAAACTGTGTTCTTTTCCTTTTAACTTACAAAATAGTGCAAAAGATTGGTTATATGATTTGCCTTCGGGATCTATTTAAGATTGGACTGGTATGCAAAGAGCTTTTCTAGCTAAATATTATCCTGCATCTAGAACTGCAACAGTCCGAAAGGATATAAGTGGCATAAGACAACAAACTGGTGAAACATTGTATGAATATTGGGAAAGATTTAAAAGATTATGTGCTAGTTGTCCTCATCATTAAATACCTGAACAACTATTAATTCAATATTTTTATGAGGGTTTGATTTCTTATGACAGGATGACAATTGATGCTGCTAGTGGTGGTGCTCTTTCAGATAAAACCCCACATGCTGCACGTGAATTAATAGCTAACATGGCTGCTAATTCACAATCTTTTAACATCAGGAATGACACCGTAAGAAAGGTAAATGAAGTAGATGCATCATCATCATCATCATCTACACAAATTGAGCAAAGACTAGATCATCTTACCAATTTAGTTGGTCAATTAGTTGGGAAAATGATCAATGCACCGGTAAAAGCATGTGGAATTTGTTTAAGCAATGACCATCCTACAGATTCTTGTCCTACACTATTTCAAGAGGAACAAGCCAATGCCATGGGTAATTTTCAGAACCAACCTCAGAGAAGACACAATCCATTCTCCAACACATACAATGAAGGGTGGAGAAACTATCCTAACTTTAGATGAAGTAACCAAGGGGTTAGGCCACCAATGAACCCACCAGGTTTTGTTCCTAATCAACACCAAAATCCTCCTCAACCTCCTCAGAACCAACAACAGAGTATGTCTTTAGAAGATATGGTAAAATCTCTAACCTCAAGTTCTATATCTTTTCAAAGAGATACCATGTCCTTCCAAAAGGATACAAAGTCCAGCATTCACAACTTGGAGAATCAGGTAGGACAAATGGCTTCTGAGTTAGGTCAATTGAAAACACATCTTTTCAATAAACTTCCATCACAACCACTCAATCCCAGAGAGAATGCTAGTGCCGTAACACTAAGAAGTGGTAAAGTGTTGGAAGAATCCAAGAGACCAGAGGAAAATAAAGGCAAGGAGAAAGCACCTATTTCAAGCCCAGCATCTTCCGACAAAGTTCCTCAAATAGGAGAATCTTCTTCTTCTATTCCCAAGGTAAGTCCTCCTTTCCCTAATGATACGATCCTTGCTTATCTATCAAACAAGACCCGTAACAAACTCTTGATACTATTACCAAAGATCACGAATTAGGAGCCTTTAGTTATCAAACAACTAAGAACCCTAATTATAAGTGGCGAAATTCTTAGAGAATTTCAAAACAAAGCTCTCACAAGAACTTTTAAGAGAAAACTCAAAATTGTATTCAATCATTATCATCTGATTTGTTCCAATTACATATATAGAAGAAAGAGTTCAAATCCTTGTTTGATTAGGAACTCTACTTATTTAAAAAGGAAACCAAATCTACTAAGATATCAAATCTACCCAAATTTCCTTATTCAAAAAGGAAAACAAATAAAACAATAAATCTAATAGGTACCAAATCTGCCAAGATTTCCAAATTCTTATAGAAAACAAATAAACCCTAAAATCCTTATGGGCTGGACGAAATTCTTAAGTTTGGTGGGCTTGTAATTGGACTTTCTTCTCTTTTGTATCAAATCTAATTAAATTCACAAGTCTTGGACAGCCCATGCAATTTCCCTCTTGAGCAGATTGATCCAAATAAGACAAAATAAGCCCATTGAGTGCATCTTTCATCTGTTTAGCTCTAGCTCTTGTAATTGGACCTCCATCATAGCTCAAAGGATCCAGCTTCTTCTTATTTGTGCTTGAACTCGAATTTCCATTAATGACATCTCCATGCTCCGCATCACTCCCCCTTTCCTCAAAAGGATTCGCCCTCGAATCATCACCTGCATAATCGAAATGAAGTAAATCAGAAACAGTAAAAGTAGCACTAACATTATACTCACCAGGAAGAGCTAATTTGTAAGCATTGTCATTGATCCTTGCAACAACTTGAAAAGGACCATCTCCTCTTGATTGAAGCTTTGAATGCCTTTGCTTAGGAAACCTTTCCTTGCGTAAATGCAACCATACCCAATCACCAGGCTCAAATATCACTTTCTTTCTTCCATGATTTCTTTGAGTCATCACTTGCTGATTTCTTTTCTCAATATTTTGCTTGACTGTTTCATGAATTTTTCTCACATATTCTGCCTTTTTAGCTCCATCAAAATTAACTTGTTCATCCAAAGGTAAAGGAGATAAATCTAATGGTGTTAAAGGATTAAAACCATAAACAATCTCAAAAGGTGAATAATGAGTAGAGGAATGCACACTCCTATTATATGCAAACTCTACATGAGGTAAACAATCATCCCATGATTTCAGATTCTTTTTAATGATAGCTCTCAATAATTGTCCCAAAGTTCTATTCACTACCTCAGTTTGTCCATCAGTTTGTGGATGACAAGTAGTACTAAACAGCAATTTAGTTCCCAATTTTGCCCACAAAGTTTTCCAAAAGTAAGATAAAAATTTAGCATCTCTATCACTCACAATGGACTTAGGCATACCATGCAAACGAACTATTTCTTTAAAGAACAATTCCGCAACATGTGAAGCATCATCAGTTTTATGACATGGAATGAAGTGTGCCATTTTAGAAAACCTATCAACTACCATATATATACTATCAAATCCACGTCTAGTTCTAGGTAAACCAAGAACAAAATCCATAGAAACATCTATCCAAGGTGCATGTGACACAGGTAATGGTGTGTATAAACCATGTGGATGCACTTTAGACTTAGCTTGTAAACATGTAATGCAATTAGCACAATACTTAGAAACATCTGATCGCATATAAGGCCAAAAGAAGTGCTCCTGCAAAACATCTAAAGTCTTGGATATGCCAAAGTGTCCCATTAAACCCCCTTCATGTGCTTCACGAATCAAAAGTAATCGCATAGAACACTTAGGAACGCAAAGTTGTCTCATGCGAAATAGATAACCATTATGCCTATAGAACTTATCAAAACCAGCATTCTCGCATGCATTATAAACATTACTAAAATCACTATCTTTCTCATACAATTCTTTAATATGCTCAAAGCCTAGCAATTTAGCATCTAAAGTGGTAATAAGTGCATGCCTTCGACTCAAAGCATCAGCAACAACATTTTCCTTTCCCTTCTTGTACTTGATGATGTATGGAAACGATTCAATGAATTCACTCCATTTAGCATGTCGTTTATTCAACTTATTTTGTCCCTTCAAATACTTCAAGCTCTCATGATCAGTATGGATAACAAATTCCTTAGGAAGAAGATAGTGCTGCCATGTGTCCAATGCTCTTACTAAAGCATACATCTCTTTGTCATAAGTTGGATATTTCAATGCAGCGCCATTCAGCTTTTCACTAAAATAAGCGATTGGCTTTCCTCCTTGCAAAAGGACAGCACCAATACCAACTCCCGAAGCATCACATTCAATTTCAAAAGCGTTATCAAAGTTAGGTAAAGCAAGAATAGGAGCAGAAGTTAATTTTGTCTTTAACATGTTAAATGCTCTTTCTTGTTCATCCCCCCATTTAAATTCGACATTTTTTTTTATAACTTCAGTTAAAGGGGCAGCAATGCTCGAAAAATCCTTAACAAATCGTCTATAAAAACTTGCCAAACCATGAAAACTTCTAACTTCCCCCACATTCTTAGGTGTTGACCAGGTTTCAATAGCTTTAACCTTTTCATTATCTACTTCAATTCCATGCTGACTAACAACATATCCTAAAAATATAACTTTAGGCACACAAAATGAACATTTAGCAAGCTTAGCATACAACTTTTGTTCTCGCAAAGCACAAAAAATAGCTTTAACATGCACAATATACTCATCAAGTGACTTGCTATACACAAGTATATCATCAAAGTAGACAACAACAAATTTCCCAATAAAGCTACGTAAAACATGGTTCATTAATCTCATGAAAGTACTAGGTGCATTAGTTAATCCAAAAGGCATAACTAACCATTCATATAAACCATATTTTGTCTTAAAAGCAGTTTTCCATTCATCTCCAATTCTCATACGAATTTGATGATAACCAGCCATTAAATCAATCTTAGAGAATATGCAGGCACCATGTAATTCATCTAACATATCATCTAAACGAGGAATAGGGTGGCGATACTTTACCGTAATTTTGTTAATTGCTCGACAATCAACACACATTCGCCAAGAACCATCTTTTTTAGGCACCAACAACACGGGTACTGCACATGGACTCATACTTTCTTTGATCAAACCCTTAGACAACAATTCATCCACTTGCCTTTGTAACTCCTTGGTTTCTTCAGGATTGCTTCTATAAGCTGGTCGGTTTGGAATTTGTGCTCCAGCAATGAAGTCAATTTGGTGTTCAATCCCTCTAAGTGGTGGCAAGCCTTCTGGCATAGTTTCAGGAAACAATTCTTCAAATTCCTGCAACAATGTTTGAAAAGAACTAGGAAGAGAAGAGAGACCTGGGTTAGAAGAAATAGTCAAATTCGCTCCTTTGAATACCAAAAGAAGCATAGATTGCCTAGATAGATAGGCCTTTCGGACCTCACCCTCTCTTGCATAGAAACTGCCTTTTACCTCTTGTTTAGCCACTCTTTGCACACTATTCTCTCCTTTTGCATGTGCCCTCTCAAGATTCTTTTCCTCATGGCACATCCCCTCTGTTTCCTCTCCTTTTTCCTCTCTTTTCTCTCGCCTCTCATGGCTTTTCTCACAGCTCTCCTTTTGCTCGTGCATCTTTTTTTTTTTGTGCACTCTCACATTCACTCAATATTTTCTGATCTTCAAACACCTCTTTAGGTGACATGGGCAGCAACTTAATAGGTCGTCCATCCATCACAAAAGAATATCGATTAGTGAAGCCATCATGCATAACTCGCCTATCATACTCATCCTCTTTGGATTGGATGCTTAGTGCTCGTCTTGTGACCAAGCTGAAAACTGATCCTTGAGGGGCTGTTTCTCCCTCATCTTCACTCACCACTTCTCCATTTCGTATAACCATCACTTTTGCAGTAGGACATTGGGCTTGCCTATGTCCATATCCCAAGCATCTAAAGCACTTCAGATCTCTCAAGGAACCCTTAGATTTATCATCCTTAGGTTGTATTTTTGTTGTAGAAACATCTTTACTTTTGTTTGCTTCAAATCTGTCCTTGCTTGAATTTGAATCTCCACCTTTGTTGCCCTTCCAATTCGACTTCCATAAAGAAGTAGAAGTCAAACCAGATTTGTTCCTCATCTTTAATTGCTTCTCAACCTTAATTGCCATGTGTACCATATCCTCAAAATCAACATAATGATGCAATTCAACCAGGTTAGCAATGTCACGATTTAAACCAGAAAGAAATCGTGCCATAGTAGCCTCCTTGTCCTCCTCAACATTGGCTCGAATCATGGCCATCTCCATCTCTTGATGATACTCTTCAACGCTCTTTGATCCTTGGTTCAATCTCTGTAAAAGATTGTACAACTCTCTATAATAATGTTGTGGTACAAATCTCCTCCTCATAATTGTTTTCATCTCAAACCATGAAGAGATTGAACCTTCTCCACTCCTACGCCTAGAAGTTGAGAGCTGATCCCACCACACACTTGCATAATCAGTAAAACCTACAACAGCCAATTTTACCTTCTTCTCTTCGGTGTAGTTATGACATTCAAACACACGTTCGACCTTCTTTTCCCAATCTAAATATGCTTCTGGATTGCTCTTGCCTTGGAAAGATGGAATCGTCATCTTGATTGACCCCAAGTTCCCATCTTTAGATTTTTCTTTGTTGAAACGTGTAGAATCTGCGTCAAATTCATCTTCTAATTCATCCATGAGATTTCGTTTTGTTCCTCCAGATTGAGCACGACTTGAAGTGCCTTGCTCAATTCTCCCCAATCTTTCTTTCAATTTCTGGTTGTCACTAGCAAGATCTTCTTGTTGTGACAACATCTTTTGCATCATTCCTTGTATTGCCTCTAAGGTAAGTCTAGCTTTTGATTCCATGATGTAAAAAACCTGCAATAAAAATGTTAGAAAAGGAAAATCCTAAACTAACTCTCCCTCACGTGTTTCACTCGACTGTTTTTGAATCCCTCTATTGATCTCACCAAATTTGACCACACAACAGCCTCTCTTTGAAGTTCTTATTTGAGCTAAGCCTTTACAAATCACTAAGAATGAGTTCTTAGTCTTTGATAACCAAAACTCAAACGAAAAGAATGGATCTTTGGTGAAAAGAATGAATCTGTAACCCTTTTTTTTTTTTTTTTTTTTTTGCCCCAAACTTGGACTCAAACAACAAGAACGAATCTTTGATCTTTTTTTTCTGAAACTTGAAATCAACTTTCTCAATCTTTTTTTTTTTTTCGTTTTTTTTTCCGAACTGAAACAAAAGGATAAGAAAGTTATAGAACAACCTGTTTCCCGCAACCTAGGCTCTGATACCAAACTGATACGATCCTTGCTTATCTATCAAACAAGACCCGTAACAAACTCTTGATACTATTACCAAAGATCACGAATTAGGAGCCTTTAGTTATCAAACAACTAAGAACCCTAATTATAAGTGGCGAAATTCTTAGAGAATTTCAAAACAAAGCTCTCACAAGAACTTTTAAGAGAAAACTCAAAATTGTATTCAATCCTTCTCATCTGATTTGTTCCAATTACATATATAGAAGAAAGAGTTCAAATCCTTGTTTGATTAGGAACTCTACTTATTTAAAAAGGAAACCAAATCTACTAAGATATCAAATCTACCCAGATTTCCTTATTCAAAAAGGAAAACAAATAAAACAATAAATCTAATAGGTACCAAATCTGCCAAGATTTCCAAATTCTTATAGAAAACAAATAAACCCTAAAATCCTTATGGGCTGGACGAAATTCTTAAGTTTGGTGGGCTTGTAATTGGACTTTCTTCTCTTTTGTATCAAATCTAATTAAATTCACAAGTCTTGGACAGCCCATGCAATTTCCCTCTTGAGCAGATTGATCCAAATAACACAAAATAAGCCCATTGAGTGCATCTTTCATCTGTTTAGCTCTAGCTCTTGTAATTGGACCTCCATCATATCTCAAAGGATCCAGCTTCTTCTTATTTGTGCTTGAACTCGAATTTCCATTAATGACATCTCCATGCTCCGCATCACCTAATAGGTTAACTAAGAACTAGAAGAATGAGGAAGAAAAAGATGTTCTGGAGATCTTCAAGAAAGTTGAAGTCAACATTCCTTTTTTGGATGCAATAAGACAGATTCCTCGTTATGCTAAGTTTCTAAAAGAACTTTGTACCAACAAGAAGAAGCTTAAAGGTAACGAGAGAATCAGTGTGGGGGAATGTGTGTCTACTCTTCTCCAACAGAAACTTCCTCCAAAGCAGAAAGATCCAGGTATGTTCGCTATCCCTTGTACAATTGGTGATAAGGTAGTCTCAGGTTGTATTCTAGATTTAGGAGCATCTATTAATGTCATGCATTATACAATCTATAACTCTTTAAATTTGGGACCAATGAAGCCTACTAGAATTGTTATTCAGTTAGCTGATAGGTCTGTGGCTTATCCAGAAGGAGTAATAGAAGATGTATTGGTTAAAGTAAATGACTTAGTATTCCCTGCAAATTTCTACATTCTGAAAACTGAGGATAGTCAAAATACTTGTTCATCACAGTCACCTATTCTATTAGGTAGACCATTTCTGAAAACTGCTAGAACTTAGATTGATGTTAATGAAGGTACTTTATCAATGGAATTTGATGGTGATAAAATTTCGTTTAACATATTTGATGCCATGAAGTACCCTTCTGATGAATGTTCTACAGTTTCTGTTGTGGATATTATAGATCCACTTATTGAAGATATTTTGATTTGAGCTATACTGAAATGATGCAATCCATTATTAACTCAAACAATGAACTCAAACAAGCTGTCAAGGATTTATCTGTTTGTCCTATTAGTAATTCTAAAATTTCATTACCTAGCTCACATGATAAAATTTTACCATCTATTGTTTGTCCCCCATCACTTGAGCTTAAAGTTTTACTTTCTCATTTGAAATATGCATATTTGAGTGAAGGTAATGCTTTACCTGTAATTATTGCTAACAATCTCTCATCTTCCCAAGAAGAGAGGTTAGTTTCTGTGCTTAGGGACAACAAAACTGCCATCGGCTGGACTTTAGCCGACATTAAAGGTATTAGCCCATCAACATGCATGCACCGTATATTGTTAGAAGATGAGCTAAACCAACCAGAGAGTCACAAAGGAGACTAAACCTGCCTATGATGGAAGTAGTAAAAGCTGAAATTCTTAAACTTTTTGATGCTGGTGTCATCTATCCAATCACAGATTCACATTGGGTAAGTCCTATACATGTTGTTCCAAAGAAAAGTGGAATAACTATTGTGGAAAACTTTGAAGGTGAGAAAGTTCCTACTAGAGTGCAAAACGGTTGGAGAGTCTGCATAGACTACAGAAAACTTAATGCATCAACTAGGAAAGACCATTTTCCCCTTCCTTTCATGGATCAAATGTTAGAACGTCTATCTGGTCGTTCTCATTATTGTTTCCTTGATGGTTATTCTGGTTATTTTCATATTGCTATTGCCCCAGAGGACCAAGGTAAGACTACTTTTACATGTCCATTCGGTACTTATGCTTATAGAAGAATGCCTTTTGGTCTATGCAATGCACCTGCTACATTTCAAAGATGCATGATGTCCTTATTTTCTGATTTTGTCACGAATATCATTGAAATTTTCATGGATGATTTCACTGTCGATGGAAATTCATTTGATTCATGTTTAGAAAATCTGGAACTTGTGCTTAAACGTTGTGTTGAAACTAACCTTGTTCTCAATTATGAAAAGTGTCATTTTATGGTAGAACAAGGAATTGTTTTAGGGCACGTAGTTTCACCAAAAGGACTGGCTGTTGACAAAGCCAAGATTGATGTGATTAAGTCTATTCCTTATCCTTCTACGGTAAGAGAGGTAAGATCTTTCTTAGGCCATGCTGGATTCTATAGAAGGTTTATTAAGGATTTCTCTAAAACTGTTCAACCTTTATGCAAGCTATTACAAAAAGAACATAAATTCAATTTTGATGAAGGTTGTAAACATGCATTTAAACTGTTAAAAGAGAAATTGATTTCATCACCTATCATTCAACCCCCTAATTGGAATTTTCCTTTTGAGATAATGTGTGATACTAGTGACAAAGCAGTTGGAGCTGTTCTAGGTCAGAAAATAGATAAAGTTCCTCATGTGATATATTATGCATCTAAATTACTTAATGATGCCCAATGCAATTATACCATAACTGAGAAGGAACTCTACTCTGTTATTTTTGCTCTAGAGAAATTTAGATCTTATCTGTTAGGAACAAAAGTGATTGTTTATTCAGATCATGCAGCTCTAAAGTACCTGTTAATGAAGAAGAAGTTTAAACCAAGACTACTCAGATGGATTCTCTTATTCCAAGAATTTGACCTTGAAATCCGAGATAAGAAGGGAGTAGAGAATCTTGTTGCTGATCATTTGAGTCGACTGACATATGACGGGGAAGTATCTCCTATCTCTGATTTATTTCCTGATGAGCATCTTTATGCATTGCATGAAATTATACCTTGGTATGCTGATATGGTTAATTATATTGTTACCAAAGTATTTCCAAATAATCTATCTAAGGCTCAGAAGGATAAAATTAGGAATGACTCAAAACACTACATTTGGGATGATCCCTACGTATTCAAAAGCTGCGCAGACAATGTCATACGCAGATGTGTTCCAAATAATGAAATTCAATCCATATTGAATTTTTGTCATACTTTTGAATGTGGAGGTCATTTTGGACCAAGAAGAACTGCAAGAAAAATTCTTGAAAGTGGATTTTATTGACCTACTCTTAACAAAGATGCATATTACTTTGTTAAATCTTGCAATGAATGTCAAAGAGTTGATAATATATCCAAGAGAGATGAAATGCCTTTGAAAACTATATTAGTTTGTGAACTTTTTGATGTATGGGGCATTGATTTCATGGGACATTTTCCTTCGTCTTTTGGAAATACTTACATCTTACTTGCAGTGGATTATGTTTCCAAATGGATTGAAGCTAAGGCCACTCGAATGAATGATTCCAAAGCAGTTGTGACATTTATCAAGGACAACATATTCCATAGATTTGGAATTCCAAAGGCCATCATCAGTGATAGAGGTACGCATTTTTACAACAAGGTAGTAGAAACTCTATTTAAAAAATATCATGTTTCTCATAAGGTTTCTACTGCCTATCATCCTCAAACAAATAGACTTGCTGAAATCTCTAACAGGGAAATTAAGTCTATTCTAGCTAAAGTAGTCAATCCTAATAGGAAAGACTGGAGCCTTCGATTGGGAAATGCTCTTTGGGCATACAGAACATCATTCAAAACCCCTATTGGTATGTCACCATTTAGATTGGTTTATGGTAAAGCCTGTCATCTACATGTGGAATTAGAACATAAGGCATTTTGGGCCATAAAACAATGTCATCTTAATCTTGATGATGCACAATCTTATCGAAAACTGCAAATTCAAGAATTAGAGGAGATTAGAAATGATGCCTATGTTAATTCCTGGATTGCAAAAGAAAAGATGAAATATTACCATGACAAAAATCTTTCAAGGAAAAATTTCAATATTGGTGATAAGGTTCTATTCTATAATTCTCGTCTGAGACTATTTCTAGGAAAGCTAAAGTCAAGGTGGATTGGCCCATTTGTTATCACTAATATCTTTAATCACGGGTCAGTGGAGGTAAAAAGTCTTCAAACGAGCAAAATTTTCAAAGTGAACGGTCACCTCCTCAAACCTTTTCATGAAGGATTTGTCGGACAAATTATCGATTCCGTTGCTTTTGAAGACCCACCACCAGAAAGGATTTGAAATTTGTGTTCGTCGAGTCTAAGACGTTAAACAAGGGCGTTGTATGAGAGGCAACCCATCGCTTTCTTAAATACTTTTGAATTGTTTGATTTTCCTTTTACACTTTTTAGCTTGCAGGCCTAGCAGAAATGGTTGAATACGCGTCTTGTCGGATACTGAAAGATGGCGTATTCAAGTTAATTAAATGTCCAACAGTGATTAAACACGGCATTAAATAGCCTGCTTAATTGTTGAAAGAATCACCAAACGATTTCTGCTAATTTCCTTTCAAGAGTAAATTCCATCTGCAAGGTATTTCTTTCCTTTTTACATTTTAGTTTGTCTTTCCATCCCTTCTTTCTTTCTATCTCCTTGTTATATAATGGATGATTCTTTAATGAAAATGAGAAGATACTATATTGTGTAATTTTGTGTTAAATTTTTCAATCCTTTTATAATTGTACCCCTTTCTGTAAATTTTTTTTTGAATAAATCAATTGAATATCTTTGTAATTTGACAAAAATATTCTTATTTAACTAATGTAGCTAAATCCTTTTTGTTATGAAATCCAAAGTTAAAAACATTAGTATTGTGATTTGATGATAATGTAAGTTTACTGTGTGTTTTAGTACATTTAAGGTTATTTTCTACACGCTAGAACTTGTTCTTTCACATGCTTGAGACGAAATTTAATTAAGATCTTGGTTGATTTGGGGATGACATAAGGCCTTCTTTGATAGTTTGAGCCTTTCTGAACGAACCATACTCTTATATATCATTCGATCCTACTTTGAGCCAACATGTAAGAATGGTTTCATTACCATTTAATTTCTTTGATAAATAGCCTCGTTTATTACTTTTCTATCCAAATACTTTATTGAGAATGCATTAATCATGTATTAATCTGTATTGAAAAGTTATGAGGACTGCTGATAAAGGATTACGTTATATTGTAAAAAAGAACCGAAAGGTAAAAAGCTCATAGATGTGATCTCTTCAAAAAAAAAAAAAAAGAAAGAAAGAAATGAAGAGATATTATTGAAAAGATTTTCTTCAAAGAAGTGTAATTCATTCTCAATTTAAACTCTTGAAATATTTTTTATATTCCTATCATTCGTTTGTAGCCAAATCCCGAGCTTAACATTACAAGCTTTAAAGTTCTATTTGATCCAAATTGACCAAAGTTTTCATCATTAGTGGAGAGCATGTGACTTTACAAGTTTATAAGTTGTGTTGAGAAACTAAAAATGTATTTTTATTTACATAGTGACTTTGTTGTTATCTTTTCATTATACTGATATCATGTTTTCAAAAAAAAAAAAAAAGAAATTTAATAAGGATTTTATGTTTTTCATAGTCACATTTTGTTAACTTTGAATATTAATGTTAAACTTGTAAATGATATTCAAGCACACGAGCATAATTGCTTTTCAAATAAAAAGGGGTTAATTGTGAAAGTTGTATTGAAATTAATATAACACTTTGTTACCTTATTAATCTTGTTTAAGTTATTTATATTTGTATATTGTGTTTATATTTTGATTGAGGACAAGCAAAGAGATAGTGTGGGGGAATTTGATGTACTCATAAATTAACTGATTTTTATACTATTTAATGACTATATTTTGTTTAAAAATCGGTTAATTGTGTCATTTAATTGATATATTTCACATTTCCTTTCTATTTCTTTATTTATAAGTTTTTCAGTGTATTTTAGTACATTTTGGAGATAAAAAGAAGAAGAAGAAGTGAAGATGAAAAAAAAAAAAAATCGATGAACAGTAACTCTGGTGAACAGTACACCACCGTCGATAATGACATCACTGCTTACATCATGAACAGTATCCGTCGGTTGGTCAAAGTCAACAAGTCAACCTGCTACAGTACCCCGGAAGTCAAAATGACAATTTTACCCCTAGAAATTCCCTATAAATATGCTAGCTTCATTTATAATTTTAGACACTAATTTAGCTCCAATCTTCTTCATTTCTTTCGTAACTTCTTTCTTTTATTATTATCTTCATATTAATATAATTTCTAGAATTTTTAGAATAGTTTTTCAAGTCTTTTTGTAAAATTCAGTAAAGAAATTCTGTCCGAATAATTTCAATATTTTCGGGGAGTATTTCTTTCAAATTTTCGTTCTAATGTTTATAAATTTCATCTTATATTTATTAAATATGGATTGTGAGTAATTTCCTTTTGTTAGCAAGGATATGTGTTAAGTTATTAATAAATGGGATTATGAGATAATTTTCTTTATACTTAATTTCTATTTGGATTTATTTAACTGGACTAATGGTCGGTTTACCCGTCTAGTCTTTATTTATTTTGCTTTATGCAGTTTAAATATTGCAAATGGATGGCTGAGCCACCTATTAGTTTAATTTACTTTTATGTCTTTTATTTTCTTTTTTATGCAAGGCCGAGCCTCCATACTTTTAGTTTAATTTATTTAAATGGCCGGTTGAACCACCTAATTTGTTTAGTTAATATAAATCCAATATTTCTTTATATATATATATATATTTGTATATTTATTTAATATACTTATATCTATATATTAATTAAGTATTTATGTAATTCATGTTTTAATTAATATTTGTAATTCATGTGAATTAATTGGATTGACAATCTAGTTAATAAACGTGATTATATAGCTAGAATTATTAATCTTGTATTAATGATTCAAGTGGCATCTACTAATTTAATTGAGTTGCAGCTCTTGGCTTAATTAAATTAGTAGTGGAATTATATAATTTAAATTGTATATAATTAAGCTGATTGTTATATACAATTTAATGTTAGTGACGCCTTATTTACTTAATGCAATTTGATTGAGCATCCTATACACGCTGGTTGGTAGTGATGCTTAATTAAATTAGAGATTAATCTGTCTGAGCTGAACGGGATTAATCTAATTTTTAAGGATAGGAATCTGTCTGAGCTGATCGGGATTCTAAAACCAACTTTAGTTATCAAACAACTAAGAACCCTAATTATAAGTGGCGAAATTCTTAGAGAATTTCAAAGCAAAGCTCTCACAAGAACTTTTAAGAGAAAACTCAAAATTGTATTTCAATCATTATCATCTGATTTGTTCCAATTACATATATAGAAGAAAGAGTTCAAATCCTTGTTTGATTAGGAACTCTACTTATTTAAAAAGGAAACCAAATCTACTAAGATATCAAATCTACCCAGATTTCCTTATTCAAAAAGGAAAACAAATAAAACAATAAATCTAATAGGTACCAAATCTGCCAAGATTTCCAAATTCTTATAGAAAACAAATAAACCCTAAAATCCTTATGGGCTGGACGAAATTCTTAAGTTGGTGGGCTTGTAATTGGACTTTCTTCTCTTTTGTATCAAATCTAATTAAATTCACAAGTCTTGGACAGCCCATGCAATTTCCCTCTTGAGCAGATTGATCCAAATAACACAAAATAAGCCCATTGAGTGCATCTTTACTTAATAATGTCTTGATCTATGATTAATCCCATGAAAAATATAACTTGATACTAATTCCTTGCTAATGCTTTTTTTATATCATTTATATTCCAAATTCCTTTTTAATTCTATTCTCAAAATACCAAAAACCCCCCAAACCCTTTCTGTTTAATGATTTTAATTTAAGAGTTGACAAATCTCTGTGGATTCGATCTCTACTTTCCCTATCTACATAGGAATTGTTAGGTTTAAATTTGAGAGTCGTACGACAGGCTTCGTCAGTCATAACTAGGCTCATAGATATAATTAGCATAGCTATTTCCAAATTCATCCCACCTAGATTGAGAACAAGGCATCCCTATGTGATAAGGTATAGAATAATGTGGGTTAAACCTATGAGAAGGTGGATATGAATAACCACTAAATCCATTAGGACACTCAAAGGGTCTAGCATTCTCTCTTCCAATAATATAGTCCCTTATCAAATAAGTAAGGTTATCTATTTTGTTCTGCAAAGATTGATAATCTACAACATCCATCCTAGAGTCATGATATTGAGAAGAGGAATACATACAAAAATCAAAACCAAATAAAGAAAGAAATTAACAACGTAGAAAAAAGAATATCAAAGATTCACGCTTTTGGATTTGTCACTAGACAGAAAAACCTGAAAATCAAAAACAAAGAAAAAGATTAGAAAACTTAATCTCAAAATTTTAAACAAGTTCCCCGGCAGCGGTGCCAAAATTTGACGTGCGTGTCGTTGCGCTATCAAATTAAATTCCGAACTTAAACTAACTTATGCAGTTATGGCAAGTAAGGGTCGAACCCACAGGAACTTGTAAAATTTCAAATAAAGTAAACTAATCGAGATTTGGGGGGGAAAGATACAATTTTTATCTAAAAGATTAAAACTTTAAATAAAATCACTTACAAATCAATTAAAAATCAATGGGTAAAAAAACGTTAGCAAGGACTTTGTATTTCGATTTTATTTATTCGAGACTAATCATCGATAATAACTTATTTGAGTAATGACTTAGAATTCAGCGTAGCGCAGCAAATTCCGATTCCTGTAAATTTAGATTAGTTCCCGAAAAGCACGGAAAATTAACTTTAACCTAATTAAACTAAATTACCGAATCGCTCGCATAAAATAGTTAATTAGGTTATTAAGCATAAGGACAACATCAACACAAATTATATAAAATTAATGGACGATTAAAATCATGCAATTCGTTTCAAACAATTCCCTATCAATTAATCAAACACATATTTAAATTAATCAATAGTTACTACTTTTGGTTACCGAAAACCTATTATGCATAACCCTAGTTAATCAACTATGTAAAGCAATTAAGATGGCCAATAATAATTGAAATAACATAATTGATAGAATAAAACCAAGAATTGTTCAAATACTCAAATAGAAATAATGATTCCTTGAAAATATCGGGTTGTTAATAACAAAACATAAATCTCATATTCCGGAATAACATAAACCTAATACATGTCCTTGCCAACTAAAGAAAACTACTCACAATCCATAAAAGAAAACATCATAGAAAGATTAAGGGAAAGAGAAAAACTCATTAGTCGAAAATCTGATTTCCCGAGAAGCTCCCACCCTTGATCTCCTACAATGCTCGGGAAGAGAGAATCTAAAGTGCTTGACACCCTAAACTAAGCTATTAAGACCTATAAATAGTTAGAAAAAGGTCCTAGGGTTGTTTATACAAAAGTCCTAATTAGAAACTACTTAAAACGAGCTTAAAACTTAAATTCGGAAAGTGGACGCCCGAGTCTTCAAAGTGGACACCTGAGTAAATGAGACGCGTCCACTTGACTGTCAATCTTCTGATGGTGGACGCGTTCACTTTCTGGCCTTGCGCGTCCACTTGGCTGTCCAACTTGTGAGGGTGGATGTGTGAAATCTGGTGGACGCGTCCACTTTCTGGCCTTGTGCGTCCACTTCCCCTCTCTGCGCGTCCACTTCTTCTTTCTTCTAAATATCCATCTTCAAGTTTCCAATTTTTTCCAATTTCATTCCAACATCTTCTAAATCTTCTAAAGACCTGAAAACAAAAGTAATAGTGTAAAGAATCATTAAAATCACCAAAACACATAATTAGCTAGATTTAAACTCAATAAACATCATAATAAACAATAGAAAACCAAACTAATTATGGTTCAATCAGTGGTGCTGTAAACTTATCTATGAGTTAGGGTATATTGTTGTGTTGAAATAAATATAATCTTTTGTACTTTTGTGAAACTCATAACTAGTGGATTGAGTAGGGAATGACTCCACATATTAGGAGTGTTATTTGAACCGCGTTAACAATACTAGTTGTTCATATACTTTATGCTTTGTCAAAATTATTGTTTTAATTTTTAAATCAATTATAATTAAGCTCTCCAACACTACATTCATGGAGATAACAAACATATGTCCCTCAATGCTTCAATGCTGATATCGTCTAAGTTGTTCCATATATCGAGTGACCAGAGTTTGAAGCCTATACCTCACTAATCTAATCTCTAGAATATGTGCAAGATTCGATGTTTGAACCTGCAAACTACTAGAGAGGCCAACGATTGTATCTGCTCATGCTTTGGCAAACGACCAGTGCCTCGGGGGGCATAATGTATATTTTATGTCTGCCTCCTGCCCTAGGATTGATGTACAAACCACATGCAGAAGAAAACTTGGGCTAACCCTTCAACGAAAAGGGTACCCTAATAAATGAAAAGAGCATGGCTAAAGGGAACTCCTTCCTCTTTTTATAGTCTTAAGAAAGATTTATTTCTTATTTCTAATTGTTGTATTAATCTTTAGAAATATTTTACTATTTATTCATATTATTATCTATATTTATCATTATCTCTATTTATCTTTTTTTTCTTTAAAAAAAACTTTATTTTCTCTTCATTTATATCTTATTCACATCTCTCTCCATCTATTTTATCCCAAAAAATAAAAAATCTCTTCTCTCTTTCTTATTTCTAAAACAAATAAATAAGATTATTATCAAAACTAAAATATTTATTGTGTTAAATTATTTTTAATGACTTATAAAAGAAAATGATAAAATATAATATTATTTTATAACACTTCATGATGGGTCAAAATATAAGCCATTAAGTACTCACACTGTCTCATTTATATCCATTCACAATGTGAAGGGTGAAGTCTTGAGTTGTCTATCATAAGGGAAAAAAAAGATTCCTTATATTTCATTTGTAAATATCAACCAAAATATATGGATAAAGGAATTCAGAAACAAAAAAAAAATATTAATAATAATTTGGTGAGAAATATCTATAGAAAAGTCTAGTTCTATATGGATAAAGGAATTCAGAAACAAAAAAAAAATATTAATAATAATTTGGTGAGAAATATCTATAGAAAAGTCTAGTTCTGTTTTCTGAGATGAGATTTCTTTGAGTTATCTTGTACAAACCCTTCATTTCCTGCAAGCATCAAATACTTGTCTCTCCTTGTAAGAGTAGTGCACTCAAATCCCAATGCATCAGCTAATTGTCTCTGAATATAGTTAGCTACCTCATGGCTCGATTTTCCACCTGCAACCGTGAGCTCCTTTGGCACCTTCCCAAGAATCTTGATACTATAACTAGGCCTAGGGTTCATCAAGAAGAAGATTGGGTCCAAGCACTTGAGTCCACTTGCAGTAGTTCCATAAAACATGGTCACTTGTGTATTAATGGCAACAGGCACAATCTCATCCGCTAATTCTGCAAACAATGAACTAAACCTCAGCAAATATGGCTCTCTACATGTAGTTCCTTCTGGGCAAACAACCAAGTCCCCATCAGCTAACAATCTCTGCATGGTTTCACTATCTTCTTTTCGGTTTCTTGTTAACCTAACTGTCCTAATTGGTGATAAGAATTCGGACATTTTGCTTAGACTGTAGGTCACTGCTGTTAATGGTTTACCAACTGCTGTGCTGAGAAAAACAGGGTCTAAAAGTGTTCTATGAGTACAAACATAAAGTACCCCTTTTCTATTTTGTGATTTTTTGGGCAAAGATCCTTCAACTATAAGTCGAGCACCACTTACGCAACCGATCAAGATAGCAAACTTGTATGGAAAGAAGATGCCAATTATTAGCCTGAAGACAGCAAGTAGTGTTCCAAGAGGAAGCCATATGAACATGACAAGAGTTGCAAGAGGAGTTGGGAAAAATGCTAGCCTTCCATCATGGAATACTAATGGTTTCGGGTATTTCTCTCTTGGCATAGATGAGTTTTCACTGCTTCTGATGTATTCCTTGCTAACAATATAAGCCTCCTGCAAAGGACAAACACAGGAAAAAAAAACTAAAAAATGATGATCAAAGGACAAGACAATTAAATGACCAAAACAATCGTTTTCATTTGGAGATAAACATTCTATACTGTGTATTCGTAGAACCTCCCCACCACCCCTACCCTCCGAAAAAAAAAGAAAAAAGAAAAAAGGAAGAAGAAGCCCACCAAAACCTAAAAGAATAAAAGAAAAGAAGAATGCTACTGAAAGATAGAAGTGAGGATTTTTATTTTTTTAACACTACTGATAAATCTTTTGAGTAAATAGGACATGACAATTAAATGACCAAAAACATATGAATCATAGAAGTGAGGATAGTATAGATAGGAATACCCCAAGAAAAAAGAATTAGCAATAACAAAAATTCCTTCCATCCCATCACTTGCATTCAATTAGTATAGTAAATCTTCGTACGCTTTATCGAAGTAAAGACGATCAATACATACAAATTATAAGGAACAAATACGTAATGTACCTTGCAAAGGGAAATGAAGAGTTGGTCATGAAGGGTTGAAGATCCAATGCCTATATCCGGTTTATTTTCTCCACATAATTCTTTAAGAGCTCTATGCTTCACAAGCAGCCCAGAACTACAAATCCAACCTGTGTAGTACTTCCCAACTGTACGCATTTCAGTTCCTTTAATAGTATCTACACTGAGGTACTCCTTAAGGAATCCCTCTACCATTACTCTAGGCAAACTTGTAAAAACCATCCTCGACCCTGCTGAAGCCAAGACCTCGTAAACATGAACATTGAGATTCTCGAGGTAGAACTTGGGCAAAACGGCTCTTGCAACACTTTCCATATCCTTTATCGTAAGCCCACAAAATGTGATGAAGATCATTATCCTAAGTTTCAGCTCGTAGTCCAATACCGCCAAAAAAGGACATGATAATAGCAGCAAGAAAGCTCTGAAAATTCCACCCCCTTCAAAAGCAACCAGCATGAAAAATGGAAAGAAGGATTGTGATCTCAATAAACTGCCATGAATGTCACAGACCACAATTTGAGATTCTCTGCCTTGTGAACTGCATTCGGTCACGCTAGGGAATGATGAGAATTGGTATTGAGATGATCTCAACGATGTATTTTTGCGAAATAACCCGTTATTTCTCACCTTCATTGCTGCTCTGTATACTGATTTTGCCAAGATTTTGTACAAAATCCATTCTGCTATTTTGAGAAGTACCATTGGAAAAGCCATATTCTTGAGACCCTTTAGTGGAAACATGGTGACTGACAAAATTAGGTAAAGATCAAAGAGAGAGAAAAGGACAGACAGAGAGAGGGAAGGGGGATTATGATTGAGAAGAGAAACTGTTGGCAGGGAATTTATAGGAGTAATTGAGAGTTATGGAGAGAAGTTGACTGTGCATTAAGTTATTCACACCGCTGGCATTAATGACAGCCGAAAACATTTTGCTCATTTTTTCTTTGCTCTATTTCTCCGTAAGTTCCCTTAGCATAAGGAGGTTACTTTTTGTTTTTTGGTATAGTAACACATGGTAGGTTAGAGTGTTGGTGACCGCCTTCCAATTCTTTCATCTTCTTTTGAAAAAAATCCTATAGATTTTGGGCTTCCCCTTGGAAAATCTCTGTCATGGCCTCCCTCTCTTCTGTCAGAGGAGAATTGTTCACAAACTTACGAGATTGTAATTTTTTTTTTCTCATTTTAAATAATAAGCATTATTAAGAGTAACACAAATTATTTTATATATATATATATATATATATGAATAGTGTAGTGATAAAGTATGAGAAGATCAAGTTAGAATACCCTGAAGTTTAATAAAGTTACGCTTTAGAGTGCTTGAAGGGGAGCTCAAAATACGTGCCCTCCATTTCAAAGAGTAGTCGACTCGAATGCTCCGTCGCTTTTGCAGTGTATATGTGTATGTACTCATTGGAATGTGTGAGCATGTTTGATAAGCATGACGTCACTGAAGTTAGATGATCTACACCATCTGATTAAAGTTGACCTGTAAATGGATGAATTCAAATTTCTTGGACAAAAATGTTGGTATTGGTAAAATGAAGCAGTAAATTACAACCACCCCATTGTTGACTTCAATTTTTTTCGTTTTAATTTCTTGTGTCTCTTCTTTTTCCTCTCTCAAGATGCTATCTATATATACATTTAATGGAACTGTCTCTACTTTGAATCTTGATGATGACAAGTCAATTAGGCTGAGGTTTAGCTAAAAATAGTGTAGTACTAGTAATTCCCAAGAACAAAATCTAAGTCAATATCACTTGGACGACAGAATTTGTAGCGCAACTCTTTTTTGGCAATACAATCTTCCAATTTTTATTTATTTATTCATTTCTTCATTCTTTATTTCTTTCTGGTCTTTATTTTCGTAGTCTTTTTTTTTTTGATAGTCTTGTTCATTGTTTCTATGTTTATATGTGTAAATTTCCACCAAAAGGCCAGTTTTACATCACATTTTAATCGTACATGCGACTTGTTCCTTGATTTGGCCATAGTTCATGTCATCTTGACAGATGGATATAAAATCTTGAAAACGAGTCAAAGTGATATAAGAATTGGCTGTGTGCATCATCTAATTTGAGTTTCTTCTTTCGTCCCATGTGTACAATCCCATTCTCACCATCAGTGTACCAAAGCAGCCAAAACAAATCATGATAAACTGGACAAACTCCATTTCTTGCATTTTTCTTTTCTCCTCTTTTCTAAAGTCACAATTTGCCGAATAGTCATGACGTAACAACTAGCTAGCCAAAACAAAAAAAGACTTTTAAAAAAAAAAATTAAAATCATATTTGACAATTTTTGTGCATCAATGGACCATCAAATTTCAATTAGTTTTTTTTTTTTTTTTGTGCTCGTTTGACAGTTAGGAGCATACAATTCATGTTAATATTGGTTTGGTGAACCTTCAATGATTTGATGTTGGTTGTCTGATTGTGCATGCCTCACGTCTGCAAGCAACTCCTTTGAATAGTCTTTACATGCCTAACTCGTTTTCTACCTCCAGTTCAAAGTTTCCAATCTGGAATTGCTCAGCTCAGTCCTCCAGACCTTTGATTCAGGCAAGGTTGTGTTACAGAGAATGACTAATAATAAATTGAGTAGTTCAGTGGTCCAAAATATGTGATGCAATTGTAAAGCAAGCATTCATGAAACAGTCATTCATTGCTGACACATTCTAGACTCTTTACAAGCAAAATTTAAGAAATGGTCTAAAATAGGTTTCAGGAGATTATGACGATATTCCCAAAGGAAATGAAATGCAATCTTGCTATAATTTACAGTGCAAAGTAGTACTATTACAAAATTAAACAGCAATATACTCCTTCAGTCTTAAAATTATTTATTTATATTTCCATTTTTGTTTGTTCAAAAATTATCTGTTCACTATCTAATTAAATTCATTATCTATAATTGGTTCTAATTCAACCTAAGTTAATTTCGCAATAACACCATTGAAGTCTCACTAATCAATTTTGATTTTTATTTTATATCCATAAAATAGTAGTACATCTGTAATAATTTTGTTGATTTATCCATCCAATGACTTAGTTGACTTATTTTCTCTAATTTTCTTCTAAAGATATCTTAAGAAAATAATTAAAAAGACTTTTTTTATTTTTTACGAATTTTTAACATAAATTTAACAAAACGTTGAATCATATGGATATGAAAATAGAAAGGTAAACACATTTTGTAGGGGAGGAGTATTCGTTTTCTTTCTTGGATAGGTAACATTAATCTGAGTGGTTTAGTATATGATCGTGGTAATTATTTTTCTGTTTTTAAACTTCAAATTAACTCAAAATTTGTGTGCTTAGACAATTACTTTAAAAAAAACACAATTAGTACTAATTACGTTGAAGTGTTTCTTTCCTGAAAAATAGAGAGGACTCCTTTTTTTCTTTTCTTTTCTTTTTGAAAGCAAGATATATTAATAACAAAAGAAAGGAAGCTAAGAGAAAATAGAGGAGTCCCAAAAAAAAAAATACTCCCCCCGTCTAGATTTTTAAATATTCATATTTCTATTTTGAGATTATCATAAATGAATATCTATTTTTTAAAAGATAAACATTTTTTTCATGAAAATTTCACGAACAATTTCATTAATTTAAAATATTTATATCTTAATAATTAATAGACAACCATACAAAGATCTAAAAGTAACATTATCAAAATCAAATATTTTTCGTATTTTTTGTATTATGTTAAATATGGATGTTTAATTTCAAAATGATGAAGTAGTAGTAGTATTAATAATAATACTGATAGAGGAATTAAAATTTACTTGGATTTCAGTTATGAGAATCAAATATAGTTTGGAGTTTATTTCTCAAATTCGTAACCTCCATTTGAATTATTTTCTAATTCTCACGTGGAACAATTTTAATTATTTTCGGTTATAATCAATATTTGTAACTCACCATGTCTAATATTAATCTACTTCTTTTACTTTTCGTAACTCCTGTTGACTATAATAACTATGAGTTTCATCAGCCTCTATTCAACTCCTATGCATATTCTCTTCGTACTTTTTGGCTTAGTGGTGAATCTCATATTCTTATTTATGACATTACTTCAATGAAATTGCTTGTTCCGATGATACTATATATGTAATCCTTTTTTTTTTTTAGTGCAAAGGTTTTTATTTTTAACGACTAGGAAATTCCAACCATTAGCTGTCAAATCACACTAGAAGAAAGGTAAACTACAATAAGCTTATCTCTCAAAATAGATCTAAACCTAAATTGAGAATAAACTAACTTGACGTTGCCTTTGCTTGATTCAATCACGAGAGTATAGATGCATTCCCTCTAATTTGTATAAGGCTTTGTTTGCTTATACCTTCAATCTTCCTTCGTTTATGGGAAAGTTGAAGTACAGTGGCTAAAAAAGTTTTTATTCATTGTTTGGTAAACTATATCTGTTCAAGCTCGACCACAGAACATCACATGCCGTGATTGACAATTCTGTTTTCTTCAGAATTTTGATGTCCAGAATCGGAAAGTCATGCACACGGCATACGAAAACAAAGAGGGAAGGCCAGGGAGAAATGAAAACTTATATGGAAGATTGGTGAGCTTAGTACTTATATTTTTTATTTTTATGAAACAAAATCCTTTTTAAAAAAAATTATGAGGTTCCTATTATTTTTAAATTCCCTTTTTCTATTTTTTGTCAAGTCATCATCGGACTTATATTTGACTTAAAAAATGAGGAGCAATTATGATATTTTATTGTAGTCACCAAATACGAAAAAAAAGAAACAAAGAAAAGGAAGGTGCTAAATGTAACACATATTTTGTTACAGGTAATACTCTATATGACGAAATAAATGCCCTAATTTTCTTTTTTACACTTTCTCTCTGTATAATTTCTTGTTCTTACTCTCCCTCTCTAGACACATATGATGACACTTTTTCTCTCCACAATCTCTTGCTCTCATTTCTCTCTAGCCACATATCATGAAAATATGGATTATGAGTCCAATGCATTCATTTTATTAGATCAAATTAGTTGTGAAATGTGTAAAATTTGTATTTCTGCTTGGAATGGTACAAGCATGTGGATGGTCCATATGTATTTGAAGATCACATAGTGTAGTTGATCCGACTAGGCACTATATTTCATTGGAGACAGACGTTGTAGAATCATCAACACTTATACGATCCTTGTTTATCTATCAAATAAGACTCATAACAATCCATTGATACTATTACCAAAGATTACGAATTAGAAGCCTTTAGTTATCAAACAACTAAGAACCTTAATTATAAGTGGTGAAATTCTAAGAGAATTTCAAAGCAAAGCTCTCACAAGAACTTTAAGAGAAAACTCAAAATTATATTCAATGATAATCATCTGAATTTTTCAAATTACATATATAGAATAAAGAGTTCAAATCCTTGTTTGATTAGGAACTCTACTTTTTTTTTTAAAAAAAGAAATCAAATCTAGCCGAGATTTCCTTATTAAAAGAGGAAAACAAATAGCACGGATAAATTCAATAGATACCAAATCTGCAAAGATTTCCAAATTCTTATAGAAACGAATAAACCCTAAAATCTTTATGGAACGAAATTCCTAAGCTTGGTGGGCTTGGAATTGAACTTTCTTCTCCCTTGTATCAAATCTAATTAAATTCACAACTCTTTGGCAGTCCATGCAATTTTCCTCTTGAGCAGATTGATCTAAATAACACAAAATAAGCTCATTAAGTGCATCTTTTATCTTTTAGCTCTAACTCTTGTAATTGGACCTCTATCATAGCTCAAATGATCCAGTTTTTTCTTATTTGCACTTGAACTCGAATTTTCATTAATGACATATCCATGCTCTGCATCACTCCCCCTTTCCTCAAAAGGATTTATCCTCGAATCATCACCTGCATAATTGAAAGGAAGTAAATTAGAAACATTAAAAGTAGTACTGACATTATACATACTATGAGGAACTAATTCGTAAGTGATGTACTCATAAATTAACTGATTTTTATGTTATTTAATGATTATATTTTGTTTGAAAATCGGTTAATTATGTTATTTAATGGACATATTTCACGTTTCCCTTCTATTTCTTTGTTTGTAAGTTTTTCAATGTATTTAGTTCATTATGGAGATAAAAAGAAGAAGAAGAAATGTTGGAGAAGTTAAAAAAAAAAAAATTCTATGTCATTCGATGACGTGGCGCAATGAGAAGATGACACGTGGCGCAATCAGAAGATGGCAAGTGGCGCAATCAGAAGGTGACAAGTGGCGCTTCTAGAAGCCACAATTTGGACCAATGAGGACGCGACATATAGCGAAGTTGGGGAAATTAGGCCACCAACTAAATTTATTCTGTCAGGATAATTTCAATATTTCCGGGGAGTTTATCTTCAAATTTTCTTTCTAATGTTTATAAATTTCATCTTATATTTATTAAATATGTATTGTGAGTAATTTTCTTTTGTTAGTAAGGATATGTGTTAAGTTATTAATAAATGGGATTATGAGATAATTTTCTTTTTACTTAATTTCTATTATATTTATTTAACTGGACTTATGGTCGGTTTACCTGTCTAGTCTTTATTTATTTTTCTTTATGCACTTTTAAAATTTCAAATGGATGGCTGAGCCACCTATTAGTTCAATTTACTTTTATGTCTTTTATTTTCTATATTATGAAAGGCCGAGCCTCCTAACTAGTTTAATATATTTTTATGTCTTTAATTCTTTTTTTATGGAAGGTCGAGCCTTCATACTTTTAGTTTAATTTATTTAAATGGCCGGTTGAACCGCCTAATTTCTTTAGTTAATATAAATCCAATCTTTCTTTCTATATATATATGTGTGTATTTATTTAATATACTTATATATATATATTAATTAAGTATTTATATAATTACTGTTTTAACCAATATAATTGTGTGAATTAATTGGATTGACAATATAGTTAATGAATGTTGAAAGCCTTAAAGCTTTTAATATCTTAATTTTGATTAAATGACAAACATTGATAAGGACTAATGGCTTTATTGTATTAGTGATGATCTTTTAGGATTCATATATCTAATCCTTGCAAGATCAAAGTTTCAAATCTTCAGGAAAGAGCTTTTGATGTCAAGCCTTAAGATAAGCGTTTCTGGATTATATAGGATCTAGAGGTGTAGCTTTTATTCTTTATTTATCTTTAGATATCTCTAGGTCTATCCCTTTGAGTAATGAGTTCTATAGGTTGCTCAATAAAAGTGAAATGTTTTTCAAAATGCATTTCATTTAGATAAAACATGAGTTGGGTATTTGAAATGATTTTCAAAATACATGCACATACTTCAAAATTCATAAAATATAGTTTGCAAACTCTTAGAGTTGTTTGGAAACTTGTTCTGCATAGTTTTAATGCATTTGTGGTCGACCTGACAAAAGTGTGGACGGCCACAAATCATGCGGTCGACCAGACTTCTCAGAGTATCGTCCGCAGGCTATCCAGAGTTCTCTGGAACACTTGCGGATGATGGAGCGGTCGACCGGACTTCTGAGCTCATCGTCCGCAGGCTGTCCAGAGTTTTCTGGAACATTTGCGGATGATGGTGCGGACGACCCTCCTGATTTGCGGTCGACCGCACTTCTCCTGAGTGGGATTCAAACAGCTATTTTTATGACCGTTGGTGCATACTTATAAATACCCAATCGTTTAAACAACTCGTGACAACCACTTTTTGAGCAAAAATTTGATCCTAACACTTCATAGAACCTCTGGAGATTATTTGGAAACCAAATCTTAACATTCATATTGTGAAATTCATCAAAGTGAGATTTATACAAAATCATTTGGGTTCTTGAGCAACTTACAAGAAAACATTACTCAAAGAGGTATTTATGTTTTACATTGATATATCTTCACATTAAGGTGATTTCATATATCAAACTCTTCTTTTCATATATTGATTGATTTGTTCAAGGTTGCATTGAGCTTAAAACTCTAAGGGTTAGAGTGAGCCTTGAACCATAGAAAACTGTGTTTGTGTTAAGAGCTTCTTTTTCATTAATTGTTGTAATAGAGATAGGTGTGTAGACAAGGTTATATTGTAAAACTCAAAGTGTTGAGTGAACCTTGGTTGGTTAAGAGGTTTGTATTGTAAAACCCTAAGGGAATTGGGTGAACCTCTATTGTATTCTCTCTTACTATATTAGTGAAAGGTTTTGTGAAATCCTTGAGTAGATAGCTCAAGGTAGTGGATTAGGTTTTGTTGGATAAACCGAACCACTATAAATCTTTGTGTTCATTGCTTCTTTTCTTGAACTCATCATTTCATACTTTGGTTGAACACCAAGTGTTTGATATTTGTTATCTTAGAAAGCTTGTTTATTTTATAAAGAAAAATCGGTTAAAACCTAATTCACCCCCCCTCTTAGGTTTTTCAATTGGTATCAGAGCAGGTCTTCTTGTTGATAAGGCTTAACATCCTTGAAGCAAAGATTCTATGGCTCATCTAGATAACACTATGATGGTAGAAGGTTACTCTACTACTAGACCTCCTTTGTTGAATGGCACAAACTATAATTTCTGGAAAAATAGAGTTAGAATTTATATATCTTCTCTAAACTATGAATTATGGAATATTGTTGAAAATGGTCCCTATGTACCTTTCAAAGTTGTTGATGGTATAAAGATTGATAGAATTTCTGAGGAATTTGATGATGAAGATAAAAAGAAAATGACCCTTAATTTTCTTGCCATGAACACTCTTACTTGTGCACTTGATATGAATGAGTATAACAGGGTAAGATGTTGTGAATCTGCACATGAAATGTGGAGACTACTTGAAGTGACTCATGAAGGTACAAACCAAGTAAAGGAAACAAAACTTGGTATGCTTACAAGGGAGTATGAACTTTTCACAATGAAATCAAATGAAAACATCACTGATATGTTTACTCGCTTTACTAACATTATTAACGGTTTAAAAGTGTTTAGCAAGTCTTATTCTATAGGAGAACAAAATATGAAAATACTCAATGCTTTACCAAAGGCTGGGAAGGCAAAACTACTGCTATGTTGGAAACTCATGATTTGAAGAAGAAACCAGTGGAAGAGCTTATTGGATCACTCCTCACTCATGAGATTAGGATGAAGTGGTTGAATGATCAAGAAGTGGAAGACAAAGGGAAAAGAGGAATTGCTCTCAAAGCTAAAGAGAACAACGAAAATGAATCTTCCAGTGATGAGGAAGAAATGGATGATGAGGAAATAGCTCTTGTCATGAAGAACTTCAATAAAATGTTCAAAAAGGGACATTTCAACAAATTCAAAAAGAAGCCATCGACATCTACAAATAACAACTCAAAGCAATGCTATGAATGCGGAAGTCCAAATCACTTCAAAGCGGACTGTCCAAAATTAAGAGAGAAAGAAAAGAAGTACAAGTCCTGATACGATCCTTGCTTATCTATCAAACAAGACCCGTAACAAACTCTTGATACTATTACCAAAGATCACGAATTAGGAGCCTTTAGTTATCAAACAACTAAGAACCCTAATTATAAGTGGCGAAATTCTTAGAGAATTTCAAAGCAAAGCTCTCACAAGAACTTTTAAGAGAAAACTCAAAATTGTATTCAATCATTATCATCTGAATTGTTCCAATTACATATATAGAAGAAAGAGTTCAAATCCTTGTTTGATTAGGAACTCTACTTATTTAAAAAAGGAAACCAAATCTACTAAGATATCAAATCTACCCAGATTTCCTTATTCAAAAAGGAAAACAAATAAAACAATAAATCTAATAGGTACCAAATCTGCCAAGATTTCCAAATTCTTATAGAAAACAAATAAACCCTAAAATCCTTATGGGCTGGACGAAATTCTTAAGTTTGGTGGGCTTGTAATTGGACTTTCTTCTCTTTTGTATCAAATCTAATTAAATTCACAAGTCTTGGATAGCCCATGCAATTTCCCTCTTGAGCAGATTGATCCAAATAACACAAAATAAGCCCATTGAGTGCATCTTTCATCTGTTTAGCTCTAGCTCTTGTAATTGGACCTCCATCATAGCTCAAAGGATCCAGCTTCTTCTTATTTGTGCTTGAACTCGAATTTCCATTAATGACATCTCTATGCTCCGCATCACTCCCCCTTTCCTCAAAAGGATTCGCCCTCGAATCATCACCTTAATTTTGTTAATTGCTCGACAATCAACACACATTCGCCAAGAACCATCTTTTTTAGGCACCAACAACACGGGTGCTGCACATGGACTCATACTTTCTTTGATCAAACCCTTAGACAACAATTCATCCACTTGCCTTTGTAACTCCTTGGTTTCTTCAGGATTGCTTCTATAAGCTGGTCGGTTTGGAATTTGTGCTCCAGCAATGAAGTCAATTTGGTGTTCAATCCCTCTAAGTGGTGGCAAGCCTTCTGGCATAGTTTCAGGAAACAATTCTTCAAATTCCTGCAACAAAGTTTGAAAAGAACTAGGAAGAGAAGAGAGATCTGGGTTAGAAGAAATAGTTAAATTCGCTCCTTTGAATACCAAAAGAAGCATAGATTGCCTAGATAGATAGGCCTTTCGGACCTCACCCTCTCTTGCATAGAAACTGCCTTTTACCTCTTGTTTAGCCACTCTTTGCACACTATTCTCTCCTTTTGCATGTGCCCTCTCAAGATTCTTTTCCTCATGGCACATCCCCTCTGTTTCCTCTCCTTTTTCCTCTCTTTTCTCACGCCTCTCATGGCTTTTCTCACAGCTCTCCTTTTGCTCGTGCATCTTTTTTTTTTTTTGTGCACTCTCACATTCACTCAATATTTTCTGATCTTCAAACACCTCTTTAGGTGACATAGGCAGCAACTTAATAGGTCGTCCATCCATCACAAAAGAATATCGATTAGTGAAGCCATCATGCATAACTTGCCTATCATACTGCCAAGGTCGTCCCAATAATATATGAGTAGCATGCATGGGAACAACATCACATAAAACCCGATCAGAATAACGTCCAATTGAGAAAGATATCAATGATTGCCTTGTAACCCTAAGATCTCCAGTATTGTTTAGCCATTGCAATCTATAGGGATTAGGGTGTTTAGTTGTTTTCAATCCCAATTTATCAACTAAACTAGCATTAACAACATTAGTACAACTACCCCCATCAATGATCATGCTACACAGTTTATCATGTATGAAGCATCTAGTATGAAATATGTTTTCACGTTGTACCTCATCCTCTTTGGATTGAATGCTTAGTGCTCGTCTTGTGACCAAGCTGAAAACTGATCCTTGAGGAGCTGTTTCTCCATCATCTGCTTCCTCTGAATCTTCTGCTAATAGTGGCATGTCACTGTAGTCAAAATTATCTCCCTCATCTTCACTCACCACTTCTCCATTTCGTATAACCATCACCTTTGCAGTAGGACATTGGGCTTGCCTATGTCCATATCCCAAGCATCTAAAGCACTTCAGATCTCTCAAGGAACCCTTAGATTTATCATCCTTAGGTTGTATTTTTGTTGTAGAAACATCTTTACTTTTGTTTGCTTCAAATCTGTCCTTACTTGAATTTGAATCTCCACCTTTGTTGCCCTTCCAATTCGACTTCCATGAAGAAGTAGAAGTCAAACCAGATTTGTTCCTCATCTTTAATTGCTTCTCAACCTTAATTGCCATGTGTACCATATCCTCAAAATCAACATAATGATGCAATTCAACCAGGTTAGCAATGTCACGATTTAAACCAGAAAGAAATCGTGCCATAGTAGCCTCCTTGTCCTCCTCAACATTGGCTCGAATCATGGCCATCTCCATCTCTTGATGATACTCTTCAACGCTCTTTGATCCTTGGTTCAATCTCTGTAAAAGATTGTACAACTCTCTATAATAATGTTGTGGTACAAATCTCCTCCTCATAATTGTTTTCATCTCAAACCATGAAGAGATTGAACCTTCTCCACTCCTACGCCTAGAAGTTGAGAGCTGATCCCACCACACACTTGCATAATTAGTAAAACCTACAACAGCCAATTTTACCTTCTTCTCTTCGGTGTAGTTATGACATTCAAACACACGTTCGACCTTCTTTTCCCAATCTAAATATGCTTCTGGATTGCTCTTGCCTTGGAAAGATGGAATCGTCATCTTGATTGACCCCAAGTTCCCATCTTTAGATTTTTCTTTGTTGAAACGTGTAGAATCTACGTCAAATTCATCTTCTAATTCATCCATGAGATTTCGTTTTGTTCCTCCAGATTGAGCACGACTTGAAGTGCCTTGCTCAATTCTCCCCAATCTTTCTTTCAATTTCTGGTTGTCACTAGCAAGATCTTCTTGTTGTGACAACATCTTTTGCATCATTCCTTGTATTGCCTCTAAGGTAAGTCTATCTTTTGATTCCATGATGTAAAAAACCTGCAATAAAAATGTTAGAAAGGAAAATCCTAAACTAACTCTCCCTCACGTGTTTCACTTGACTGTTTTTGAATCCCTCTATTGATCTCACCAAATTTGACCACACAACAGCCTCTCTTTGAAGTTCTTATTTGAGCTAAGCCTTTACAAATCACTAAGAATGAGTTCTTAGTCTTTGATAACCAAAACTCAAACGAAAAGAATGGATCTTTGGTGAAAAGAATGAATCTGTAACCCTTTTTTTTTTTTTTTTTTTTTTTTTTGCCCCCAACTTGGACTCAAACAACAAGAACGAATCTTTGATTTTTTTTTCTGAAACTTGAAATCAACTTTCTCAATCTTTTTTTTTTTTTCGTTTTTTTTTTTCCAAACTGAAACAAAAGGATAAGAAGGTTATAGAACAACCTGTTTCCCGCAACCTAGGCTCTGATACCAAACTGATACGATCCTTGCTTATCTATCAAACAAGACCCGTAACAAACTCTTGATACTATTACCAAAGATCACGAATTAGGAGCCTTTAGTTATCAAACAACTAAGAACCCTAATTATAAGTGGCGAAATTCTTAGAGAATTTCAAAGCAAAGCTCTCACAAGAACTTTTAAGAGAAAACTCAAAATTGTATTCAATCATTATCATCTGAATTGTTCCAATTACATATATAGAAGAAAGAGTTCAAATCCTTGTTTGATTAGGAACTCTACTTATTTAAAAAAGGAAACCAAATCTACTAAGATATCAAATCTACCCAGATTTCCTTATTCAAAAAGGAAAACAAATAAAACAATAAATCTAATAGGTACCAAATCTGCCAAGATTTCCAAATTCTTATAGAAAACAAATAAACCCTAAAATCCTTATGGGCTGGACGAAATTCTTAAGTTTGGTGGGCTTGTAATTGGACTTTCTTCTCTTTTGTATCAAATCTAATTAAATTCACAAGTCTTGGATAGCCCATGCAATTTCCCTCTTGAGCAGATTGATCCAAATAACACAAAATAAGCCCATTGAGTGCATCTTTCATCTGTTTAGCTCTAGCTCTTGTAATTGGACCTCCATCATAGCTCAAAGGATCCAGCTTCTTCTTATTTGTGCTTGAACTCGAATTTCCATTAATGACATCTCTATGCTCCGCATCAAGTCCAAGAACAAGAAAGGACTTGCTTGCACTTGGGATCAAGAAGGAAGTGAAGATGAAGAACAAACTGAACATGCAAATGTTTGTTTCATGGCCATTGAAGATGAGGTAAATACTCCAAAAACTCCTTCTTTAGTTGATAGTGAAAGTGATGATGATATTTGTGACATGTTTGATAGAGATGAATTTATCTCCAATCTCTATAAGGAAATGAAAAAGATTATCAAGAAAAACAAAGTCTTGAAATGTCAAGTAGAGAAGCTATCATTAGATAATACTAGGCTCATTGATGAAAATGCCTTGTTAACTTCTACAAAGATTTGTCTTGATGAGAATGTTATTGGTTTAAATGTTAAGGTAAAATTTCTTGAGAATGCTAATGTTGATCTTATTTCTAGAAACGAGAAGTTGGATGATATGATGAGTGATTATGATGCCATGAAAATTAGAATGAGTGATTTAACTGCTAGCTTGCAAAAACTTACATGTGGTAGGGACAATTTGAACAAACTACTTGGTATGCAAAGACTCACTCATGATAAGAGAGGTCTTGGTTTTGATGATAGTTATAATGATGTCTCACACACACATGAGAGTTTATCTCACTCACATATGTCACATACACATAAGAGAGTATCTCATGCATATCATTCACATGTCTATACTTCTTCAAAAATATGTTGTACTTATTGTGGTAAAAATGGTCATAAAGTGACTAGATGTTATGTGAAGAAAAAGATTGAGAATGGTGCTAAAAGCAATTGGGTAGTTAAAAGAACTAACCCCAATGGACCCAAGAGAATTTGGGTACCAAAAGGCTTATTAACATCTTTGGTATAGGTATGTTTTCAATTGAAAACAAAGGAGAACAAATGGTTTCTTGACAGTGGATGCTCAAGACACATGACTGGAAATGCATCCATACTTAATGATGTCAAACCAAGAGATGAAGGATTTGTGACTTTCGGTGACAAAAAGAAAGGGAAAATCATTGGCATTGGCATTGGCAATGTTGGTAAAAGTACTTCTCCCTTTATTAAAGATGTTCTTCTTATTGATAATCTCAAATATAATTTGCTTAGTATTAGTCAATTATGTGATAATGGTTATAAGATTATTTTCTAGAAGGATTCATGTTTAATTATTGATGATTGCTCTAACAAAATTGTTTTTGTTGGAAATAGAAATGGAAATATGTATGATCTTTACTTTGATGATTTAGTTGAACAAGATGTTAAATGTCTTGCTTTGAAAGATGATGATGCATATCTTTGGCATCGTAGGTTAGGACATGTGAGCATGGATACTTTGCATAACTTATCTAAACATGAATATGTTAGAGGATTGCCTGCCATTCATTTTGAAAAAGATCGTGTTTGTGATGTATGTCAATATGGTAAACAAGTCAAGAGTTCTTTTAAACCTAAGAAGATTGTTTCAACTTCAAAACCTCTTGAACTTGTTCATATGGATTTATTTGGTCCTATGAGGACAATGAGCCTTGGTGGAAAATTGTATGCTTATGTGATAGCTGATGACTTCTCTAGATTTACTTGGGTATTATTCTTGTTGGGCAAAGATGAAGCTTTTGGAGCTTTTGTCAAGCTTTTTAAACAAGTACAAAACACCATAGGTTGCAAACTCATCTCCATTAGAAGTGATAATGGTAGAAAATTTTGCAATATTAACTTCACTAAACTGTGTGATGAGAATGGAATTTCTCACAATTTTTCTGTTGCTAAAACTCCTCAACAAAATGGTGTTGTTGAGAGGAAAAATCGTACTTTATAAGAAATGGCTCGTTCTATGCTATGTGAAAATAATTTGCCAAAGTATTTTTGGGCTGAAGCTGTAAACACCTTTTGCTACATTATAAATAGCACTTTCTTAGACCTCTTGTGAAGAAAACCCCCTATGAACTTATGTTTGACAAAACTCCTTCTATTTCTTACTTCAAGGTTTTTGGTTGTAAATGTTTTGTTTTAAATGTCAAAGACAATCTTGGTAAGTTTGATAAGAAATCCGATGAAGGTATATTTCTTGGCTATTCTTCAATAAGAAAAGCTTATCGTGTGTATAATAAGAGAACTATGATTATTGAAGAAGTTATTCATGTTGTTTTTGATGAATCTAACATCTATTTGCCAAGAAATGAGATTGAAGGTGATATTCAAGAAATACCCTTGAAGTCAATAAATAAGGATGCTGTTCAAACAAATGAAAATCCTTCAACATCAAAGGATGAGAATGGAGAAGTCTTTGAAAATCAAGAATCTATCTCACTTGAAGAAGGAACAAAGTCTGATCTTCCAAAAGAATGGAAATATGTTCACAACCATCCAAAGGATCAAATCATTGGTGATCCAAATGAAAGGGTAAGAACTAGAAGATATTTTACAAATTTTGTTGATGATTTTGCATTATTATCTCATATAGAACCTAGGAACATTGATGAAGCTCTTAATAATGATTTTTGGATTATTGCCATGCAAGATGAGTTAAATCAATTTGAAAGGAGCAAAGTATGGGAACTTGTACCTAGACCTTCAAATCTTACTATTATTGGTACAAAATGGGTTTTTAGAAACAAACTTGATGAACATGGTATTGTAACTAGAAATAAGGCTAGACTTGTTGCTCAAGGATATAATCAGGAAGAAGGTATTGATTATGATGAGACCTTTGCTCCAGTAGCTAGATTAGAGTCCATTAGAATGTTACTTGCATTTGCTTCCTTTAAAGGTTTTAAATTATTTCAAATGGATGTCAAAAGTGCTTTCTTAAATGGTTTCATTCAAGAGGAAGTGTATGTTGAACAACCTCCTGGTTTTATTCATGAATCATATGTAAATCATGTGTACAAGCTCTCCAAAGCCTTATATGGTTTAAAGCAAGCACCAAGAGCTTGGCATGATAGACTTAGCAATTTTCTTATTGAAAAAGGTTTTTCTAGAGGTATAGTTGATACTACTCTCTTTATTAAAAATAAAGCACATGATATTTTGATTGTTCAAATATATGTTGAAGATATTATTTTCGGAGCTACTAATGAAAATATGTGCAAAGATTTCTCTAAGACAATGCAGGATGAATTTGAAATGAGCATGATGGGTGAGTTGACATTCTTCCTTGGATTACAAATTAAGCAAGCAAAGGAAGGCACTTTCATTAACCAAGCCAAGTACACAAAAGAATTACTGAAAATGTTTGGAATGGCTGATTCAAAGGAGATTGATACTCCTATGGCCACATCTATTAAATTAGACAAAGACGAGAATGGTAAGATGATTGACCAAACTATATACAGAGGTATGATTGGTAGTCTTTTGTATTTAACTGCTAGTAGACCTGATATTATGTTCTCTGTTTGTCTATGTGCTAGATTTCAATCATCTCCTAGAGAATCTCATTTAATTGCTGTGAAACGTATTCTTAGATACTTAAAGGGGACTATAGATTTTGGTTTGTGGTATCCTAAATCTATGTCTTTTGAGCTAGTAGCATTTACAGCAGATTATGCAGGTTGTAGAGTAGAACGTAAGAGTACTAGTGGTCACTGTCAATTTCTTGGTTACTCTTTAGTTTCTTGGTATAGTAAGAAACAAGCTTGTGTCTCTCTCTCTACCACTGAAGCTGAATACATTTCTGCTGGTAGTTGTTGTGCACAAGTTTTATAGATGAAAACCACCTTCCAAGATTATGGCTTGAACTTTGATTGTACCACTATCAACTGCGATAATACTAGTGCCATAAATCTGACAAAGAATCCTATACAACATGCAAAAACTAAGCATATAGATATTAAACATCATTTTTTGCGTGATCATGTTTTAAAAGGTGATATTGTTCTTGAGTTTGTTCCTACGGATGATCAATTAGCTGATATTTTCACAAAGCCTTTGGCTGAGAAAAGGTTTTGTTACTTAGAAAACTTTTGGGTATTGGTACTTTTGATTTCTAACTTGTGCGTTTTTATGAAGTCTGTCAAATATATGTTTTTGTGCATTGTTTGGATAACACCATTGGCAGGTGCGGTCGACCGCAAGCTAGAAAACAATCGTCCACAGAACAGACAGTGGACTTACGGATGATCATGATAGGATGACCGGTCAACCGCAGATTCAAAATATCGACCGGAAAGGTTCCAGTGGACTTGCGGACGATACACTTATCAAATCGTCCGGTCGACCGCAGATTAAACACATCGACCGAAAAGGTTCCAATGAATTTGCGGACGACTCAAATTAAAACTTCCGGTCGACCGCAGATTAAATGTATCGACTGAAAATGTTCCCGAGTAACAAAAATCAAGGTGCGGACGATACTGCGGACGACGATCCGGTCGACCGCACATCTGTGGACCGTTACAAATATGCCTCTTTCGGATGCAACTCTTCATCTTCCAATCATCCCCACCTCTTCATTTATCAGCCGCAACTCTTCAAACTCTCATAACCCACGAACAATCCACTATAAATACACTTCATTTCTTCCTCAATTCATACATTCATCCTACATATCCTTGTTTGCTGCATTTGAAAACCCTAGAAATGGCAAAAACTCAAAGTGACAAGGGCAAAACACAAATGGTTCAAGATGTTCCAAAGAAGAAGAGAACCATGCAAGCTTCTTCTCAACTCTTCAGGAGCAAGCATCATGAGGATCGTTACAATGATTACCTCAAGAATCGTCAAGTAATTTCTGGGAGCACCATTGATAGGTATGAATTTCCCTTTGATAGAATTCTTACCTATATGGCTTGGCAAGGATGGGATAGTATAATTGATCATGAAGAAGCCTTGTATACTGATCTTGTATATCAGTTTTATGCTAATCTCGAAGAGGTGTTAGAAAAAAAGGGAGAGATGACTATAAGGACTTTTTTTGTTTCAAGGGTCAATGGGATAGATATAAAATTTACTTCCCTTGGTTTAGATGAAATCTTAGAGATACCTATGGATGGGGTTGAGTACTTTAATACTCATCACAGAATAAATCATAAGGATTTTTCTGCTGTGGGTTTTGACAAGATATTCACTCAAGGAAACTCTTTTGTAAACTTAGTCAAGAGAGAGGCCAATGTATTTAGTTTGAACATTGTATTCTTCATCATATGTGCACTAACATCTTCATCCCCACTGAAGGCCATAAAACTACTGTCACGTTTATGCATATGTTTCTTATGTATTTGTTGGTGAAGAGAATCCGAGTGGATTTTGGTTACATAATGGTACACCACATGATGGCTACCATTGAGAAGGGCAAAGGCGTTCCGAAAAGCTTACCCTATGGACGGTTATTAACCAAAGTCTTCCGCCATTTCAACGTCCCATTTCCAGAACTGAAGGGGACAAAATATGTGCCTAAGTTCAACTTTGCTTCTTTTAAAATAATGCAAGCGTTATGTCTCAATGGTACATGGGACTTGAAGAAAAATATGACTCCTGAAGAAATCGTTGTGGCAACAAAGGAGACAGCAAGGCTGATGGGAAAATAACCACCGATAACTCTTCATGAAGGCTATTTTTCTGGAGATTTTGTTGAAGGTGAAGACTCACAAGGTGTGAAAAGACCACTTCATCTAGATGAGGAAGAAGATGTTCCTCCTGAGGCTCCAGATTTGAAGAAGGCAAAAGGTAAAGAAAAAGTTGGAGAGGAAGACGTATCCACTCCACAACCTGCCATCTGGGGTGCTCTGGAAGAAATTTCTTCTCAGATTGGCTCGATGTTCAGCACGTTTGACAATCATTTCAAGACACTTCACTCCAAGATCGACGACCTGGCATCAAGGGTGGAGTACCATGGCATCGAGATCATCAACATCAAATTTCATCTAGAGGCACTACATGGCATTCAGGTTGACGTTTCTACACCACCACCTTCACATGATATGCCCCCGCCTGATGAGCAGCCTGCTGGACCATCCTCTTCCATAGCTAAAGTTTATATGCGACGGCCTAGGAGATAGTGTTTTTCTGCACTTGTTGTACTTTTGTTTTATCTAGACAACTTATCTCTTGTTTATATTCTTGACTCCTCTATTTTTATATATGCATTTTTTTTATTCCCCATGATGACTCCTTGGTAGTTGAGGGATCTTATTGTTTAATTAACTTAGTTCTATCCTTTCTATCCATTCTTTTTGAATGATGACAAAAGGGGGAGAAAAACTACTGTTGATTACAATATATAAATGTCGTGAAACTAACTTTTTGTTTCAGGAATTTCTGAGATGAACTTAAATGCTCAAACTCATCAAAATCAAGAGAAAGGAGAAATAGCTCTAAAAGGTTAAGTATGGCTATCCTTGGTTTAAAGGTTATATATTTCTAAGTTTATGCTATATTGAGATTGAAGGAGAATGGGAATTGTGTGTTGGTAGCCGGGTTGGCCTTATGTGCGATTTTATGTGTTATCTCATCTCTTTTTGCATTGTTGAGTTTATGTTGCAAAAATGGTTTTTATAAGAGTTATAAAGGAAACTCTGTCAAAATTTTTACAAAACTGATGCATATTGATAGGGGGAGCTTTATAAATGTTTTTATAGCCTCTCTATATGTTATTAATTCTGGAAGGAAGGATGATACGGAGGTTGGTGGAAAAATAGGCTTCTTTAATCCTATATAAGCTAGGAAGTGATCTTGTATACTTACATTGAATACTTTAATTTTGAGATCCAATATTTATTCGAAAATGTAACATTCTATATATTTCTTGATATCATCAAACTAAATGGTTATATGCTATATGTGATATCTTACAAATACCTAGCATATTGTAAGGGGGAGCATTTTTAATAATTTTATTACATATTATATAAACTCTTCCTTACTTTGAATCCTTGCACTTAATTGTTATATTCATCACATTGCATCAATATTTGTCATCATCAAAAAGGGGGAGATTGAAAGCCTTAAAGCTTTTAATATCTTAATTTTGATTAAATGACAAACATTGATAAGGACTAATGGCTTTATTGTATTAGTGATGATCTTTTAGGATTCATATATCTAATCCTTGCAAGATCAAAGTTTCAAATCTTCAGGAAAGAGCTTTTGATGTCAAGCCTTGAAGATAAGCGTTTCTGGATTATATAGGATCTAGAGGTGTAGCTTTTATTCTTTATTTATCTTTAGATATCTCTAGGTCTATCCCTTTGAGTAATGAGTTCTATAGGTTGCTCAATAAAAGTGAAATGTTTTTCAAAATGCATTTCATTTAGATAAAACATGAGTTGGGTATCTGAAATGATTTTCAAAATACATGCACATACTTCAAAATTCATAAAATATAGTTTGCAAACTCTTAGAGTTGTTTGGAAACTTGTTCTGCATAGTTTTAATGCATTTTTGGTCGACCTGACAAAAGTGTGGACGACCACAAGATCATGCGGTCGACCAGACTTCTCAGAGTATCGTCCGTAGGCTGTCCAGAGTTCTCTGGAACACTTGCGGATGATGGAGCGGTCGACCGAACTTCTGAGCTCATCGTCCGCAGGCTGTCCAGAGTTCTCTGGAACATTTGCGGATGATGGTGCGGACGACCCTCCTGATTTGCGGTCGACCGCACATCTCCTGAGTGGGATTCAAACAGCCATTTTTATGACCGTTGATGCATACTTATAAATACCCAATCGTTTAAACAACTCGTGACAACCACTTTTTGAGCAAAAATTTGATCCTAACACTTCATAGAACCTCTGGAGATTATTTTGAAACCAAATCTGAACATTCATATTGTCAAATTCATCAAAGTGAGATTTATACAAAATCATTTGGGTTCTTGAGCAACTTACAAGAAAACATTACTCAAAGAGGTATTTATGTTTTACATTGATATATCTTCACATTAAGGTGATTTCATATATCAAACTCTTCTTATTCATATCTTGATTGATTTGTTCAAGGTTGCATTGAGCTTAAAACTCTAAGGGTTAGAGTGAGCTTTGTGATACGATCCTTACTTATCTATCAAACAAGACCCGTAACAAACTCTTGATACTATTACCAAGATCACGAATTAGGAGCCTTTAGTTATCAAACAACTAAGAACCCTAATTATAAGTGGCGAAATTCTTAGAGAATTTCAAAGCAAAGCTCTCACAAGAACTTTTAAGAGAAAACTCAAAATTGTATTCAATCATTATCATCTGATTTGTTCCAATTACATATATAGAAGAAAGAGTTCAAATCCTTGTTTGATTAGGAACTCTACTTATTTAAAAAAGGAAACCAAATCTACTAAGATATCAAATCTACCCAGATTTCCTTATTCAAAAAGGAAAACAAATAAAACAATAAATCTAATAGGTACCAAATCTGCCAAGATTTCCAAATTCTTATAGAAAACAAATAAACCCTAAAATCCTTATGGGCTGGACGAAATTCTTAAGTTTGGTGGGCTTGTAATTGGACTTTCTTCTCTTTTGTATCAAATCTAATTAAATTCACAAGTCTTGGACAGCCCATGCAATTTCCCTCTTGAGCAGATTGATCCAAATAACACAAAATAAGCCCATTGAGTGCATCTTTCATCTGTTTAGCTCTAGCTCTTGTAATTGGACCACCATCATAGCTCAAAGGATCCAGCTTCTTCTTATTTGTGCTTGAACTCGAATTTCCATTAATGACATCTCCATGCTCCGCATCACTCCCCCTTTCCTCAAAAGGATTCGCCCTCGAATCATGACCTGCATAATCGAAAGGAAGTAAATCAGAAACATTAAAAGTAGCACTAACATTATACTCACCAGGAAGAGCTAATTTGTAAGCATTGTCATTGATCCTTGCAACAACTTGAAAAGGACCATCTCCTCTTGATTGAAGCTTTGAATGCCTTTGCTTAGGAAACCTTTCCTTGCGTAAATGCAACCATACCCAATCACCAGGCTCAAATATCACTTTCTTTCTTCCATGATTTCTTTGAGTCATCACTTGCTGATTTCTTTTCTCAATATTTTGCTTGACTGTTTCATGAATTTTTCTCACATATTCTGCCTTTTTAGCTCCATCAAAATTAACTTGTTCATCCAAAGGTAAAGGAGATAAATCTAATGGTGTTAAAGGATTAAAACCATAAACAATCTCAAAAGGTGAATAATGAGTAGAGGAATGCACACTCCTATTATATGCAAACTCTACATGAGGTAAACAATCATCCCATGATTTCAGATTCTTTTTAATGATAGCTCTCAATAATTGTCCCAAAGTTCTATTCACTACCTCAGTTTGTCCATCAGTTTGTGGATGACAAGTAGTACTAAACAGCAATTTAGTTCCCAATTTTGCCCACAAAGTTTTCCAAAAGTAAGATAAAAATTTAGCATCTCTATCACTCACAATGGACTTAGGCATACCATGCAAACGAACTATTTCTTTAAAGAACAATTCAGCAACATGTGAAGCATCATCAGTTTTATGACATGGAATGAAGTGTGCCATTTTAGAAAACCTATCAACTACCACATATATACTATCAAATCCATGTCTAGTTCTAGGTAAACCAAGAACAAAATCCATAGAAACATCTATCCAAGGTGCATGTGACACAGGTAATGGTGTGTATAAACCATGTGGATGCACTTTAGACTTAGCTTGTAAACATGTAATGCAATTAGCACAATACTTAGAAACATCTGATCGCATATGAGGCCAAAAGAAGTGCTCCTGCAAAACATCTAAAGTCTTGGATATGCCAAAGTGTCCTATTAAACCCCCTTCATGTGCTTCACGAATCAAAAGTAATCGCATAGAACACTTAGGAATGCAAAGTTGTCTCATGCGAAATAGATAACCATTATGCCTATAGAACTTATCAAAACCAGCTTTCTCGCATGCATTAATAATATTACTAAAATCACTATCTTTCTCATACAATTCTTTAATATGCTCAAAGCCTAGCAATTTAGCATCTAAAGTGGTGATACGATCCTTGCTTATCTATCAAACAAGACCCGTAACAAACTCTTGATACTATTACCAAAGATCACGAATTAGGAGCCTTTAGTTATCAAACAACTAAGAACCCTAATTATAAGTGGCGAAATTCTTAGAGAATTTCAAAGCAAAGCTCTCACAAGAACTTTTAAGAGAAAACTCAAAATTGTATTCAATCATTATCATCTGATTTGTTCCAATTACATATATAGAAGAAAGAGTTCAAATCCTTGTTTGATTAGGAACTCTACTTATTTAAAAAAGGAAACCAAATCTACTAAGATATCAAATCTACCCAGATTTCCTTATTCAAAAAGGAAAACAAATAAAACAATAAATCTAATAGGTACCAAATCTGCCAAGATTTCCAAATTCTTATAGAAAACAAATAAACCCTAAAATCCTTATGGGCTGGACGAAATTCTTAAGTTTGGTGGGCTTGTAATTGGACTTTCTTCTCTTTTGTATCAAATCTAATTAAATTCACAAGTCTTGGACAGCCCATGCAATTTCCCTCTTGAGCAGATTGATCCAAATAACACAAAATAAGCCCATTGAGTGCATCTTTCATCTGTTTAGCTCTAGCTCTTGTAATTGGACCATCCATCATAGCTCAAAGGATCCAGCTTCTTCTTATTTGTGCTTGAACTCGAATTTCCATTAATGACATCTCCATGCTCCGCATCACTCCCCCTTTCCTCAAAAGGATTCGCCCTCGAATCATCACCTGCATAATCGAAGGAAGTAAATCAGAAACATTAAAAGTAGCACTAACATTATACTCACCAGGAAGAGCTAATTTGTAAGCATTGTCATTGATCCTTGCAACAACTTGAAAAGGACCATCTCCTCTTGATTGAAGCTTTGAATGCCTTTGCTTAGGAAACCTTTCCTTGCGTAAATGCAACCATACCCAATCACCAGGCTCAAATATCACTTTCTTTCTTCCATGATTTCTTTGAGTCATCACTTGCTGATTTCTTTTCTCAATATTTTGCTTGACTGTTTCATGAATTTTTCTCACATATTCTGCCTTTTTAGCTCCATCAAAATTAACTTGTTCATCCAAAGGTAAAGGAGATAAATCTAATGGTGTTAAAGGATTAAAACCATAAACAATCTCAAAGGTGAATAATGAGTAGAGGAATGCACACTCCTATTATATGCAAACTCTACATGAGGTAAACAATCATCCCATGATTTCAGATTCTTTTTAATGATAGCTCTCAATAATTGTCCCAAAGTTCTATTCACTACCTCAGTTTGTCCATCAGTTTGTGGATGACAAGTAGTACTAAACAGCAATTTAGTTCCCAATTTTGCCCACAAAGTTTTCCAAAAGTAAGATAAAAATTTAGCATCTCTATCACTCACAATGGACTTAGGCATACCATGCAAACGAACTATTTCTTTAAAGAACAATTCAGCAACATGTGAAGCATCATCAGTTTTATGACATGGAATGAAGTGTGCCATTTTAGAAAACCTATCAACTACCACATATATACTATCAAATCCACTGTCTAGTTCTAGGTAAACCAAGAACAAAATCCATAGAAACATCTATCCAAGGTGCATGTGACACAGGTAATGGTGTGTATAAACCATGTGGATGCACTTTAGACTTAGCTTGTAAACATGTAATGCAATTAGCACAATACTTAGAAACATCTGATCGCATATGAGGCCAAAAGAAGTGCTCCTGCAAAACATCTAAAGTCTTGGATATGCCAAAGTGTCCTATTAAACCCCCTTCATGTGCTTCACGAATCAAAAGTAATCGCATAGAACACTTAGGAACTGCAAAGTTGTCTCATGCGAAATAGATAACCATTATGCCTATAGAACTATCAAAACCAGCTTCTCGCATGCATTAATAATATTACTAAAATCACTATCTTTCTCATACAATTCTTTAATATGCTCAAAGCCTAGCAATTTAGCATCTAAAGTGGTGATACGATCCTTGCTTATCTATCAAACAAGACCCGTAACAAACTCTTGATACTATTACCAAAGATCACGAATTAGGAGCCTTTAGTTATCAAACAACTAAGAACCCTAATTATAAGTGGCGAAATTCTTAGAGAATTTCAAAGCAAAGCTCTCACAAGAACTTTTAAGAGAAAACTCAAAATTGTATTCAATCATTCTCATCTGATTTGTTCCAATTACATATATAGAAGAAATAGTTCAAATCCTTGTTTGATTAGGAACTCTACTTATTTAAAAAGGAAACCAAATCTACTAAGATATCAAATCTACCCAGATTTCCTTATTCAAAAAGGAAAACAAATAAAACAATAAATCTAATAGGTACCAAATCTGCCAAATTTCCAAATTCTTATAGAAAACAAATAAACCCTAAAATCCTTATGGGCTGGACGAAATTCTTAAGTTTGGTGGGCTTGTAATTGGACTTTCTTCTCTTTTGTATCAAATCTAATTAAATTCACAAGTCTTGGACAGCCCATGCAATTTCCCTCTTGAGCAGATTGATCCAAATAACACAAAATAAGCCCATTGAGTGCATCTTTCATCTGTTTAGCTCTAGCTCTTGTAATTGGACCTCCATCATAGCTCAAAGGATCCAGCTTCTTCTTATTTGTGCTTGAACTCGAATTTCCATTAATGACATCTCCATGCTCCGCATCACTCCCCCTTTCCTCAAAAGGATTCGCCCTCGAATCATCACCTGCATAATCGAAAGGAAGTAAATCAGAAACATTAAAAGTAGCACTAACATTATACTCACCAGGAAGAGCTAATTTGTAAGCATTGTCATTGATCCTTGCAACAACTTGAAAAGGACCATCTCCTCTTGATTGAAGCTTTGAATGCCTTTGCTTAGGAAACCTTTCCTTGCGTAAATGCAACCATACCCAATCACCAGGCTCAAATATCACTTTCTTTCTTCCATGATTTCTTTGAGTCATCACTTGCTGATTTCTTTTCTCAATATTTTGCTTGACTGTTTCATGAATTTTTCTCACATATTCTGCCTTTTTAGCTCCATCAAAATTAACTTGTTCATCCAAAGGTAAAGGAGATAAATCTAATGGTGTTAAAGGATTAAAACCATAAACAATCTCAAAAGGTGAATAATGAGTAGAGGAATGCACACTCCTATTATATGCAAACTCTACATGAGGTAAACAATCATCCCATGATTTCAGATTCTTTTTAATGATAGCTCTCAATAATTGTCCCAAAGTTCTATTCACTACCTCAGTTTGTCCATCAGTTTGTGGATGACAAGTAGTACTAAACAGCAATTTAGTTCCCAATTTTGCCCACAAAGTTTTCCAAAAGTAAGATAAAAATTTAGCATCTCTATCACTCACAATGGACTTAGGCATACCATGCAAACGAACTATTTCTTTAAAGAACAATTCAGCAACATGTGAAGCATCATCAGTTTTATGACATGGAATGAAGTGTGCCATTTTAGAAAACCTATCAACTACCACATATATACTATCAAATCCACGTCTAGTTCTAGGTAAACCAAGAACAAAATCCATAGAAACATCTATCCAAGGTGCATGTGACACAGGTAATGGTGTGTATAAACCATGTGGATGCACTTTAGACTTAGCTTGTAAACATGTAATGCAATTAGCACAATACTTAGAAACATCTGATCGCATATGAGGCCAAAAGAAGTGCTCCTGCAAAACATCTAAAGTCTTGGATATGCCAAAGTGTCCCATTAAACCCCCTTCATGTGCTTCACGAATCAAAAGTAATCGCATAGAACACTTAGGAACGCAAAGTTGTCTCATGCGAAATAGATAACCATTATGCCTATAGAACTTATCAAAACCAGCATTCTCGCATGCATTATAAACATTACTAAAATCACTATCTTTCTCATACAATTCTTTAATATGCTCAAAGCCTAGCAATTTAGCATCTAAAGTGGTAATAAGTGCATGCCTTCGACTCAAAGCATCAGCAACAACATTTTCCTTTCCCTTCTTGTACTTGATGATGTATGGAAACGATTCAATGAATTCACTCCATTTAGCATGTCGTTTATTCAACTTATTTTGTCCCTTCAAATACTTCAAGCTCTCATGATCAGTATGGATAACAAATTCCTTAGGAAGAAGATAGTGCTGCCATGTGTCCAATGCTCTTACTAAAGCATACATCTCTTTGTCATAAGTTGGATATTTCAATGCAGCGCCATTCAGTTTTCACTAAAATAAGCGATTGGCTTTCCTCCTTGCAAAAGGACAGCACCAATACCAACTCCCGAAGCATCACATTCAATTTCAAAAGCGTTATCAAAGTTAGGTAAAGCAAGAATAGGAGCAGAAGTTAATTTTGCCTTTAACATGTTAAATGCTCTTTCTTGTTCATCCCCCCATTTAAATTCGACATTTTTTTTTATAACTTCAGTTAAAGGGGCAGCAATGCTCGAAAAATCCTTAACAAATCGTCTATAAAAACTTGCCAAACCATGAAAACTTCTAACTTCCCCCACATTCTTAGGTGTTGGCCAGGTTTCAATAGCTTTAACCTTTTCATTATCTACTTCAATTCCATGCTGACTAACAACATATCCTAAAAATATAACTTTAGGCACACAAAATGAACATTTAGCAAGCTTAGCATACAACTTTTGTTCTCGCAAAGCACAAAAAATAGCTTTAACATGCACAATATGCTCATCAAGTGACTTGCTATACACAAGTATATCATCAAAGTAGACAACAACAAATTTCCCAATAAAGCTACGTAAAACATGGTTCATTAATCTCATGAAAGTACTAGGTGCATTAGTTAATCCAAAAGGCATAACTAACCATTCATATAAACCATATTTTGTCTTAAAAGCAGTTTTCCATTCATCTCCAATTCTCATACGAATTTGATGATAACCAGCCATTAAATCAATCTTAGAGAATATGCAGGCACCATGTAATTCATCTAACATATCATCTAAACGAGGAATAGGGTGGCGATACTTTACCGTAATTTTGTTAATTGCTCGACAATCAACACACATTCGCCAAGAACCATCTTTTTTAGGCACCAACAACACGGGTACTGCACATGGACTCATACTTTCTTTGATCAAACCCTTAGACAACAATTCATCCACTTGCCTTTGTAACTCCTTGGTTTCTTCAGGATTGCTTCTATAAGCTGGTCGGTTTGGAATTTGTGCTCCAGCAATGAAGTCAATTTGGTGTTCAATCCCTCTAAGTGGTGGCAAGCCTTCTGGCATAGTTTCAGGAAACAATTCTTCAAATTCCTGCAACAAAGTTTGAAAAGAACTAGGAAGAGAAGAGAGATCTGGGTTAGAAGAAATAGTTAAATTCGCTCCTTTGAATACCAAAAGAAGCATAGATTGCCTAGATAGATAGGCCTTTCGGACCTCACCCTCTCTTGCATAGAAATTGCCTTTTACCTCTTGTTTAGCCACTCTTTGCACACTATTCTCTCCTTTTGCATGTGCCCTCTCAAGATTCTTTTCCTCATGGCACATCCCCTCTGTTTCCTCTCCTTTTTCCTCTCTTTTCTCACGCCTCTCATGGCTTTTCTCACAGCTCTCCTTTTGCTCGTGCATCTTCTTTTTTTTTTGTGCACTCTCACATTCACTCAATATTTTCTGATCTTCAAACACCTCTTTAGGTGACATGGGCAGCAACTTAATAGGTCGTCCATCCATCACAAAAGAATATCGATTAGTGAAGCCATCATGCATAACTCGCCTATCATACTGCCAAGGTCGTCCCAATAATATATGAGTAGCATGCATGGGAACAACATCACATAAAACCCGATCAGAATAACGTCCAATTGAGAAAGATATCAATGATTGCCTTGTAACCCTAAGATCTCCAGTATTGTTTAGCCATTGCAATCTATAGGGATTAGGGTGTTTAGTTGTTTTCAATCCCAATTTATCAACTAAACTAGCATTAACAACATTAGTACAACTACCCTCCATCAATGATCATGCTACACAGTTTATCATGTATGAAGCATCTAGTATGAAATATGTTTTCACGTTGTACCTCATCCTCTTTGGATTGGATGCTTAGTGCTCGTCTTGTGACCAAGTTGAAAACTGATCCTTGAGGTGCTGTTTCTCCAGATTGAGCACGAATTGAAGTGCCTTGCTCAATTCTCCCCAATCTTTCTTTCAATTTCTGGTTGTCACTAGCAAGATCTTCTTGTTGTGACAACATCTTTTGCATCATTCCTTGTATTGCCTCTAAGGTAAGTCTATCTTTTGATTCCATGATGTAAAAAACCTGCAATAAAAATGTTAGAAAAGGAAAATCCTAAACTAGTTCTCCCTCACGTGTTTCACTCGACTGTTTTTGAATCCCTCTATTGATCTCACCAATTTGACCACACAACAGCTTCTCTTTGAAGTTCTTATTTGAGCTAAGCCTTTACAAATCACTAAGAATGAGTTCTTAGTCTTTGATAACCAAAACTCAAACGAAAAGAATGGATCTTTGGTGAAAAGAATGAATCTGTAACCCTTTTTTTTTTTTTTTTTTTGCCCCAAACTTGGACTCAAACAACAAGAACGAATCTTTGATCTTTTTTTTTCTGAAACTTGAAATCAACTTTCTCAATCTTTTTTTTTTTTTTTTTCGTTTTTTTTTTCCGAACTGAAACAAAAGGATAAGAAGGTTATAGAACAACCTGTTTCCCGCCAACCTAGGCTCTGATACCAAACTGATACGATCCTTGCTTATCTATCAAACAAGACCCGTAACAAACTCTTGATACTATTACCAAAGATCACGAATTAGGAGCCTTTAGTTATCAAACAACTAAGAACCCTAATTATAAGTGGCGAAATTCTTAGAGAATTTCAAAGCAAAGCTCTCACAAGAACTTTTAAGAGAAAACTCAAAATTGTATTCAATCCTTCATCTGATTTGTTCCAATTACATATATAGAAGAAAGAGTTCAAATACTTGTTTGATTAGGAACTCTACTTATTTAAAAAAAGGAAATCAAATCTACTAAGATATCAAATCTACCCAGATTTCCTTATTCAAAAAGGAAAACAAATAAAACAATAAATCTAATAGGTACCAAATCTGCCAAGATTTCCAAATTCTTATAGAAAACAAATAAACCCTAAAATCCTTATGGGCTGGACGAAATTCTTAAGTTTGGTGGGCTTGTAATTTGACTTTCTTCTCTTTTGTATCAAATCTAATTAAATTCACAAGTCTTGGACAGCCCATGCAATTTCCCTCTTGAGCAGATTGATCCAAATAACACAAAATAAGCCCATTGAGTGCATCTTTCATCTGTTAAGCTCTAGCTCTTGTAATTGGACCTCCATCATAGCTCAAAGGATCCAGCTTCTTCTTATTTGTGCTTGAACTCGAATTTCCATTAATGACATCTCCATGCTCCGCATCACCTTGAATCATAGAAAACTGTGTTTGTGTTAAGAGCTTCTTTTCATTAATTGTTATAATAGAGATAGGTGTGTAGACAAGGTTATATTGTAAAATTCAAAGTGTTGAGTGAACCTTGGTTGGTTAAGAGGTTTGTGTTGTAAAACCCTAAGGGAATTGGGTGAACCTCTATTGTATTCTCTCTTACTATATTAGTGAAAGGTTTTGTGAAATCCTTGAGTAGATAGCTCAAGTTAGTGGATTAGGTTTTGTTGGATAGACCGAACCACTATAAATCTTTGTGTTCATTGCTTCTTTTCTTGAACTCATCATTTCATACTTTGGTTGAACACCAAGTGTTTGATATTTGTTATCTTAGAAAGCTTGTGATATGATCCTTGCTTATCTATCAAACAAGACCCGTAACAAACTCTTGATACTATTACCAAAGATCACGAATTAGGAGCCTTTAGTTATCAAACAACTAAGAACCCTAATTATAAGTGGCGAAATTCTTAGAGAATTTCAAAGCAAAGCTCTCACAAGAACTTTTAAGAGAAAACTCAAAATTGTATTCAATCCTTCATCTGATTTGTTCCAATTACATATATAGAAGAAAGAGTTCAAATCCTTGTTTGATTAGGAACTCTACTTATTTAAAAAAAAGGAAACCAAATCTACTAAGATATCAAATCTACCCAGATTTCCTTATTCAAAAAGGAAAACAATAAAACAATAAATCTAATAGGTACCAAATCTGCCAAGATTTCCAAATTCTTATAGAAAACAAATAAACCCTAAAATCCTTATGGGCTGGACGAAATTCTTAAGTTTGGTGGGCTTGTAATTGGACTTTCTTCTCTTTTGTATCAAATCTAATTAAATTCACAAGTCTTGGACAACCCATGCAATTTCCCTCTTGAGCAGATTGATCCAAATAACACAAAATAAGCCCATTTAGTGCATCTTTCATCTGTTTAGCTCTAGCTCTTGTAATTGGACCTCCATCATAGCTCAAAGGATCCAGCTTCTTCTTATTTGTGCTTGAACTCGAATTTCCATTAATGACATCTCCATGCTCCGCATCAGTTAAAACCTAATTCACCCCCCCTCTTAGGTTTTTCAAATGTGATTATATAGCTAGGATTATTAATCTTGTATTAATGATTCAAGTAGCTATCTACTAGTTTAATTGAGTTGACAGCTCTTGACTTAATTAAATTAGTAGCGGAATTATATAATTTAAATTGTATATAATTAAGCTGATTGTTATATACAATTTAATGTTGGTAATGCCTTATTTGTTTAATGCAATTTGATTGAGCATCCTATACACATTGGTTGGTATTGGTGTTTAATTAAATTAGAGATTAATCTGTCTGAGTTGATCGGGGTTAATCTATTTTGTAAGGATAGGAATCTGTCTGAGCTGATCGAGATTCTAAAACCAACTACTTAATAATGTATCTATCTATGATTAATCCCATGAAAAGTATAACGATACTAGTTCCTTGTTAATGCTTTTTATATCATTTGTATTCCAAATTTCGTTTTAATTCTGTTTACAAAATCCAAAACCTCATAAATATTTATTTTAATTGTTGTCATTACCTTATTCTCAAAATTCCAAAACCCCCAAAACCTTTTCCGGTTAATGATTTTAATTTAAAAGTTGACAAATCTCTGTGGATTCGATCCCTACTTTTGCCTATCTACATAGGAATTGTTAGGTTTAAATTTGAGAGCCGTACGACAAGCTTCGTCAGTAAGCATTGTCATTGATCCTTGCAACATGATCCTTCATTAATGATAGCTCTCAACAATTGTTCCAAAGTTCTATTCACTACCTCAATTTCTCCATTAGTTTCTGGATGACAAATAGTACTAAATAGCAATTTAGGTCCTAATTTTGCCCACAGTTTTTCAAAAGTAAGATAAAAATGTAGCATCTCTATCATTCACAATGGACTTAGGCATACCATGCAAGCAAACTATTTCTTTATAGAATAATTCAGCAACATTTGAAGCATCATCAGTTTTATGACATGGAATGAAGTGTGTCATTTTAGAAAATCTATCAACTACCACATATATACTATCAAATCCACATCTAGTTCTAGGTAAATCAGGAACAATCCAAGGTGCATGTGACATAGGTAATGGTGTGTATAAACCATGTGGATGCACTTTAGACTTAGCTTGCAAACATGTAATGCAATTAGGCTAAAAGAAGTGCTCCTACAAAACATCTAAAGTCTTGGATATGTCAAAGTATCCCATTAAACCCCCTTCATGTGCTTCACGAATCAAAAGTAATCACATAAAACACGTAGGAATGCAAAGTTGTCTCATGCGAAATAGATAACCATTATGCCTATAGAACTTATGAAAACCAGCATTCTCGCATGCATTATAAACATTGCTGAAATAGCTATATTTCTCATACAATTCTTTAATATGCTCAAAACATAGCAACTTAGCATCTAAAGTGGTAATAAGTGCATACTTTCGACTCAAAGCATCAGAAACAACATTTTCCTTTCCCTTCTTGTACTTGATGATGTGTGGAAATGATTCAATAAATTCAATCCATTTAGCATGTCATTTATTCAAATTATTGATATGGACCCTCTAGGCGACCAGCTCTAGGAACCCAAATCTCAACGAATTAGAAACTCTAATTATACAAGGAACGAGTTGAATAAAATCAGAATTAGAACCTAAAAGAAACAAAGGCCTTTAAACCCAGGGACGCCACAAAGGTTGATCACTCATTTGATAAGTCAAGTTCATGTATTCAATCAAGAACACAAGAAAACAAGAGTTAAGGCTTTTCCTAAATAATTCTTCTTAATTGATGTTAATCTCTAAACATTACATAGTTAATGTCCTTAAATATAAAGCACCTAAAAGAAACCCTAAACTGAATACTCTTTAAATAAAAAGTCTTAAAAACATGAAATAGTCAAGCAAAATATTAAGAAAAGAAACCGGAAAGTGATGACTCAAAGAAATAATGGAAGAAAGACATATGAAAGAAACCACTAGAATCAGCAAATTGTTGGAAATCCCAAAAACACATGAAGCAGCTTTGTTCTTGTTCTTTCCTTTATTTTCTTTTCTTTTTTTTCGTTTTTTTTTCATGAATTTTTGTTTATTCAGAAACAAGGCCCACAAATATCATTAAAGACAAGAAGAAACGAGTTTAAGAAATATTGACTCAAATTCAATAGCAAGATTCAATATTTCAAAGAATATAGATAAAAAGTCAATCAAAAATCAAAACTTTTATAAGAAAAGTTCTGAACAGTGCAATAATTCAATCAAATTCAAGAACCTTTCTTAAGATTGCAACTTTTTTTTTTTACTCAAGAATAACAAAGATCAGATTTTTTTTTAATTAAGAATATCAAGAAACGAAAAAAAGCGATAAACAAACTTGCCTCGGAACCATAGCTTTGATACCAATTGATACGAACCCTCTAGGCAACCAGCCCTAAGAACCCAAACCTTAACATATTAAAAACACTAATTACACAAGGAACGAGTTGAAAAATATTAGAATTAGAACCTAAAGGAAATTGAGGCCTTTAAACCCTAATTCAGAGACACCACAAAGGTTGATAATTCTTTTGATAAGTCAAGTTCATGCATTCAATCAAGAATACAAGAAAACAAAAACTAAGGCTATTCCTGAATAATTCTTCTGAATTGATGTTAATCTTTCCCACAATACATAATTAATGTCCTTAAATATAAAACCCTAAACTGACTTAGGTCTGATTACAAGTAGGTTGGACCTAATTATTCATTAAATTAAATGTCTTAAAAAATAATCTGATAATTAGAATCTAAAAGCCCAAAATGAAATTACACATGATAATTATAAAATAAAGGCCCAAAAACAAAAATTCAAGAAACAAATCTCTAATTAGCTCGTGCACTCTTGTTGACCTTCCAGATTTTACCCTTACACACACACACACACACACACACACACATATATATATATGTAACTTCCCTTGGTGAAGCTTTGAAATCCTCAACTTTTACAGCTTCTTTGTATTGAACATCCATTATGAATCCTTGTAAAGCTTATTTCATCCTCTTTGTCCTTGCCCTAGTCATTGGATCACCACTTCCACGCAGAGGATCTACATGATATTTGAAATCATTAATTTGCTTGGAAACTTCAGCTTGGTCAGCACCTTGATCTCCATTAGATAAGTTGATATCTTATTATTCTTACAAAGTCTTGTATGAATGGCATTTATAATAGTAAAACCATAATGAATTAAGAAAGTAAATTAAGGTAAATCTAGGACTCCTAAATCAATAAAGAAATCAGATTACAAATAATATTTAGAAGTTATTGAAATTTATTCTATAAAATCTTCAAAATCCTATTTAAGATAAAAAATCTTTAAAAAATCCTCCAATTTTCGTACATTTTCCATAAGGAATCAAATTAGACTTTGACTTGAACTCTAAGAATCAATAACTATAAGATAGTTGACTATTTGACCTCCAACTTGATTTGGATTCATCTTGGGCTTTTCTAAACACAAAAATTCTTCAATAACTCTCAATTAAAACCTCTTTAAACCTTTTCTCATCAAGTCGTGGATTTGTTTTAAAGAAAATAACAATACTTAAAATAATTATATTTTTGGGGTTTTGAAATTGTGAACAAATTTAAAAAGGATTTATAGAATACAAATGATATAAAAAGTGTTAGTATGGAACTAGTATGGAACTTGTTTGTTTTGTTCAAGGTTGTATTGAGCTTAAAACTCTAAGGGTTAGAGTGAGCCTTGAATCATAGAAAATTGTGATTGTATTAAGAGTATCTATTTCATTAATTGTTGTATTACATATAGGTGTGTAATCAAGGTTATATTGTAAAACTCATAGTGTTGAGTGAACCTTGATTGGGTAAGAGGTTTGTGTTGTAAAACCCTAAGGGAATTGGGTGAGCCTCTATTGTAATATCTTATACTAAATTAGTAAAAGGTTTTGTGAAATCCTTGAGTAGATAGTTCAAGGTAGTGGATTAGGTTTTGTTGAATAAACCGAACCACTATAAATCTTTGTGTCATTTGCCTATTTCTTGAACACATTATTTCACACACTGTTTGAGCACCAAGTGTTTGTTATTTGTTATCTTTGAAAGCACTGTTTGATTTAAAGTTAAAAAAATCGGTTAAAACCTAATTCATCCCCCTCTTAGGTTTTTCACTTATATATATTAATTGAGTATTTATATAATTTCTGTTTTAACCAATATAATTGTGTGAATTAATTGTATTGACAATCTAGTAAATGAACGTGATTATATAGCTAGGATTATTAATCTTGTATTAATGATTCAAGTAGCATCTACTAGTTTAATTGAGTTGTAACTCTTGACTGAATTAAATTAGTAGTGAAATTATATAATTTAAATTATATATAATTAAACTGATTGTTATATACAATTTAATGTTGGTGATGCCTTATTTGTTTAATGTAATTTGATTGAGCATCCTATATACGCTGGTTGGTAGTGGTGTTGTTTAATTAAATTAGAGATTAATCTATTTGAGCTTAATGAGATTAATATAATTTGTAAGGATATGAATATGTCTGAACTAATTGAGATTCTAAAACCAACTATTTAATAAAGTATTTGTCTATGATTAATCCCATGAAAATTATAACTTGATACTAGTTCCTTGTTAACGCTTTTTATAATATTTGTATTTTGAATTTCTTTTTAATTCTATTCACAAATCCAAAAACCCCCAAAACCTTTTTCGATTAATCTCTATGGATTTGATCCCTACTTTCCCTATCTACATAGGAATTGTTAGGTTTAAATTTGAGAGCCGTACGACAGACTTCGTCAAACTCTAAGGTGAATTGAGTGAAACTTTTTTGTAATATCTAATATTTGATTAGTGAAAGGTTTTGTGAAATTATTGAATAGATAACTCAAGGTAGTAAATTAAGTTTTGTTGAACAAATTGAACAACTATAAATCATTGTGTTACTTGTTGTATATCTGCATTTTATTTGAACACATTGTTACAAACACAAATTGCACGATAAGTGTTTGATTTCTATTGTCTTAGAAGTGTATAATCTAATTAGGTTGCAAAAATTGAATAAAACCTAATTCAATTATGATAAATCATACCATCAATTTCTTTATATAAATTGTATAGTCATAATGTATTGCTAGAGACCACTTATGATTTATGGACTAAATAAAAGAATTTTAAGTTCATTGCTAATTTAAATGAATCTATATGGTCACACACTAAAACAGACTAAAATGGAAATCTTGTTTATAATGTTTAAATAAGATTTAGACATATATATTATGGGTATAATTTGAAATTAAAAGAAAAGGGAAGACATTTCATTTTTGAAATGAGATATAGGCTTTTAAGGTTAAGTGAAACCCTAGCCGCCACTTAAGAGTTCATATATACTCCTTATATGAGACATTAGTGGATTAGTTTTTTCATAAAAAGACCCTAGTTGCCTTTGATTCTCTCATCTACCTTCTATCTTCCTAAACCTCTAGTTTTTATCTAATCCAGAAACGCTTGTCTTTAACACTTGATAACGTGTGATCTTCCTTGAAAACTTGAAACTTCAAGCTTACATAGATTAGACAATTGAATAATAAAATGCTATCACTTGAATAATTAGTTAATAAAGTTGTCCAAGAATCATTTTTAGGTGGTTGCTACGGTGGAACCGTGACCCATTGCTTATATGATAAAAAAAACCTTGGTATAAGAAAGACGTTACAATCAACCCACCAAACATTGATTGATAAGTCAATAACGAACCTCACAAGTACAAGACTTGATAAGTTCAAGAACAAAAGTTCTTCAAAGAACCAAAGAGAAATAATATCTACATCTTTATTGATAAACAGATATATTATATATTCCTTACAAAGTCTCGTATGAATGATATTTATAATAGTAAAACTAATGAATTAAGAAAAAAAATTAAGAAAACTTAGGACTCCTAAATCACTAAGGAAATATATTACAAATTATATTTGGAAGCTACTGAAATTTATTCTATAAAATCTTTCAAATTCTACTTAAAATAGAAAATCTTCAAATAATTCTCTAATTTTTTGGCATCTTCCATAAGAAATCAAATTAGACTTTGAAATCTACTCCAAGAATCAAGCACTGCGAGATAATTGATTGTTTGACATCCAACTTGATTTGAATTCACCTTGGTCTTTTCTAAACAAGAAATTTTTTCAATAATTAGAAATTAAAACCTCTTTGAACATTTTATCATCATATTCTGTATATATGTTATTTTATATTCTGTTATGAACAGATCTTAAAATTTATTACATATCCGGATATTATACTGTTATGAACATATTTTATTTAAGATTATCAATATGTTTTGTATATTCTGTTTCACTACAAATATACATTTTACTATACATTAAGGAAAAAATTAGATATATTTTTATGTGAATTTATTATGTTATTTGTGTTTAATTTCATTTAAATTATGTTATTTTACCTTTTCAATTAATATTTTTATTTGTAAGTGTTTTTAGATATTTATTATGTTTTTGTAAAAAAAATATCGTCATTACAGTAGCACCACGTGGACAGTGGAAAGCACAACCAACCGTTTCATCAATAGAAGGAGCGAATCAAAAGTTGACATGTGGATTTCAACTTCAAAAACATGTGACAAACAAGTGGCGATGACACGTGATGCACAGAGTAGACAATCATGTAGCTGAATCTGGACGAGTCTCGTCACATATGGACAAGTCTTGCCTCTAGTAGTGGCGAGGTATATGCCACCATGTGCAATCCATTTGGTGATCCGAAGGTTAAACGGCAAACCAATAGAATCACGTCACGTGGCAACGATGGATGATGAACAGATGCGTGAACTAGTGATATCATGACACATGACGACTGATGCAACTTCTTGTCTCCAAGCGTTTGACCCAGAACTTCCACAAACCCCACTTTGGCTTCTTATATTTTTAATTTGGCTAGATTTTATTTATTTTTATTTTTATTTGCCCCTGTAAATTTCTATAAATTGGACACGAGATTTACTATTTTTGTACAACTTTTTACAACCCAAAATTCTTCTAAAGTTTATTCCCAATATTTTATAATAGATCTTAGATATTTTTATAATTTATTTTAGAATTCTTAAGTTGAGTTTTCTAAATTTCTTTTACTTTTTTATTTTTGCAAGCTTCTTCCTTTGGTAACAAAGCCAGAAGTTTAGATTTGTATGCTCATTCGTAGTGGTAAGAAAATTGGAGATATTATCAAGGAACCACGACCATTAAATCTGACTGCAAATTTGGAAGGAACTAATCCTTTTGAAGAAATTGAACACTCTAACACAATGAGTGAATATGGTGAACAAGTTCCTATCTTTAATCCCATCATGGCGAATGATAATGTTGTTAGGAAAACATTAAGAGAACTTGCTGCTCCTACTGTGAATAATCAACCTCTTTGCATTATTTTTCCTCAAGTAGATGAAAATTTTAAATTAAACATTGGATTTGTGCAATACATTCCTACATTTCATGGTTTGTCTGGAGAAAATTCATATAGATTTCTTCAAGAATTTCATACATATTGCACAAATTTAAAACCTTCAAATGTAAATGATGTGATTAAATTACGTGTTTTTCCATTCAATTTGCATGGTAATGCAAAGGATTGGTTATATGATTTATCATCGGATCTATAACACAATAGGATCAAATGGAAAAAGCTTTCCTTAGAAAATTTTATCCTATATAAAAAATATCATCTATTATGAAGGAAATTACTAGAATAAAGCAAAATTTTGGAGAATCATTGCATGAGTATTAGGAGATTCAAAAAGTTGATTGCTTCTTGTCCTAGTCACCAAATTCCCGATCATCTTTTAATTCAAATTTTTTATGAAAGGTGGCAGAGTATCAATTGATGCAGCAAGTGGAGAAGTCTTTATGAATAAATCAGCTGATAAAGCAAGGGATTTAATTTCTAATATGGCAAATCATGCGCAATTTTTTAGTACAAGAAATGAAGTCCTAAGGAAGGTAAGTGAGGTATTCAGATTTGAAACAAAAAGTTGATACTCTTACTCTTTTGGTTGGACAGATGCTACAAACTAAAGGAAAGTCTCGAATCAAGCCATGTGAGTTATGTACAAGTATTGAACATCTTACAGATGATTGTCCTTCTTTTGAAAATGATGAACAGGTAGATGCAGTGGGCAACGTTCCTAACCAATGGAGTAATTTACCCATCAACAAAGGAAATATAACCCATATTCAAATACCTATAATGAAGGATGGAGAGATCATCCAAATTTTAGATAAGGAAACAGACAAAATAACTTCCAAAACCCTCATGATTTCATTCATCCTCATTCTTCAAATCCACCACCACCACCTCAACAAAATCAATCCCAAGGTATGTCTTTAGAGGATATGGTCAAATCCATAGCTTCAAACACAATGATTTTTCAAAATGAGACCAAATCTAGCATTCAAAAGCTAGAGACACAAGTAAGACAGTTGGCTACTGAGATTAGCAAAATCCAAACCCAACTTTCAAGCAAACTACCTTCACAACCACTAAATCATAGGGAGAATGCCAGTGCCATTACTCTTAGGAGTGAGAAGAAGTTAAAAAAACCTAAATTACCCATAGAGGAGGAAAAATAGTAGGAAGTACAACCTATTTTACCTCTAAATCAAAATTATGCACCTTCAATTGAAAATGAACCTATCATAGGAGAAACTTTTTCTATGCCCAAGGCCACTCCACCTTTTCCTTTGAGATTAGCCAAAAACAAGAAAGAAAAAAAAAGAAAATGATATTCTCAAAACATTCAGAAAGGTAGAGGTGAATATTCCCCTTCTTGATACCATCTGCCAAATTCCTAGATATGTTAAATTCTTTAAGGAATTATGCACCAATAAGAAGAGGTTGAAAGGACATGAGAGGGTAAGTATGAAGGAATGTGTTTCTGTTATCCTCCAAAAGAAACTTCGTGCCAAGCAAAAGGATTCAAGTATGTTTGTTATTCCTTGTACCATTGATGATAAGGAAATTTCTGGATGTATGTTAGATTTAGAAGCATCAATAAATGTCATGTCATATTCCATTTATGCTTATTTAAATCTTAGACCTTTGAAATCAACAAGAGTGATTGTGCAGTTAGCTGATAGGTCCATAACATATCCTAAAGGGGTCATTGGCGAAGTTTTAGTGAGAGTAAATAATTTAGTCTTCTCTGCAGATTTTTACATTTTAAAAATTGAAGATGTGATGCGGAGCATGGAGATGTCATTAATGGAAATTCGAGTTCAAGCACAAATAAGAAGAAGCTGGATCCTTTGAGCTATGATGGAGGTCCAATTACAAGAGCTAGAGCTAAACAGATGAAAGATGCACTCAATGGGCTTATTTTGTGTTATTTTGATCAATCTGCTCAAGAGGGAAATTGCATGGGCTGTCCAAGACTTGTGAATTTAATTAGATTTGATACAAAAGAGAAGAAAGTTCAATTACAAGCCCACCAAACTTAAGAATTTCGTCCAGCCCATAAGGATTTTAGGGTTTATTTGTTTTCTATAAGAATTTGGAAATCTTGGCAGATTTGGTACCTATTAGATTTATTGTTTTATTTGTTTTCCTTTTTGAATAAGGAAATCTGGGTAGATTTGATATCTTAGTAGATTTGGTTTCCTTTTTAAATAAGTAGAGTTCCTAATCAAACAAGGATTTGAACTCTTTCTTCTATATATGTAATTGGAACAAATCAGATGATAATGATTGAATACAATTTTGAGTTTTCTCTTAAAAGTTCTTGTGAGAGCTTTGTTTTGAAATTCTCTAAGAATTTCGCCACTTATAATTAGGGTTCTTAGTTTTTTGATAACTAAAGGCTCCTAATTCGTGATATTTGGTAATAGTATCAAGAGTTTGTTACGAGTCTTGTTTGATAGATAAGCAAGGATCGTATCAGTTTGGTATCAGAGCCTAGGTTGTGGGAAACAGGTTGTTCTATAACTTTCTTATCCTTTTGTTTCAGTTCGGAAAAAAAAAACGAAAAAAAAAAAAAGATTGAGAAAGTTGATTTCAAGTTTCAGAAAAAAAAGATCAAAGATTCGTTCTTGTTGTTTGAGTCCAAGTTTGGGGCAAAAAAAAAAAAAGGGTTACAGATTCATTCTTTTCACCAAAGATCCATTCTTTTCGTTTGAGTTTTGGTTATCAAAGACTAAGAACTCATTCTTAGTGATTTGTAAAGGCTTAGCTCAAATAAGAACTTCAAAGAGAGGCTGTTGTGTGGTCAAATTTGGTGAGATCAATAGAGGGATTCAAAAACAGTCGAGTGAAACACGTGAGGGAGAGTTAGTTTAGGATTTTCCTTTTCTAACATTTTTATTGCAGGTTTTTTACATCATGGAATCAAAAGATAGACTTACCTTAGAGGCAATACAAGGAATGATGCAAAAGATGTTGTCACAACAAGAAGATCTTGCTAGTGACAACCAGAAATTGAAAGAAAGATTGGGGAGAATTGAGCAAGGCACTTCAAGTCGTGCTCAATCTGGAGGAACAAAACGAAATCTCATTGATGAATTAGAAGATGAATTTGATGCAGATTCTACACGTTTCAACAAAGAAAAATCTAAAGATGGGAACTTGGGGTCAATCAAGATGACGATTCCATCTTTCCAAGGCAAGAGCAATCCAGAAGCATATTTAGATTGGGAAAAGAAGGTCGAACGTGTGTTTGAATGTCATAACTACACCGAAGAGAAGAAGGTAAAATTGGCTGTTGTAGGTTTTACTGATTATGCAAGTGTGTGGTGGGATCAGCTCTCAACTTCTAGGCGTAGGAGTGGAGAAGGTTCAATCTCTTCATGGTTTGAGATGAAAACAATTATGAGGAGGAGATTTGTACCACAACATTATTATAGAGAGTTGTACAATCTTTTACAGAGATTGAACCAAGGATCAAAGAGCGTTGAAGAGTATCATCAAGAGATGGAGATGGCCATGATTCGAGCCAATGTTGAGGAGGACAAGGAGGCTACTATGGCACGATTTCTTTCTGGTTTAAATCGTGACATTGCTAACCTGGTTGAATTGCATCATTATGTTGATTTTGAGGATATGGTACACATGGCAATTAAGGTTGAGAAGCAATTAAATATGAAGAACAAATCTGGTTTGACTTCTACTTCTTCATGGAAGTCGAATTGGAAGGGCAACAAAGGTGGAGATTCAAATTCAAGCAAGGACAGATTTGAAGCAAACAAAAGTAAAGATGTTTCTACAACAAAAATACAACCTAAGGATGATAAATCTAAGGGTTCTTTGAGAGATCTGAAGTGTTTTAGATGCTTGGGATATGGACATAGGCAAGCCCAATGTCCTACTGCAAAGGTGATGGTTATACGAAATGGAGAAGTGGTGAGTGAAGATGAGGGAGATAATTTTGACTACAGTGACATGCCACTATTAGCAGAAGATTCAGAGGAAGCAGATGATGGAGAAACAGCCCCTCAAGGATCAGTTTTCAGCTTGGTCACAAGACGAGCACTAAGCATCCAATCCAAAGAGGCAATCATTGGGATTGAAAACAACTAAACACCCTAATCCCTATAGATTGCAATGGCTAAACAATACTGGAGATCTTAGGGTTACAAGGCAATCATTGATATCTTTCTCAATTGGACGTTATTCTGATCGGGTTTTATGTGATGTTGTTCCCATGCATGCTACTCATATATTATTGGGACGACCTTGGCAGTATGGTAGGCGAGTTATGCATGATGGCTTCACTAATCGATATTCTTTTGTGATGGATGGACGACCTATTAAGTTGCTGCCCATGTCACCTAAAGAGGTGTTTGAAGATCAGAAAATATTGAGTGAATGTGAGAGTGCACAAAAAAAAAAGAAGATGCACGAGCAAAAGGAGAGCTGTGAGAAAAGCCATGAGAGGCGTGAGAAAAGAGAGGAAAAAGGAGAGGAAACAGAGGGGATGTGCCATGAGGATAAGAATCTTGAGAGGGCACATGCAAAAGGAGAGAATAGTGTGCAAAGAGTGGCTAAACAAGAGGTAAAAGGCAGTTTTTATGCAAGAGAGGGTGAGGTCCGAAAGGCCTATCTATCTAGGCAATCTATGCTTCTTTTGGTATTCAAAGGAGCGAATTTAACTATTTCTTCTAACCCAGATCTCTCTTCTCTTCCTAGTTCTTTTCAAACTTTGTTGCAGGAATTTGAAGAATTGTTTCCTGAAACTATGCCAGAAGGCTTGCCACCACTTAGAGGGATTGAACACCAAATTGACTTCATTGCTGGAGCACAAATTCCAAACCGACCAGCTTATAGAAGCAATCCTGAAGAAACCAAGGAGTTACAAAGGCAAGTGGATGAATTATTGTCTAAGGGTTTGATCAAAGAAAGTATGAGTCCATGTGCAGTACCCGTGTTGTTGGTGCCTAAAAAAGATGGTTCTTGGCGAATGTGTGTTGATTGTCGAGCAATTAACAAAATTACGGTAAAGTATCGCCACCCTATTCCTCGTTTGGATGATATGTTAGATGAATTACATGGTGCCTGCATATTCTCTAAGATTGATTTAATGGCTGGTTATCATCAAATTCGTATGAGAATTGGAGATGAATGGAAAACTGCTTTTAAGACAAAATATGGTTTATATGAATGGTTAGTTATGCCTTTTGGATTAACTAATGCACCTAGTACTTTCATGAGATTAATGAACCATGTTTTACGTAGCTTTATTGGGAAATTTGTTGTTGTCTACTTTGATGATATACTTGTGTATAGCAAGTCACTTGATGAGCATATTGTGCATGTTAAAGCTATTTTTTGTACTTTGCGAGAACAAAAGTTGTATGCTAAGCTTGCTAAATGTTCATTTTGTGTGCCTAAAGTTATATTTTTAGGATATGTTGTTAGTCAGCATGGAATTGAAGTAGATAATGAAAAGGTTAAGGCTATCGAAACCTGGCCAACACCTAAGAATGTGGGGGAAGTTAGAAGTTTTCATGGTTTGGCAAGTTTTTATAGACGATTTGTTAAGGATTTTTCGAGCATTGCTGCCCCTTTAACTGAAGTTATAAAAAAAAATGTCGAATTTAAATGGGGGGATGAATAAGAAAGAGCATTTAACATGTTAAAGGCAAAATTAACTTCTGCTCCTATTCTTGCTTTACCTAACTTTGATAACGCTTTTGAAATTGAATGTGATGCTTCGGGAGTTGGTATTGGTGCTGTCCTTTTGCAAGGAGGAAAGCCAATCGCTTATTTTAGTGAAAAGCTGAATGGCGCTGCATTGAAATATCCAACTTATGACAAAGAGATGTATGCTTTAGTAAGAGCATTGGACACATGGCAGCACTATCTTCTTCCTAAGGAATTTGTTATCCATACTGATCATGAGAGCTTGAAGTATTTGAAGGGACAAAATAAGTTGAATAAACGACATGCTAAATGGAGTGAATTCATTGAATCGTTTCCATACATCATCAAGTACAAGAAGGGAAAGGAAAATGTTGTTGCTGATGCTTTGAGTCGAAGGCATGCACTTATTACCACTTTAGATGCTAAATTGCTAGGCTTTGAGCATATTAAAGAATTGTATGAGAAAGATAGTGATTTTAGTAATGTTTATAATGCATGCGAGAATGCTGGTTTTGATAAGTTCTATAGGCATAATGGTTATCTATTTCGCATGAGACAACTTTGCGTTCCTAAGTGTTCTACGCGATTACTTTTGATTCGTGAAGCACATGAAGGGGGTTTAATGGGACACTTTGGCATATCCAAGACTTTAGATGTTTTGCAGGAGCACTTCTTTTGGCCTCATATGCGATCAGATGTTTCTAAGTATTGTGCTAATTGCATTACATGTTTACAAGCTAAGTCTAAAGTGCATCTACATGGTTTATACACACCATTACCTGTGTCACATGCACCTTGGATAGATGTTTCTATGGATTTTGTTCTTGGTTTACCTAGAACTAGACGTGGATTTGATAGTATATATGTGGTAGTTGATAGGTTTTCTAAACTGGCACACTTCATTCCATGTCATAAAACTGATGATGCTTCACATGTTGCTGAATTGTTCTTTAAAGAAATAGTTCGTTTGCATGGTATGCCTAAGTCCATTGTGAGTGATAGAGATGCTAAATTTTTATCTTACTTTTGGAAAACTTTGTGGGCAAAATTGGGAACTAAATTGCTGTTTAGTACTACTTGTCATCCACAAACTGATGGACAAACTGAGGTAGTGAATAGAACTTTGGGACAATTATTGAGAGCTATCATTAAAAAGAATCTGAAATCATGGGATGATTGTTTACCTCATGTAGAGTTTGCATATAATAGGAGTGTGCATTCCTCTACTCATTATTCACCTTTTGAGATTGTTTATGGTTTTAATCCTTTAACACCATTAGATTTATCTCCTTTACCTTTGGATGAACAAGTTAATTTTGATGGAGCTAAAAAGGCAGAATATGTGAGAAAAATTCATGAAACAGTCAAGCAAAATATTGAGAAAAGAAATCAGCAAGTGATGACTCAAAGAAATCATGGAAGAAAGAAAGTGATATTTGAGCCTGGTGATTGGGTATGGTTGCATTTACGCAAGGAAAGGTTTCCTAAGCAAAGGCATTCAAAGCTTCAATCAAGAGGAGATGGTCCTTTTCAAGTTGTTGCAAGGATCAATGGCAATGCTTACAAATTAGCTCTTCCTGGTGAGTATAATGTTAGTGCTACTTTTAATGTTTCTGATTTACTTCCTTTCAATTATGCAGGTGATGATTCGAGGGCGAATCCTTTTGAGGAAAGGGGGAGTGATGCGGAGCATGGAGATGTCATTAATGGAAATTCGAGTTCAAGCACAAATAAGAAGAAGCTGGATCCTTTGAGCTATGATGGAGGTCCAATTACAAGAGCTAGAGCTAAACAGATGAAAGATGCACTCAATGGGCTTATTTTGTGTTATTTTGATCAATCTGCTCAAGAGGGAAATTGCATGGTCCAAGACTTGTGAATTTAATTAGATTTGATACAAAAGAGAAGAAAGTCCAATTACAAGCCCACCAAACTTAAGAATTTCGTCCAGCCTATAAGGATTTTAGGGTTTATTTTTTTTCTATAAGAATTTGGAAATCTTGGCAGATTTGGTACCTATTAGATTTATTGTTTTATTTGTTTTCCTTTTTGAATAAGGAAATCTGGGTAGATTTGATATCTTAGTAGATTTGGTTTCCTTTTTAAATAAGTAGAGTTCCTAATCAAACAAGGATTTGAACTCTTTCTTCTATATATGTAATTGGAACAAATCAGATGATAATGATTGAATACAATTTTGAGTTTTCTCTTAAAAGTTCTTGTGAGAGCTTTGTTTTGAAATTCTCTAAGAATTTCGCCACTTATAATTAGGGTTCTTAGTTTTTTGATAACTAAAGGCTCCTAATTCGTGATCTTTGGTAATAGTATCAAGAGTTTGTTACGAGTCTTGTTTGATAGATAAGCAAGGATCGTATCAAGATGGTCATAATGCATCCACATATCAATCACCTATTATGTTAGGTAGACTATTTTTTAAAACTGCAAGAGCTAAGATTGATGTGAACAAATATACTTTGTTTATGGAATTTGATATGAAATTATTTATTTTAACATTTTTTATTTCATGAAGTATCCTTCTAAGGAAATCTCTTCTATTTCTATGATTGATATCATTGGCCCTTTTGTGCAAGACATGTTTGATCTTAGTTATACTGATATGATGCAATCAATAATGAGCATAAGCATAGATGAACATGTACTTGATACATTATTTGTTGAATGTGATGAAGAATTGAAAAAAACTGTCAAAGAATTATCTGAATGCACTAAAGTTGAGTCAACAATTGCAATACCTAATTCACATGAATGCCATCTGTTGTATGTTCCCTAGAGTTAAAACCTCTACCCTCTCGCTTAAAATATGCATTTTTAGGTCAATATAGGGATTCACCTATTATAATTGCTATCAATCTTTCTTCTTATCCTTCTACCGTGCGAGAGATAAGGGTCTTTCTAGGTCATACTAGTTTTTATAGAAGGTTTATCAAAGATATTTCAAAAATTTCTCAATCTTTGTGTACTTTATTGCAAAAAGATGTGATTTTTTATTGTAATGAATGTTGTAAAATTACTTTTGATACTTTGCAAGAGAGGTTGATTTCCGCCCCTATTATTCAAGCCCCTGATTGGAATTTACCTTTTTGAAATCCTATGTGATGCAAGTGATAAAAGTTGATGTAGTTTTAGGACAAAAAGTTGATGGAGTTCCTCATGTAATTTATTATGTTTCAAGGACACTTGATGATGCATAATGCAATTACACCATAACTGAGAAAGAACTTTATTCAATTGTATTTGCAATAGAGAAATTTAGATCATATTTGCTTGGAACTAAAGTGTTTCTGATCATGCAGCTTTAGGACAGCTTCTCAAGAATAAAGAGTCTAAACCTAGACTTTTAAAATGGATTTTGTTGCTCCAACAGTTTGATATTGAGATTCATGACAAGAAGGGATAGTTGGTGTGCTGGTAAAGCATAATAGATATTTCAAGAACTCAAAATGATAGAATAAAAAGTGATACTAAATATTATTTGTGGGATGACCCTTATCTCTTTAAGATTTGTTCTGATAACATCATTCATAGATGTGTGGCAGAAAATGAAATGTAATCCATTCTTAATTTATGTCATTCATATGAATGTTGGGGTCATTTTGGTCCTAGAAGGACAGTTCATAAAGTGCTTCAATGCGAATTTTATTGGAAAACTTTGAACAAAGATGCATATATTTTTTATAAGCAATGTAATGAATGCTAAAGAGTTGGGAAAATCTTTAAGAAAGATGAGATACCTTTTCAATCTATTTTGGTAAGTGAAATTTTCGATGTTTGGTGTAATGATTTCATGAGACATTTTCCTTCTTCTTTGGGTAATAATTATATCTTGTTTGCAGTTGATTATGTTTCTAAGTGGGTTGAAAATGGTCAAGTTGAAGTTTCTAATAAGAAAATTAAATCAATTTTGGAAAAAAGTGGTTAACCCTAATAGAAATTATTGGAGTCTTAGGCTGGAGAATGCACTATGGGCTTATCGGACTGCATTCAAGTCACCAATGGGGCTATCACCATATAGGCTTATCTATGGTAAAACATGTCACATTTCTGTTGAACTAGAACACAAAGTTTATTAGGTCATAAAACAAATTCACTTGAATCTTAATGATGTATTGTCACATAGAAAATTCAAGAATTGGAGGAATTAAGAAATGATTCATACCAAAATGCTTTAATCTATAAAGAGAAGGCACGTATTTATCATGATAAAAATCTTTCTCATAAATTTCTTTTTTCTATAGAAAATTGATGACCCGATGGATTGGCCCATTTATTGTGACTAATATTTTTAACCATAGTGTTGTAGAAATCAAAAGTAGTGACACGGGAAAGGTATTCAAAGTTTACGACCATCATTTGAAAATATATTTTAAACATAATGGGATCTACACAGTGAAAGAATTCAAACCTAACAAACCGACCTACGTTGAGAAATGAGCACTGAAAGTCTTGTTGAGCAAACGACGTTAAATAATAGCGCTATATGGGAGGCAACCCATCTTTTCATTTTTTCAGTTTTTGTCTTTTACTTTTTGTTTGATTTCTTTATTCTTGTCTTTTTCTTTTAATTGATTCCACTTTCGGCGATATAGTAACTTAATTTAATGAATACGCATTTTCTCAATCTTCGAGATACAATTTATTCTTTCTAAATAATTGGGGGCTGAGTAATGATCAAACATGGTTTTAAATAGCCTTGTTATTTACTATAACAACCTACCACGTGATTCTAGCTATTTTCTCTCCGAAAGCAATAAATAATTCAAGTATTTTAATTCTTCTTTTGTTCATTTTTCAACCCCTCCTTCCTCTTCTGAGCTTCCATTCCAAAATGGAAAATCCAGTTCTTTGTTTTAAAAAATACTATCATCTACTTTTTGAGTGTCAATTGAGAAAAGTTTATCTTTTGAGGGTACTAATGTCTAAAAGAATACCTGAAGACATTAGATGGTTGATTGACACAAATGTTTGAATGAGTAGCGAACTTCTAGCTATAACTCTCAAACGTTTACCTGGGTTAGAGAAGAGTAGTTTTACTAAGAAATGAAGAGGAAAAATGATGGAAATGTATTACAGGTGTGCTAGATGTGATGCGGAGCATAGAGATGTCATTAATGGAAATTCGAGTTCAAGCACAAATAAGAAGAAGCTGGATCCTTTGAGCTATGATGGAGGTCCAATTACAAGAGCTAGAGCTAAACAGATGAAAGATGCACTCAATGGGCTTATTTTGTGTTATTTGGATCAATCTGCTCAAGAGGGAAATTGCATGGGCTGTCCAAGACTTGTGAATTTAATTAGATTTGATACAAAAGAGAAGAAAGTCCAATTACAAGCCCACCAAACTTAAGAATTTCGTCCAGCCCATAAGGATTTTAGGGTTTATTTGTTTTCTATAAGAATTTGGAAATCTTGGCAGATTTGGTACCTATTAGATTTATTGTTTTATTTGTTTTCCTTTTTGAATAAGGAAATCTGGGTAGATTTGATATCTTAGTAGATTTGGTTTCCTTTTTTAAATAAGTAGAGTTCCTAATCAAACAAGGATTTGAACTCTTTCTTCTATATATGTAATCGGAACAATTCAGATGATAATGATTGAATACAATTTTGAGTTTTCTCTTAAAAGTTCTTGTGAGAGCTTTGCTTTGAAATTCTCTAAGAATTTCGCCACTTATAATTAGGGTTCTTAGTTGTTTGATAACTAAAGGCTCCTAATTCGTGATCTTTGGTAATAGTATCAAGAGTTTGTTACGGGTCTTGTTTGATAGATAAGCAAGGATCGTATCAGTTTGGTATCAGAGCCTAGGTTGCGGGAAACAGGTTGTTCTATAACCTTCTTATCCTTTTGTTTCAGTTTGGAAAAAAAAAACGAAAAAAAAAAAAAGATTGAGAAAGTTGATTTCAAGTTTCAGAAAAAAAATCAAAGATTCGTTCTTGTTGTTTGAGTCCAAGTTTGGGGCAAAAAAAAAAAAAAAAAAAAGGGTTACAGATTCATTCTTTTCACCAAAGATCCATTCTTTTCGTTTGAGTTTTGGTTATCAAAGACTAAGAACTCATTCTTAGTGATTTGTAAAGGCTTAGCTCAAATAAGAACTTCAAAGAGAGGCTGTTGTGTGGTCAAATTTGGTGAGATCAATAGAGGGATTCAAAAACAGTCGAGTGAAACACGTGAGGGAGAGTTAGTTTAGGATTTTCCTTTTCTAACATTTTTTTTTGCAGGTTTTTTTACATCATGGAATCAAAAGATAGACTTACCTTAGAGGCAATACAAGGAATGATGCAAAAGATGTTGTCACAACAAGAAGATCTTGCTAGTGACAACCAGAAATTGAAAGAAAGATTGGGGAGAATTGAGCAAGGCACTTCAAGTCGTGCTCAATCTGGAGGAACAAAACGAAATCTCATGGATGAATTAGAAGATGAATTTGACGTAGATTCTACACGTTTCAACAAAGAAAAATCTAAAGATGGGAACTTGGGGTCAATCAAGATGACGATTCCATCTTTCCAAGGCAAGAGCAATCCAGAAGCATATTTAGATTGGGAAAAGAAGGTTGAACGTGTGTTTGAATGTCATAACTACACCGAAGAGAAGAAGGTAAAATTGGCTGTTGTAGGTTTTACTGATTATGCAAGTGTGTGGTGGGATCAGCTCTCAACTTCTAGGCGTAGGAGTGGAGAAGGTTCAATCTCTTCATGGTTTGAGATGAAAACAATTATGAGGAGGAGATTTGTACCACAACATTATTATAGAGAGTTGTACAATCTTTTACAGAGATTGAACCAAGGATCAAAGAGCGTTGAAGAGTATCATCAAGAGATGGAGATGGCCATGATTCGAGCCAATGTTGAGGAGGACAAGGAGGCTACTATGGCACGATTTCTTTCTGGTTTAAATCGTGACATTGCTAACCTGGTTGAATTGCATCATTATGTTGATTTTGAGGATATGGTACACATGGCAATTAAGGTTGAGAAGCAATTAAAGATGAGGAACAAATCTGGTTTGACTTCTACTTCTTCATGGAAGTCGAATTGGAAGGGCAACAAAGGTGGAGATTCAAATTCAAGCAAGGACAGATTTGAAGCAAATAAAAGTAAAGATGTTTCTACAACAAAAATACAACCTAAGGATGATAAATCTAAGGGTTCCTTGAGAGATCTGAAGTGCTTTAGATGCTTGGGATATGGACATAGGCAAGCCCAATGTCCTACTGTAAAGGTGATGGTTATACGAAATGGAGAAGTGGTGAGTGAAGATGAGGGAGATAATTTTGACTACAGTGACATGCCACTATTAGCAGAAGATTCAGAGGAAGCAGATGATGGAGAAACAGCCCCTGAAGGATCAGTTTTCAGCTTGGTCACAAGACGAGCACTAAGCATCCAATCCAAAGAGGATGAGGTACAACGTGAAAACATATTTCATACTAGATGCTTCATACATGATAAACTGTGTAGCATGATCATTGATGGGGGTAGTTGTACTAATGTTGTTAATGCTAGTTTAGTTGATAAATTGGGATTGAAAACAACTAAACACCCTAATCCCTATAGATTGCAATGGCTAAACAATACTGGAGATCTTAGGGTTACAAGGCAATCATTGATATCTTTCTCAATTGGACGTTATTCTGATCGGGTTTTATGTGATGTTGTTCCCATGCATGCTACTCATATATTATTGGGACGACCTTGGCAGTATGATAGGCGAGTTATGCATGATGGCTTCACTAATCGATATTCTTTTGTGATGGATGGACGACCTATTAAGTTGCTGCCCATGTCACCTAAAGAGGTGTTTGAAGATCAGAAAATATTGAGTGAATGTGAGAGTGCACAAAAAAAAAAGAAGATGCACGAGCAAAAGGAGAGCTGTGAGAAAAGCCATGAGAGGCGTGAGAAAAGAGAGGAAAAAGGAGAGGAAACAGAGGGGATGTGCCATGAGGAAAAGAATCTTGAGAGGGCACATGCAAAAGGAGAGAATAGTGTGCAAAGAGTGGCTAAACAAGAGGTAAAAGGCAATTTCTATGCAAGAGAGGGTGAGGTCCGAAAGGCCTATCTATCTAGGCAATCTATGCTTCTTTTGGTATTCAAAGGAGCGAATTTAACTATTTCTTCTAACCCAGATCTCTCTTCTCTTCCTAGTTCTTTTCAAACTTTGTTGCAGGAATTTGAAGAATTGTTTCCTGAAACTATGCCAGAAGGCTTGCCACCACTTAGAGGGATTGAACACCAAATTGACTTCATTGCTGGAGCACAAATTCCAAACCGACCAGCTTATAGAAGCAATCCTGAAGAAACCAAGGAGTTACAAAGGCAAGTGGATGAATTGTTGTCTAAGGGTTTGATCAAAGAAAGTATGAGTCCATGTGCAGTACCCGTGTTGTTGGTGCCTAAAAAAGATGGTTCTTGGCGAATGTGTGTTGATTGTCGAGCAATTAACAAAATTACGGTAAAGTATCGCCACCCTATTCCTCGTTTAGATGATATGTTAGATGAATTACATGGTGCCTGCATATTCTCTAAGATTGATTTATAATGGCTGGTTATCATCAAATTCGTATGAGAATTGGAGATGAATGGAAAACTGCTTTTAAGACAAAATATGGTTTATATGAATGGTTAGTTATGCCTTTTGGATTAACTAATGCACCTAGTACTTTCATGAGATTAATGAACCATGTTTTACGTAGCTTTATTGGGAAATTTGTTGTTGTCTACTTTGATGATATACTTGTGTATAGCAAGTCACTTGATGAGCATATTGTGCATGTTAAAGCTATTTTTTGTGCTTTGCGAGAACAAAAGTTGTATGCTAAGCTTGCTAAATGTTCATTTTGTGTGCCTAAAGTTATATTTTTAGGATATGTTGTTAGTCAGCATGGAATTGAAGTAGATAATGAAAAGGTTAAAGCTATTGAAACCTGGCCAACACCTAAGAATGTGGGGGAAGTTAGAAGTTTTCATGGTTTGGCAAGTTTTTATAGACGATTTGTTAAGGATTTTTCGAGCATTGCTGCCCCTTTAACTGAAGTTATAAAAAAAAATGTCGAATTTAAATGGGGGGATGAACAAGAAAGAGCATTTAACATGTTAAAGGCAAAATTAACTTCTGCTCCTATTCTTGCTTTACCTAACTTTGATAACGCTTTTGAAATTGAATGTGATGCTTCGGGAGTTGGTATTGGTGCTGTCCTTTTGCAAGGAGGAAAGCCAATCGCTTATTTTAGTGAAAAACTGAATGGCGCTGCATTGAAATATCCAACTTATGACAAAGAGATGTATGCTTTAGTAAGAGCATTGGACACATGGCAGCACTATCTTCTTCCTAAGGAATTTGTTATCCATACTGATCATGAGAGCTTGAAGTATTTGAAGGGACAAAATAAGTTGAATAAACGACATGCTAAATGGAGTGAATTCATTGAATCGTTTCCATACATCATCAAGTACAAGAAGGGAAAGGAAAATGTTGTTGCTGATGCTTTGAGTCGAAGGCATGCACTTATTACCACTTTAGATGCTAAATTGCTAGGCTTTGAGCATATTAAAGAATTGTATGAGAAAGATAGTGATTTTAGTAATGTTTATAATGCATGCGAGAATGCTGGTTTTGATAAGTTCTATAGGCATAATGGTTATCTATTTCGCATGAGACAACTTTGCGTTCCTAAGTGTTCTATGCGATTACTTTTGATTCGTGAAGCACATGAAGGGGGTTTAATGGGACACTTTGGCATATCCAAGACTTTAGATGTTTTGCAGGAGCACTTCTTTTGGCCTAATATGCGATCAGATGTTTCTAAGTATTGTGCTAATTGCATTACATGTTTACAAGCTAAGTCTAAAGTGCATCCACATGGTTTATACACACCATTACCTGTGTCACATGCACCTTGGATAGATGTTTCTATGGATTTTGTTCTTGGTTTACCTAGAACTAGACGTGGATTTGATAGTATATATGTGGTAGTTGATAGGTTTTCTAAAATGGCACACTTCATTCCATGTCATAAAACTGATGATGCTTCACATGTTGCTGAATTGTTCTTTAAAGAAATAGTTCGTTTGCATGGTATGCCTAAGTCCATTGTGAGTGATAGAGATGCTAAATTTTTATCTTACTTTTGGAAAACTTTGTGGGCAAAATTGGGAACTAAATTGCTGTTTAGTACTACTTGTCATCCACAAACTGATGGACAAACTGAGGTAGTGAATAGAACTTTGGGACAATTATTGAGAGCTATCATTAAAAAGAATCTGAAATCATGGGATGATTGTTTACCTCATGTAGAGTTTGCATATAATAGGAGTGTGCATTCCTCTACTCATTATTCACCTTTTGAGATTGTTTATGGTTTTAATCCTTTAACACCATTAGATTTATCTCCTTTACCTTTGGATGAACAAGTTAATTTTGATGGAGCTAAAAAGGCAGAATATGTGAGAAAAATTCATGAAACAGTCAAGCAAAATATTGAGAAAAGAAATCAGCAAGTGATGACTCAAAGAAATCATGGAAGAAAGAAAGTGATATTTGAGCCTGGTGATTGGGTATGGTTGCATTTACGCAAGGAAAGGTTTCCTAAGCAAAGGCATTCAAAGCTTCAATCAAGAGGAGATGGTCCTTTTCAAGTTGTTGCAAGGATCAATGACAATGCTTACAAATTAGCTCTTCCTGGTGAGTATAATGTTAGTGCTACTTTTAATGTTTCTGATTTACTTCCTTTCGATTATGCAGGTGATGATTCGAGGGCGAATCCTTTTGAGGAAAGGGGGAGTGATGCGGAGCATAGAGATGTCATTAATGGAAATTCGAGTTCAAGCACAAATAAGAAGAAGCTGGATCCTTTGAGCTATGATGGAGGTCCAATTACAAGAGCTAGAGCTAAACAGATGAAAGATGCACTCAATGGGCTTATTTTGTGTTATTTGGATCAATCTGCTCAAGAGGGAAATTGCATGGGCTGTCCAAGACTTGTGAATTTAATTAGATTTGATACAAAAGAGAAGAAAGTCCAATTACAAGCCCACCAAACTTAAGAATTTCGTCCAGCCCATAAGGATTTTAGGGTTTATTTGTTTTCTATAAGAATTTGGAAATCTTGGCAGATTTGGTACCTATTAGATTTATTGTTTTATTTGTTTTCCTTTTTGAATAAGGAAATCTGGGTAGATTTGATATCTTAGTAGATTTGGTTTCCTTTTTTAAATAAGTAGAGTTCCTAATCAAACAAGGATTTGAACTCTTTCTTCTATATATGTAATCGGAACAATTCAGATGATAATGATTGAATACAATTTTGAGTTTTCTCTTAAAAGTTCTTGTGAGAGCTTTGCTTTGAAATTCTCTAAGAATTTCGCCACTTATAATTAGGGTTCTTAGTTGTTTGATAACTAAAGGCTCCTAATTCGTGATCTTTGGTAATAGTATCAAGAGTTTGTTACGGGTCTTGTTTGATAGATAAGCAAGGATCGTATCAAGATGGAACTGTAACGCAGGTTCTCGTTCTCTTGGTTATATTTCTAGAAATCGAGAAGATAAGATTCAATTTATAAAAGATAGACTGAGTAAGGAGTCGTTGGATGATATCCAATTGACTCTTGAGACGCATCCTAGTGGTCAGGTTCAACACGAATGTCCCGCTTTATGGAATCAGTTTAAAGATGAAAAACAACGATGCAGTCTTGGGAATCTGACTTTAAAAGACCCTGTTTGCCAATTTATAAGAAAATTGGATGGGAAGTGACAAGTGTGTCGTTGCGCTATCAAATTAAATTCCAAAATTTAACTAACTTATGCAGTTAGGGCAAGTAAGGGTCGAACCCCTTGTAAAATTTTAGATAAAGTAAACTGATTGAGAGTATGGGGAAATATTCAATTTTTAGATAAAAGAATAAAATTTTAAATAAAATAATTCACAAATCAATTAAAAATCAATGGGTAGAAAAACGTTAGCAAGGACTTCGTATTTTGATTTTATTTATTCGGGACTAATCATTGATAATAAAAAAACCTATTTGAGTAGTGACTTAGAATTCCGCATAACGCAACAAATTCCGATTCCTGTAAATTTAGGTTAATTCCCGAGAAACACGGTAAATTAACTTTAACCTAATTAAACTAAATTACCGAATCGCTTGCATAAAATAGTCAATTAAGTTATTCAGCGAGAGGACAACATCAACACAAATTACATAAAATTAATGGTCAATTAAAATCATGCAATTTGTTTCCAACAATTCCCTATCAATTAATCAAACACAGATTTAAATTAATCAATAGTTACTACTTTTGGTTATCGAAAACCGATTATGCATAACCCTAGTTAATCAATTGTGTAAAACAATTAAGATGACTAATAATAATTGAAATAACACAATTGATAAAATAAAACAAAGAATTGTTCAAATACTCAAATAGAAATAATAATCCCTTGAAAAGATCGGGTTTTTAATGACGAAACAAAAATCTCATATTCCCGAATAACATAAACCTAATACATGTCATTTCCAACTAAAGAAAACTACTCACAATGCATAAAAGAAAACATCATAGAAAGATTAAGGGAAAGAGAGAAACTCATTAGACGGAAATATGATTTCCCGAGAAGCTCCAACCCTTGATCTTCTACAATGCTCGGGAACAAAGTATCTAAGGTGTTTTACCCCAAAAACTAAGCTAATAAACCCTATAAATAGTTAGAAAATGTCCTAGGGTTAGTTACATAAGAATTTTAATTCAAAACTACTCAAAAACTGCCCAAAATCTTCAATTCGGAGAGTGGACGCGCGAGACAATCAGAAACGTCCAAGTGGACGTGTGCGGCTCCAAAACTATTGAGAATGGGCGCGTTGATGAATAGTGACGCGTCCACTTCTTCAAGTGCGCGTCCAATTGGTTTATGAGGCGCGTCCATTCCATTTTGTCTGCAAAACAACTTCTTAAGCCTCCTATCTTCCTCCAATGACTTCTAAACATGTTAAAATTCATTCAAAATACCTGCAAACAAAGATAAAAGTGTAAAGAACCAATTTAAGCACATAAACACACAATTAGGTAGATTTTATCTCAATAAACAACACATTAAGCTCCTAAAAACCAATCTAATTATGGTTCAATCAAATTCCCCCACACTAAACCTTTGCTTGTCCTCAAGCAAAATAGCAACACAAAGATAGAAATTCAATATTTAAATGTCTCAGAAAACAAGTCAAATAATCTCAAGAACCTCAATTCATTTGTACCAAATTCTCTCCAATAATCCTCAAAGTCATCCATCAACTCTACTTTTTAAAATAAATCGTGCATGTGTGATAGATCACTTATAGACTCATTGTAACAGTCAACTATCCTTAACATGGCCAACAACCTTGAAAACCAATCAAAATCCATTTTAAAATGAAAAATCGTACACATATAACAAGAACAAATTCAATCAAGCCACAATCAACTCAAACATATCATAGTTATATGAAAAGTAATGTCCACACTACCATAGGCTTGTTATCTCACACATCTCTCCACTAATGGAAAAAATAAAGTCGACTTGAGTCAAATTGGACTTGAGGCACGTAACGTTGGGTGTTGGTTAACAAATAAAGGTAAGGAAAACAAAGTAGTCAAGAGAATTACACAAAAGGATAAAATAATTTGAAACCAAAGTTCTTCAATTGACACTTCTCTCCTTATTTACATTCAACCATATCAACCAACTCATATACTTTGGACAATCTTTGAACTTTTTTTCTCTTTTTTTTTTCTCAAGTGCTCTTTATTTTCTTCTTTAAACTTTTTTTTAGCACTTCACTTTTTTTTCATCATATGTCTCTCTTTCTTTTTCACTTTTGCTCTCTTTTCCTTTTTTAGAGAAGACAAACTTTTTTTCATTTTTTTTCTTTTCTTCTCTTTCATTCTTTTTTTATTCCAAGATACTTTTCATCATGAGTCATCTTGACACTCTACAAGTTTTTGTTTAAAGTCAAAATTTTCATTTATGGATGATTTGTAGTAATTGATTTGAATTGTCATGGCTTATTTTTAGTAAAACGAATCTTGATTTTTGAAAACACTTTTGACAAGTTTGAATGAGATTGAGTTTACTTTTATCTTAGATACATTCATGGTCAATTTGTAAACTCTAGAACTTGTTTTCTCACACTCTTAAGGCGAAATATGATTGAATTTTGTTGACTTGGGGATGACATAAGGCCTTCTTTGGAAGTTTGAGCCTTTCTTGAGCCACAATTTCTATATTATATCCCTTGATCCTATTTTCGAGCTTTAATGTTGTGATGGATAAATCCATTATTATCTTTCTTTGTAAGCTTTTGAGAATAATGTTTAAAACCTTTACATGTTATAATTGTCCAGAGATTTCTTTGAAATATCTTTAGAATTGACACTTGTGAAAGCTTATGGTTGTGATAAAAATGTGACATATGATGTGTTGAAAAGGTTTTGCAAAGAGAGTTTTAAAGCACAAATAATATTGAAATTCTATCAATTAATATTAACTTGTACAATTTTTCATCATAAGCATAACAAACACACAAACATGCATAAAAACAAAACCTTTTTTTTCGTTTTTTTAACCATAAACAACACAAACATAAACCATAAACAACAATAAATGAACACAGAATAACACAAACATTAAAAACAAGACTCCCCCACACTGGAATGAGACATTGTCCTCAATGTCACAAATATGCAAACAAATAAAATGAAAAATGAAAATAAAAAGAAAAGGAGAGATGTCACCCGTATCAAGACTGATGAAGATGTAATTGATGATTAAGGGCTATGGGTGACCAACAACTTTCAGAAATATATTTCCTTTAAAAATCAATTGTCGTTTAAATAACAAAGTTGTTGTGTGAGAGTCAGTTGAACCTGCAATTAGCTGTTAGGACCTTTTGTAAACAACCTAGAACATAGAAAAAAAAACTACAAACTAACTAGAGAAAAAAAAAAGTAATTCTCTATTGGGTTACCTCCCAAAAAGCGCCTTTGTTTAAGGTCTTTGGCTCGACCTCCAGAGCCAAATTATCCAATGCCTTCCCTCTCATGGAATAGAGGAGCATCCATTTTTACTTCTTTAAGATTTATGATTCCATGCTTCCAAAATTTATTTATTTCATATAGAGTACCTACCATGAAATCCTCAAACAAACAATTAGTAGAAGTTAAATAAAAATTTAGCAAGTTAGTACAACTCAACCCATCAAAATTATGTGGCATGATAAAATCAATATGTTCAATATTACACACATCATGACACAAAGAAGAATGTAAGACACTAGGATTTGTTTGAACTTCTACTTTGTTAGGTTTTTTTATGGTTTCAATATTTGATTCCTCAAACTCACATTGTATGACAAAATAAGGAGTGAAAAACCTAAGAGGGGGGGGGTGAATTAGGTTTTAACCGATTTTTCCTCTTTTAAAATAAACAGGCTTTCTAAGATAACAAATATCAAACACTTGGTGTTCAACCAAAGTATGAAATGAAGAGTTCAAGAAAAGAAGCAATGAACACAAAGATTTATAGTGGTTCGGTTTATCCAACAAAACCTAATCCACTACCTTGAGCTATCTACTCAAGGATTTCTCAAAACCTTTCACTAATATAGTAAGAGAGAATACAATAGAGGCTCACCCAATTCCCTTAGGGTTTTACAACACAAACCTCTTAACCAACTAAGGTTCACTCAACACTTTGAGTTTTACAATATAACCTTGTCTACACACCTATCTCTATTACAACAATTAATGAAAAAGATGCTCTTAACACAAACACAGTTTTTTATGGTTCAAGGCTCACTATAACCCTTAGAGTTTTAAGCTCAATGCAACCTTGAACAAATCAATCAAGATATGAATAAGAAGAGTTTGATATATAAAATCACCTTAATGTGAAGATATATCAATGTAAAACATAAATACCTCTTTGAGTAATGTTTTCTTGTAAGTTGCTCAAGAATCTCAATGATTTTGTATAAATCTCACTTTGATGAATTTCACAATATGAATGTTAAGATTTGGTTTCAAAATAATCTCCAGAGGTTCTATGAAGTGTTAGGATCAGATTTTTGCTCAAAAAGTAGTCTTCTTGAGTTGTTTAAACGATTCAGTATTTATAAGTATGTACCAACGGTCATAAAAATGGCTGTTTGAATCCCACTCAGGATAAGTGCGGTCGACCGCAAATCAGGAGGGTCGTCCGCACCATCATCCACAAATGTTCCAGAGAACTCTGGACAGCCTGCGGACGATGAGCTCAGAAGTTCGGTCGACCGCTCTATCATCCGCAAGTGTTCCGAGAGATCTGGACATACAGCGGACGATAAGCTCAGATGTCCGGTCGACCGCTCCATCATCCGCAAGTGTTCCAGAGAGATCTGGACATATAGCGGACGATACTCTGAGAAGTCTGGTCGACCGCATGATCTGTGGTCGTCCACACTTTTGTCAGGTCGACCACAAATGCATTAAAACTATGCAGAACAAGTTTCCAAACAACTCTAAGAGTTTGCAAACTATATTTTATGAATTTTGAAGTATGTGCATGTATTTTGAAAATCATTTCAAATACCCAACTCATGTTTTATCTAAATGAAATGCATTTTGAAAATCATTTCTCTTTTATTGAGCAACCTATAGAACTCATTACTCAAAGGGATAGACCTAGAGATATCTAAAGATAAATAAAGAATTAAAGCTACACCTCTAGATCCTATCTAATCCAGAAACGCTTATCTTCAAGGCTTGACATCAAAAGCTCTTTCCTGAAGATTTGAAACTTTGATCTTGCATTGATTAGATATATGAATCCTAAAAGATTATCACTAATACAATAAAGCCATTAGTCCTTATCAATGTTTGTCATTTAATCAAAATTAAGATATTAAAAGCTTTAAGGCTTTCAATCTCCCCCTTTTTTGATGATGACAAATATTGATGCAATGTGATGAATATAGCAATTAAGTGCAAGGATTCAAAGTAAGGAAGAGTTTATAAGATATGTAATAAAACTATTAAAAATGCTCCCTCTTACAATATGCTAGGTATTTGTAAGATATCACATATAGCATATAACCATTTAGTTTGATGATATCAAGAAATATATAGAATGTAACATTTTTCGAATAAATATTGGATCTCAAAATGAAAGTATTCATTGTAAGTATATGAGATCACTTCCTAGCTTATATAGGCTTAACGAAGCCTATTTTTCCACCAACCTCCATATCCTCCTTCCTTCCAGAATTAATAACATATAGATAGGCTATAAAAACATTTATAAAGCTCCCCCTATCAATATGCATTAGTTTTGTAAAAATTTTGACAGAGTTTCCTTTATAACTCTTATAAAAACCATTTTTGCAACATAAACTCAACAATGCAAAAAGAGATGAGATAACACATAAAATCGCACATAAGGCCAACCCGGCCACCAACACACAGTTCCCATTCTCCTTCAATCTCAATATAGCATAAACTTAGAAATATATAACTTTTAAATCAAGGATAGCCATACTTAACCTTTTAGAGCTATTTCTCCTTTCTCTTGATTTTGATGAGTTTGAGCATTTAAGTTCATCTTAGAAATTCCTGAAACAAAAAGTTAGTTTCACGACATTTATATATTGCAATCAACAGTAGTTTTTCTCCCCCTTTTGCAATCAACAAGTGCAGAAAAACACTATCTCCTAGGCCGTCGCATATAAACTTTAGCTATGGAAGAGGATGGTCCAACAGGCTGCTCATCAGGTGGGGGCATATCACGTGAAGGTGGTGGTGTAGAAACGTCAACCTGAATGCCATGTAGTGCCTCTAGATGAAATTTGATGTTGATGATCTCGAGGCCATGGTACTCCACCCTTGATGCCAGGTCGTCGATTTTGGAGTGAAGTGTCTTGAAATGATTGTCAAACGTGCTGAACATCGAGCCAATCTGAGAAGAAATTTCTTCCAGGGCACCCTAAATGGCAGGTTGTGGAGTGGATACGTCTTCCTCTCCAACTTTTTCTTTCCCTTTTGCCTTCTTCAAATCTGGAGCCTCAGGAGGAACATCTTCTTCCTCATCTAGATGAAGTGGTCTTTTCACACCTTGTGAGTCTTCACCTTCAACAAAATCGCCAGATAAATCGCCTTCATGAAGAGTTATCGGTGGTTCTTTTCCCATCAGCCTTGCTGTCTCCTTTGTTGCCACAACAATCTCTTCCGGAGTCATATTTTTCTTCAAGTCCCATGTACCATTGAGACATAACGCTTGCATTCTTTTAAAAGAAGCAAAGTTGAACTTAAGCACATATTTTGTCCCCTTCAGTTCTGGAAATGGGACGTTGAAATGGCGGAAGACTTTGGTTAATAACCGTCCATAGGGTAAGCTTTTCGGAACATCTTTGCCCTTCTCAATGGTAGCCATCATGTGGTGTACCATTATGTAACCAAAATCCACCCGGATTCTCTTCACCAACAAATACATAAGAAACATATGCATAAACGTGACAGTAGTTTTATGGCCTTCAGTGGGGATGAAGATGTTAGTGCACATATGATGAAGAATACAATGTTCAAAACTAAACACATTGGCATCTCTCTTGACTAAGTTTACAAAAGAGTTTCTTTGAGTGAATATTTTCTCAAAACCCTCAGCAGAAAAATCCTTATGATTTATTATGTGATGAGTATTAAAGTACTCAACCCCATCCATAGGTATCTCTAAGATTTCATCTAAACCAAGGGAAGTAAATTTTATATCTATCCCATTTACCCTTGAAACAAAAAGAGTCCTTATAGTCATCTCTCCCTTTTTTTCTAACACCTCTTCGAGATTAGCATAAAACTGATATACAAGGATTCTTCATGATCAATTATACTATCCCATTCTTGCCAAGCAATATAGGTAAGAATTCTATCAAAGGGAAATTCATACCTATCAATGGTGCTCCCAGAAATTACTTGGCGATTCTTGAGGTAATCATTGTAACGATCCTCATGATGCTTGCTCCTGAAGAGTTGAGAAGAAGCTTGCATGGTTCTCTTCTTCTTTGGAACATCTTGAACCATTTGTGTTTTTCCCTTGTCACTTTGAGTTTTTGCCATTTCTAGGGTTTTCAAATGCAGCAAACAAGGATATGTAGGATGAATGTATGAATTGGGGAAGAAATGAAGTGTATTTATGGTGGATTGTTCGTGGGTTATGAGAGTTTGAAGAGTTGCGGCTGATAAATGAAGAGGTGGGGATGATTGGAAGATGAAGAGTTGCGTCCGAAAGAGGCATATTTGTAACGGTCCACAGATGTGCGGTCGACCGGATCGTCGTCCGCAGTATCGTCCGCACCTTGATTTTTGTTACTCGGGAACATTTGCGGTCGATACATTTAATCTGTGGTCGACCGGAAGTTTTAATTTGAGTCGTCCGCAAATTCTCTGGAACCTTTTCGGTCGATGTGTTTAATCTGCGGTCGACCGGTCATCCTGTCATGATCATCCGCAAGTCCACTGTCTGTTTTGTGGACGATTGTTTTCTAGCTTGCGGTCGACCGCACCTGCCAATAGTGTTATCTAAACAGTGCACAAAAAAAAAATTTGACAGACTTCACAAAAACGCACAAGTTAGAATTCAAAAGTACCAATACCCAAAAGTTTTCTAAGTAAACAAAACCTTTTCTCAGCCAAAGGCTTTGTGAAAATATCAGCTAATTGATCATCCGTAGGAACAAACTCAAGAACAATATCACCTTTTAAAATATGATCACGCAAAAAATGATGTTTAATATATATATGCTTAGTTTTTGCATGTTGTATAGGATTCTTTGTCAGATTTATGGCACTAGCTATTATCGCAGTTGATAGTGATACAATCAAAGTTCAAGCCATAATCTTGCAAGGTGGTTTTCATCCATAAAACTTGTGCACAACAACTACCAGCAGAAATGTATTCAGCTTCAGTGGTAGAGAGAGAGACACAAGCTTGTTTCTTACTTATACCAAGAAACTAAAGAGTAACCAAGAAATTGACAGTGACCACTAGTACTCTTACGTTCTACTCTACAACCTGCATAATCTGCATCAGTAAATGCTACTAGCTCAAAAGACATAGATTTAGGATACCACAAACCAAAATCTATAGTCTCCTTTAAGTATCTAAGAATACGTTTCACAGCAATTAAATGAGATTCTCTAAGAGATGATTGAAATCTAGCACATAGACAAACAGAGAACATAATATCAGGTCTACTAGCAGTTAAATACAAAAGACTACCAATCATACCTCTGTATATAGTTTGGTCAATCATCTTACCATTCTCATCTTTATCTAATTTAATAGATGTGGCCATAAGAGTATCAATCTCCTTTGAATCAGCCATATCAAACATTTTCAGTAATTCTTTTGTGTACTTGGCTTGGTTAATGAAAGTACCTTCCTTTGCTTGCTTAATTTGTAATCCAAGGAAGAATGTCAACTCACCCATCATGCTCATTTCAAATTCATCCTGCATTGTCTTAGAGAAATCTTTGCACATATTTTCATTAGTAGCTCCGAAAATAATATCATCAACATATATTTGAACAATCAAAATATCATGTGCTTTATTTTTAATAAAGAGAGTAGTATCAACTATACCTCTAGAAAAACCTTTTTCAATAAGAAAATTGCTAAGTCTATCATACCAAGCTCTTGGTGCTTGCTTTAAACCATATAAGGCTTTGGAGAGCTTGTACACATGATTTACATATGATTCATGAATAAAACCAGGAGGTTGTTCAACATACACTTCCTCTTGAATGAAACCATTTAAGAAAGCACTTTTGACATCCATTTGAAATAATTTAAAACCTTTAAAGGAAGCAAATGCAAGTAACATTTTAATGGACTCTAATTTAGCCACTGGAGCAAAAGTCTCATCGTAATCAATACCTTATTCCTGATTATATCCTTGAGCAACAAGTCTAGCCTTATTTCTAGTCACAATACCATGTTCATCAAGTTTGTTTCTAAAAACCCATTTTGTACCAATAATAGTAAGATTTGATGGTCTAGGTACAAGTTCCCATACTTTGCTCCTTTCAAATTGATTTAACTCATCTTGCATGGCAATAATCCAAAAATCATCATTAAGAGCTTCATCAATGTTCCTGGGTTATATATGAGATAATAATGCAAAAACATCAACAAAATTTATAAAATATCTTCTAGTTCTTACCCTTTCATTTGGATCACCAATGATTTGATCCTTTGGATGGTTGTGAACATATTTCCATTCTTTTGGAAGATCACACTTTGTTCCTTCTTCAAGTGAGATAGATTCTTGATTTTCAAAGACTTCTCCATTCTCATCCTTTGATGTTGAAGGATTTTCATTTGTTTGAACAGCATCCTTATTCGTTGACTTCAAGGGTATTTCTTTAATGTCACCTTTAATCTCATCTCTTGGCAAATAGATGTTAGATTCATAAAAAACAACATGAATAACTTCTTCAATAATCATAGTTCTCTTATTATACACACGATAAGCTTTTCTTATTGAAGAATAGCCAAGAAATATACCTTCATCGGATTTCTTATCAAACTTACCAAGATTGTCTTTGACATTTAAAACAAAGAAGCACTCTATTTATAATGTAGCAAGAGGTGTTTACAGCTTCAGCCCAAAAATACTTTGGCAAATTATTTTCACATAGCATAGAACGAGTCATTTCTTGTAAAGTACGATTTTTCCTCTAAACAACACCATTTTGTTGAGGAGTTTTAGCAACAGAAAAATTGTGAGAAATTCCATTCTCATCACACAGTTTAGTGAAGTTAATATTGCAAAATTCTTTACCATTATCACTTCTAATGGAGATGAGTTTGCAACCTATGGTGTTTTGTACTTGTTTAAAAAGCTTGACAAAAGCTCCAAAAGCTTCATCTTTGCCCAACAAGAATAATACCCAAGTAAATCTAGAGAAGTCATCAACTATCACATAAGCATACAATTTTCCACCAAGGCTCATTGTCCTCATAGGACCAAATAAATCCATATGAACAAGTTCAAGAGGTTTTGAAGTTGAAACAATCTTCTTAGGTTTAAAAGAACTCTTGACTTGTTTACCATATTGACATGCATCACAAACACGATCTTTTTCAAAATGAATGGCAGACAATCCTCTAAATGAAAAAGGTTAAACATGAATCCTTCTTGAAAATAACCTTATAACCATTATAACCTTCTTGAATCCACTGTCAAGAAACCATTTGTTCTCCTTTGTTTTCAATTGAAAACATACCTATACCAAAGATGTTATGATACGATCCTTGCTTATCTATCAAACAAGACCCGTAACAAACTCTTGATACTATTACCAAAGATCACGAATTAGGAGCCTTTAGTTATCAGACAACTAAGAACCCTAATTATAAGTGGCGAAATCCTTAGAGAATTTCAAAGCAAAGCTCTCACAAGAACTTTTAAGAGAAAACTCAAAATTGAATTCAATCATCATCATCTGATTTGTTCCAATTACATATATAGAAGAAAGAGTTCAAATCCTTGTTGATTACGAACTCTACTTATTTAAAAAGGAAACCAAATATACTAAGATATCAAATCTACCCAGATTTCCTTATTCAAAAAGGAAAACAAATAAAACAATAAATCTAATAGGTACCAAATCTGCCAAGATTTCCAAATCTTATAGAAACAAATAAACCCTAAAATCCTTATGGGCTGGACGAAATTCTTAAGTTTGGTGGGCTTTAATTGGACTTTCTTCTCTTTTGTATCAAATCTAATTAAATTCACAAGTCTTGGACAGCCCATGCAATTTCCCTCTTGAGCAGATTGATCCAAATAACACAAAATAAGCCCATTGAGTGCATCTTTCATCTGTTTAGCTCTAGCTCTTGTAATTGGACCTCCATCATAGCTCAAAGGATCCAGCTTCTTCTTATTTGTGCTTGAACTCGAATTTCCATTAATGACATCTCCATGCTCCGCATCATGTTAATAAGCCTTTTGGTACCCAAATTCTCTTGGGTCCATTGGGGTTAGTTCTTTTAACTACCCAAGTGCTTTTAGCACCATTCTCAATCTTTTTCTTCACATAACATCTAGTCACTTTATGACCATTTTTACCACAATAAGTACAACATATTTTTGAAAAAGTATAGACATGTGAATGATATGCATGAGATATTCTCTTATGTGTATGTGACATATGTGAGTGAGATAAACTCTCATGTGTGTGTGAGACATCATTATAACTATCATCAAAACCAAGACCTCTCTTATCATGAGTGAGTCTTTGCATACCAAGTAGTTTGTTCAAATTGTCCCTACCACTTGTAAGTTTTTGCAAGCTTGCACTTAAATCACTCATTCTAATTTTCATGGCATCATAATCACTCATCATATCATCCAACTTCTTGTTTCTAGAAATAAGATCAACATTAGCATTCTCAAGAAATTTCACCTTATCATTTAAACCAATAACATTCTCATCAAGACAAATCTTTGTAGAAGTTAACAAGCCATTTTCATCAATGAGCCTAGTATTATCTAATGATAGCTTCTCTACTTGACATTTCAAGACTTTGTTTTTCTTAATAATCTTTTTCATTTCCTTATAGAGATTGGAGATAAATTCATCTCTATCAAACATGTCACAAATATCATCATCACTTTCACTATCAACTAAAGAAGGAGTTTTTGGAGTATTTACCTCATCTTCAATGGCCATGAAACAAACATTTGCATGTTCAATTTGTTCTTCATCTTCACTTCCTTCTTGATCCCAAGTGCAAGCAAGTCCTTTCTTGTTCTTGGACTTGTACTTCTTTTCTTTCTCTCTTAATTTTGGACAGTCCGCCTTGAAGTGATTTGGACTTCCGCATTCATAGCATTGCTTTGAGTTGTTATTTGTAGATGTCGATGGCTTCTTTTTGAATTTGTTGAAATGTCCCTTTTTGAACATTTTCTTGAAGTTCTTCATGACAAGAGCTATTTCCTCATAATCCATTTCTTCCTCATCACTGGAAGATTCATTTTCGTTGTTCTCTTTAGCTTTGAGAGCAATTCCTCTTTTCCCTTTGTCTTCCACTTCTTGATCATTCAACCACTTCATCCTAATCTCATGAGTGAGAAGTGATCCAATAAGCTCTTCCACTGGTTTCTTCTTCAAATCATGAGTTTCCAACATAGCAGTAGTTTTGCCTTTCCAAGCCTTTGGTAAAGCATTGAGTATTTTCATATTTTGTTCTTCTATAGAATAAGACTTGCTAAACACTTTTAAACCGTTAATAATGTTAGTAAAGCAAGTAAACATATCAGTGATGTTTTCATTTGATAAACATATCGGTTTATCCAACAAAACCTAATCCACTACCTTGAGCTATCTACTCAAGGATTTCTCAAAACCTTTCACTAATATAGTAAGAGAGAATACAATAGAGGCTCACCCAATTCCCTTAGGGTTTTACAACACAAACCTCTTAACCAACTAAGCTTCACTCAACACTTTGAGTTTTACAATATAACCTTATCTACACACCTATCTCTATTACAACAATTAATGAAAAAGATTCTCTTAACACAAACACAATTTTCTATGGTTCAAGGCTCACTCTAACCCTTAGAGTTTAAGCTCAATGCAACCTTGAACAAATCAATCAAGATATGAATAAGAAGAGTTTGATAAATGAAATCACCTTAATGTGAAGATATATCAATGTAAAGCATAAATACCTCTTTGAGTAATGTTTTCTTGTAAGTTGCTCAAGAATCTCAATGATTTTGTATAAATCTCACTTTGATGAATTTCACAATATGAATGTTAAGATTTGGTTTCAAAATAATCTCCAGAGGTTCTATGAAGTGTTAGGATCAGATTTTTGCTCAAAAAGTAGTCTTCTTGAGTTGTTTAAACGATTCAGTATTTATAAGTATGTACCAACGGTCATAAAAATGGCTGTTTGAATCCCACTCAGGATAAGTGCGGTCGACCGCAAATCAGGAGGGTCGTCTGCACCATCATCCGCAAATGTTCCAGAGAACTCTGGACAGCCTGCGGACGATGAGCTCAGAAGTCCGGTCGACCGCTCTATCATCCGCAAGTTTCCAGAGAGATCTGGACATACAGCGGACGATAAGCTCAGATGTCCGGTTGATCGCTCCATCATCCGCAAGTGTTCCAGAGAGATCTGGACATACAGCGGACGATACTCTGAGAAGTCTGGTCGACCGCATGATCTGTGGTCGTCCACACTTTTGTCAGGTCGACCACAAATGCATTAAAACTATGCAGAACAAGTTTCCAAACAACTCTAAGAGTTTGCAAACTATATTTTATGAATTTTGAAGTATGTGTATGTATTTTGAAAATCATTTCAAATACCCAACTCATGTTTTATCTAAATGAAATGCATTTTGAAAATCATTTCTCTTTTATTGAGCAACCTATAGAACTTATTACTCAAAGGGATAGACCTAGAGATATCTAAAGATAAATAAAGAATTAAAGCTACACCTCTAGATCCTATCTAATCCAGAAACGCTTATCTTCAAGGCTTGACATCAAAAACTCTTTCCTGAAGATTTGAAACTTTGATCTTGCATTGATTAGATATATGAATCCTAAAAGATTATCACTAATACAATAAAACCATTAGTCCTTATCAATGTTTGTCATTTAATCAAAATTAAGATATTAAAAGCTTTAAGGCTTTCAAGGAGATTGTCAGTTATCAATGGAAATATGAGATTCTTCAAACTCAGGAATGCTAGGAATTACCTTATTACAAAAAATATGCCCATTCTCTAATTCTTTAGCTTCACTAAGATCAACATTAGACTCATCCTCACTAGGATTTAACAAATGGAATGAAGCATCATGAGTAATTTGGTCCTTAATTTCACTAAACTCGGAAGCTAGTTGACCTAATTGACTCTCGAGATTTTGGATTCTTAATTTGGTCTCCTGTTGAAAATTAAGAGTATTAGAGGCTATGGACTTTATAACTTCTTCAAGAGACATGCTGCGAGATTGATCTTGAGAGATAGAAAGGGAATCTTGAAGATAATAATTAGGAGTATAGTTATTCCTAGGAAAGTTATCATAATTAGGCATATAGTCATAATTAGGCTCATAGATATAATTAACATAGTTATTTCCAAATTCATCCCACCTAGATTGAGAAAAAGGCATCCCTATATGATAAGGTATAGAATAATGTGGGTTAGACCTATGAGAAGGTGGATATGAATAACCACTAAATTCATTAGAACACTCAAAGGGTCTAGCATTCTCTTTTCCAATCATATAGCCCCCTTACCAAAGAAGTAAGGTTATCTATTTTGTTCTGCAAAAATTGATAATCTACCATATCCATCCTAGAGTCATCATATTGAGAAGATGAATACATACAAAAAATAAAAACCAAATAAAGAAAGAAATTAGCAACGTAAAAAAATGAATATCGAAGATTTAAGCTTTTGAATTTGTCACTAAGAGAGAAAAACTTGAAAATAAAAAACAAAGAAAAATATTAGAAAACTTAATCTAAAAATTTTAAACAAGTTTCCTGGCAACGACGCCAAAATTTGATGAGCATGTCGATGCGCTATCAAATTAAATTCCGAACTTTAACTAACTTATGCAGTTAGGACAAGTAAGGGTCGAACCCACATGAACTTGTACAATTTCAAATAAAGTAAACTGATCGAGAGTATGGGGAAAGATTCAATTTTTATATAAAAGAATAAAATTTTAAATAAAATAATTCAAAAATCAATTAAAAATCAATGGGTAGAAAAACGTTAGCAAGGACTTCGTATTTTGATTTTATTTATTCGGGACTAATCATTGATAATAAAAAGAAATCTATTTGAGAAGTGACTTAGAATTTCGCGTAGCGCAGCAAATTCCGATTCCTGTAAATTTAGATTAATTCCTGAGAAACACGGTAAATTAACTTTAACCTAATTAAACTAAATTATCGAATCGCTCGCATAAAATAGTCAATTAAGTTATTCAGCGAGAGGACAACATCAACACAAATTACATAAAATTAATGATCGATTAAAATCATGCAATTTGTTTCAAATAATTCCCTATCAATTAATCAAACACAAATTTAAATTAATCAATAGTTACTACTTTTGGTTATTGAAAACCGATTCTGCATAACCCTAATTAATCAACTGTGTAAAATAATTAAGATGACCAATAATAATTGAAATAACACAATTGATAGAATAAAACAAAGAATTGTTCAAATACTCAAATAGAAATAATAATCCTTTGAAAAGATCGAATTTTTAATGACGAAACAAAAATCTCATATTCCCGAATAACATAAACATAATACATGTCATTGCCAACTAAAGAAAACTACTCACAATGCATAAAAGAAAACATCATACAAAGATTAAGGGAAAGAGAGAAATTCATTAGACGAAAATCCGATTTCCCGAGAAGCTCCAACCCTTGATATTTTACAATGCTCGGGAACAAAGTATCTAAGGTGTTTTACCTCAAAAACTAAGCTAATAAACCCTATAAATAGTTAGAAAAGGTCATAGGGTTACTTACATAAAGAGTTCTAATTCAAAACTACTCAAAAACTGCCAAAAATCTTCAATTCGGAGAGTGGACGCGCGTGTTGTCAAAAGTGGACGGCGAGACAATAAAAAACGTCCAAGTGGATGCGTGAGGCTCCAAAACTACTGAGAATGGACGCGTGGATGAATAGTGGCGCGTCCACTTCTTCAAGTGCGCATCGAATTGGTTTATGAGGCGCGTCCATTCCATTTTGTTTGCAAAACAACTTATTAAGCCTTCTATCTTCCTCCAATGCCTTCTGAACATGTTAAAATACCTTTAAAATACCTGTAAACAAATATAAAAGTGTAAAGAAACAATTTAAGCACATAAACACACAATTATATAGATTTTATCTCAATAAACAACACATTAAACTCCTAAAAACCAATCTAATTATGGTTCAATCAGGAAGCAAATTCTCAACTCATAGAAATTGTTTAAGCTTTACTAGTACATATTATTATTATCATTATTATTGAGATTTTATTTTCTTTTTCTCTTCTAATTTATTTTCATATTTTGTTTAAGTTATCCTTTTAATATGTGTAGCTGAGGTAATCCTGCAGTTGTCGACATGGAAAGACCCCCACCAAGTAGGTTGAAAAACATCGGTCTTCTTGGTGGAATTACTCTTGGAAATCAAGATTCCTACTTGAATGTCGCTTTTGAACTTGGTCGTATGTTCGCTAATCGAAAGATTAGTTTAACATACGGATGAGGGAGTTATGGACTGATTGGAGAGGTTGTCCGAGCACATTAATCAAATAAAGCACTAACGGTAGGTGTACTTCCACATCCTATGACATAAGCTTTTGATAAGACAGTGGGATTTGAGGTACAAACTAATTCGCTTTATGAATGCATTGTTATCATGATAAAACATTGTGATGCGTGCATAGCTATGCTAGGAGGTTACGAAATGTTAGAACTACTCTTTAATATAACTTATTGGTCACATCTGAATTTGCATAATAAGTTAATTGGTGTATTAAATGTTGATAAATTCTTTAATGGTTTATTAGTGTTTTTAAATATTGTTGTTGCACATAGAATGATCTCACCCAATACACGAAGAATTCTGTTGACAGCACTTTCGATTGAAGAGTTATTAATTTTATTAAAGACTTATGCCCCAATAGCAGATCCTGAAATGCACTTTCAGGTGAGCTCGATTTGAATTTACATTTGTAATTATATTTTTGTTGTTTGTAAGTATAAATATATATATATATATATATATATCCTTTCTTTCTTGCTTTCTGTACAATTTGTTTGACATATTGATGATGGCAGTGTAAATGTTCGTTTCTTGTAACGCATCATTATATGTTAATATGTCATTTTTCTGTTTATGTGTTATTATTTAGATTTTGTATTTCTTTTGTATTCACTATGCCTATCTTAAGAACTGGTATATGAGATAGATGAAAGCTAATATGAATTCGAGAGTTTACTCTCAAAAGTCCACGTACCCTTCCCAAGCATCATCTAGTGTGAAATGTGAGTATTATTTTGTATTTGTATTACATTTGTTTTGATTATTTTTATTACAATATTTTGGTTGAGTAGAAAAAAAAAGTTTTTTTTCTGAAATTTGATATTTGTCAGACCACGCAGCAACATTGTTGTTCCACACGATAAATATGGGGTAAGTTGAAAAATACTTTTAAAAAAAAAATTGTCACGCATGCGGCAATTGAAGATTTTCACGTGGCAAGATGGTTTCCTTCTCCAACAATCTTACAGAGAATTGCCGCTCATAATTGTCACCAAAGCGGTAAAGTTGTTGTTCCCACGACAAAATGATATTAAAAAAAAAAATCCAAGATGACAACTTCCTTTTGTGCGCAATTTTTATTTTTAAACATGAACTTTCCTTTCTTTCTTCTCCATTTCTTTCTTTTCTTTTATTCTTTCTTCTCTGCCGTAAAACACCACATTCCTGCTGCATCTCTTTGTCATTCACAACTTCCTTGTCACGCCAACTTCTTTGTCAAGCCATTTCCACCACTTTCTTTCTCTTGTGCTTCATCCTTGCAAGGTATGTTTCCTTTCTTTTTTCTATTTTTACTTATTTTATTTTGTTTTTAACAAAATCTTAGAGATTTTTTCTCTTTTTAGTTTTGGGAATTATTTCTATATTTCAATGAGTTTAATAGGTATTGTATATATGTGCATTGTGTTTAACTTATAATATATTTAATGGTTAACTCATATATGTGTTTAATTTGTATTTTGAAACTGTTTATGGTGTAATTATTGATATATAGTATGTGTTTATTTGTGATTTGGTATAGAGATCTTATTTGCTTTAATTGTAAGTCACAGGTTGCTACTTTAGTCATGCATCGTGTAAAGAATCCAAATGTGTGTCGTAAGGGGTGGATAACTTCTCGAAACTATGATGCTTCCAGGTTTACTAATCATCTCAATGCCAAGTGATATGATCAATTTGCTTCAAATAAACTCTTAGTTCAACATTTTGTTTTACCTGAGGTTGATGTTACATTCAATTTAACTGCTCATTTTCATAAATTGGGTTGGGAAAGCATTCTTTATCAGGGTAATTATTATCCACATTTAGTTCGTAAGTTTTATGCAAATATCACTAATAAAGATCTCAAAGATGATGTTCCCATTGTTTCTTCAGTTCGTGAATTAGATATTGAAATTTCTAGAGAGACTTTATCTGCGTTTTTGCATGCTCCCAATGAAGGATCCTTTCCTAACATTAAATGACAATTTGTGTAGACTGATAATGATTATAAATTTGAAGAAGCATTAAAGATTTTTTGTCTTCATTCATATAAAGTTGGTCAATCATTAGCAAAAGATAAGATGCTTGTTATAGACCTTAAATTATTGTCTCGCTTGCTTGTATATATCTTTAGTCATAATGTGTTGCATAAAGCCTCATCTTATAATGAAGTACGCTATCATGATATGTATTACTTATATCGCATGCTTTATGGATTAGGTAATAAGATCATTAGGAGACATTGTAGGACGAGTTGATAATTTGAAGATTGAAGTTGAAGAGCAACAAGATGATATCTATCGTTTGTAATCCTCGTGATATTCTTCCTTTTCTTTTCCTTTTTATTTATCTTGTTTGTTTTTGCTTATTTGCATAATTTTTGTTCTATTGAGAACAATGTCTCATTCTAGTGTGATGGAATGTCTTTGTTTGTTTATGTGAAATTTGGTTTGGCATATAACGATCTTGCCATTACAACTAGTACCAATTGAATTTATTTATTGGTTTTGATTAGTTTTTCATTTTTCTTCAAAAAAAAAAAAGGATTTTGGTATCATGCATATTTGTATGTATATTGTCTATGATGAGATAATATAAGTTAAGTCTTTCAAAGAAATAATGATTTTATATGTGCCTAATCATCTCTCATTTGGCTTAAAAATTTCTTGACACTCTACTCGATCTTTTTGAAATATATTGATTTGTTATTTGTGATAACTTGTAAGTTGACTATAATTGATGTGACCCATCTTTTTCTTACAAATTTGAGTTTTTATAACCACTTTTCATATGATTAAAATGAGATTGAGTTTCTTTATGATTTGGAATAATTCATGGTCATTTTAAACACTGTAGAACTTGCCTTTCCACACTCTCGATGAAAAAATATGTGGAATTTGGTTGACTTAAGGATGACAAAGGCCATCTTTGGACGATTGATCATTTCTTGAGCTTACCTTTCTAAATTATATCCTTTGACCTTATTTTTGAGTCCTAATGTGTTTATATTTATTTGTGGACCTTAGATATTACTCTTCTAACCATTTATATATCATATGTGTGATTATATTGGTTGTATGGAGGAGGACGTTGATGATGATTCATAATATTTGTCTTGAGGGAAGTTTTATAATTTTTGAAGGGCATAAAAAATGTGCGAAAAAAAAAACATTATGAAAAATAGAGTTACAAAACATTCCAAAAACGTCCTAAAGTTACGAGTTGGATGATTTGATTTTGTTGTAAATAGGAAAAGTGTCAATTGAAGTATTTTGAGTTTAAATTCTCTATTATATCATTCATTCTTTTGACTACTTTTTTTACCTTATTCCCTCTTTGATAACCAATTCCTTACATAATGTTATGTGCCTCAAGTCTTATTTGACTCAAGTCAATTTTACTCTTACCATTAATGAAGAGTTGTGTGAGATTACGAGCCTATGGTAGTGTTGATTTTCACTCTATAAGACCATGATTGAGTTTGAATTGTTTGAAACTTGGTTGATTTCTTAATGTTAATTGTGGTTCGTTTTAAATGTTTGAAATGAAGTTTTTGTTTTTACTATTTTTCAAAATTTGTGGTCATGTGGAGGATGGTTGACTATTATAAGGAATATATTATGGTAACTATTCACATGAGCGCATTTTGCTTAAGGAAGTAGAGTTGATTGAAATTTATGTGGTTGATTATTATGAGCGACTAGTTATATATTAATTTATGTTTTTGAGATTGCTTAATTTGTATCCTGAGGCATATGCATTTGTTTTTATTGTTTGATTTTGTTTGGTTTGCTTGAGGACAAATAAAGATTTAGTGTGGGAAATTTGATTGAACCGTAATTTAATAGATATTTAGGTATTTATTGTGTTTATATTTGATATTAAATCTAGTTAATTACATGTTTTATGATTTTAAATTACATGTTTGTAGTGAAATGAATGATTTTGGCTGAAAAATTTAAGAGATAAACATCATCATCATCATTACAAATTGAACAAAAATTTGATCAATTGACAAATCTAATTGGACAATTAGTAAGAAAAAGAATCATTGCACAAGTTAAAGCAATAAGTATTTGTTTAGGTATTGATTATCCTAAAGATACTTGTCGTACACTTTTTCAAGAAAAACAAACCAATGTTGTAGGTAATTTTCAAAATCGACCTAAAAAAATATATAATCCTTATTGCAATACATATAATAAATGGTGAAAAGATTATCATAACTTTAAATGGAGTAATCAAGGGATTAGACCATTTATCAACCCACCAAGTTTTGTTGCTGACTAATATCCACATTCAATTCCTCGTCATCCTCAAAACCATCAAGGCATGTCTTCGAAAAATATGATTATGATTAAATATCTTGCTTCAAGTTCTATTTTAAAAAGATAGCAAGTACATTATTCAAAATTTAGAAAACCATATAGGACAATAGGACAGTTGACTTCTAAAATTGATCAAATTAAAATCCAACTTTTTAATAAATCATCTTCTAAAAAACTAAATTCTAGAGAAAATGTCAATGCTATAATTTTTAATAGTCCTACAGAATTAAATAAACAAAAAATACAAGGGAGAGAAAAAAAAAGAATGTATCCTGATCTAAATTTTAGTTCAATAAATTTAAAAAATAAGATTCAAATATGAGAATCTTTTTTTTTTACCTAAAGTGAATTCACATTTTCCTAATAGCTTGATTAAAAATAAGAAAAAAAGATATCCTTAGATAAATCTTTTAAAAGATAAAAGTTAATATTTTATTTTTATATTTTATTAGATAAATCTCTAGTTAGGCTAAATTCTTAAAAGAGTTATTAATTAATAAAAAAAATTTAATGAGAAAATTAAAATAGATAAATGGGTATATGCTGTACTTTAAAAGAAAGTTTCTCATAAATAAAAAAAATCATGTATATTTGCAATTTCTTATATTATTGGTGACAAAATTATCTCCCAATGTATGCTTGATTTATCATGCATTTCTTAATTTATGATTTTTTAAATTTTAAATCATTAAATCTTATTAAAATTGTTATTAAGTTAGTTAATAGATTTATGATATATTTTGAATGAGTTAGAGAAGATATTTTACTTAGAGTGATTAATTTAATTTTTTCTGTAAATTTTTATATTTTAAAAACATAATATTATCAAAATTCTTCTTCTCATTCACCTATTCACCTATTTTATTAAGAAAATCATTTTTAAAAATTATTAGAACTAAAATTAATATAAATAAAAGAACTTTATTCATGAATTTGGGAGTGAAATAATTTCATTTAATATATTTGATGCAAGTATTGTTTTATGATTATTCTATAGTTGTTGATATTCAAACGGTAAAAGTAAAAGTTAGGGTTACTCTGAAATTTCAGAAACCCATCATATAAATCAAACAGAAAACGATGAAAATGAGGGGGATTGAAAATGATTAAATGCTTAAACTTGTCATCAGATTCGATTGGTGAGAAGCCAATGGCACGGATGGATTTGTGGCCTCAATTTTGACTTGATCTCCTGTTTCTTTTCGCACTCATTATGCGATTTTTTAATTTTATTTTAAAAAAGGAATTGCATAGAAGGAAGAAGTGATGCTAATGGAATTACCGGATTTGCCAGAGATATCCTTGAATCTACACTGGATCTCTTCTTTGTAGCGCCCTTAGAAGTCTTTTCTTTGTAGCCCATCCAATGCAGCCCTAAACCTTTGATTTTGCAATTTACTCCTAAGATAGAGTAATATCTTAGAAACTTCAATTTCCCACTTCTCACACAAACACAGTTTTCCCAATTTTATATCTGGTTTGCAGAAGAGATAGAGAAGGGGAATTTCCAAAGGAGAAAAAACAAGAAGAAAAAGGAAGGAAAACAAAAAGATCAAATTTGGTAGAGATGTAGAGACAGGGCAGGCAGCCAAAGAAAGCGAGGAATTGGGATTTCATACTCTTCATCAGGATTGAAGACATTTTAGAAAATTGTTGAAATTGTTTTAACCCCAAAATACCCTTATTTCTTTGACCAATTTTGAGCATCATTATTGACTTTGTCGCAATTCGGTCAAAAGAATCAATTAATTCAAATGTAAAAATGTGAAATACCATTTTTTTTTTAAATAATAAGGACTGAACATACCAAACCTAATAACATTTTTATCGAAGATATTTTGCTAAATATCTCTTGACTAATAAAATATTATTTTTTAAAAATTGTTTTTTTGAGGGAGGATCGTCTGTTTATAAGTTCCTATCATTGCATTTGCAAAGATGTAGTACGGTCAACGGACTCCAAACCAAATTCAAATGCAGCCAAATTAGCTCCACATAAGCAAGGAAACATGGGGAGAGGGGCTGAGAAATATGCCCAAGAAATTGAGTAGAAATTTTCAAACAAACATAGTAAAAAGAATGATTGCATAGTCTCAATGATTTCTTCACTATTAAAAAAATCTCTCAAATATTTTTTCCAATTAATTATTTTACACTCTTTTATCTTGATAGCAGGAGCGAGGGAGAGAGATATATAGGTACCCATCAATTAATTTATTTTCCCTTTAATCATTCTCCTCTATGGGTTTTTTTTGGACCTTTTTATCTGTGGGTTTCAGTTCTTCTCAACTCTCTCCTCTCTTTCTCTGACTTCCATTTTCTCTGTCTATTTGTCTGCTGCTCCTTCATCCCATAAACTGCTCTATAGCAAATTCCGGCGGGATTAAGGCTTAAGGAAGTGAAAGAGTGGAAGAAAACAATTCCTCTGCTTCTACGAAACTCTCTCTTTCCCCCTGTGTATCTTCTTCCGTGTTCTTGTTGGCCATCAGCGGATCACTGCTTTCATTTTATAAACCTCAATTTTCTACCAAGAATTAGATTTTTCTTCGCTCCTGTTAGTCTGGGGCTTTATTTTTTCCTCTTTTTATATGAAGGTACTTCTGTCTCCTTCTCTGATATATTATATATATAATTCTGTTGATTATTGGTCTCTTTTGCAAGATTGATGTGGGGTTTTTGGTTATTTTTTTTAAAAAATATATTTGAGAAATGATTTTCATTTTTCCGTTTTGGGATCGTTTGGGATGATAATTCTGTGATTTTGAATGCATGTGGTTTGTTCTTCTGATGTCTAATAATCTGTTGGGGTGCTAAAGTTGTGATCTTTACAGTTTTCTAGTTTCTTATTGAAATTAAGTGAAAACGTTACTGGGTAAAGGTAGCGTGTTTCATGTTTTTGGCAATTTTAGTGTTGAGGAAAGTTAGTCAAATTAAGTTTTACTCCTCCATGGCTTCTTGGCGACATTCATTCTTTTTACTCAGGTTCGGTGGCTTATCATCCTTTTGTCTTTCGTATTCCGGAGTAGTAGTCAATGCACATTTCACTTTGTGTCTGCTGTTTGGTTCTTGAGTGAATTCATATACTTTGAACATTTTGACTCCCTAATGGCTTAATTTAGTTGTTGGTGGCGAGGTGTATCAGTTCTATTCTTAGAGCGCTTTGGTGTAGTAAAGACTTTTATGCCTTCCTTTCAACCTTAAGAAGCAGGATTTATATGTTTTCCAATAATGAGCTCCTCCTTTTTAAAGAGAGAATTTTGAAGTTTAGAACTGATATAGATGTTGCTTCAAGCTCCCCCAAATCTAGAATAAATGTTACAGGAAAAGTTTGAAACTTTTAAGAGTAATATGGATGTTAGTTCAAGCTTTCTGAAATCTGTAATTGGGCAATCTAGAGCAATCTTCCTGACTTAGTGGTTTCAATCAACTGAATTAAGTTCTTTGCTCTTTGAGGTGGTAAAGAATGACATAGCTGATATTTCTTGGTTTCACATAATTGATGAATAGTTTACTGGAAACAGAGTTTCACTCTCTAATTCATGCTCTTCATTATTTTTGTTAGACTGTAACTACTTTGTGGAGACTAGCTGTACAGCATCATGGTTGTGCTGTCTTTCTAGTTCATGACTTTTTTCCCTTAGTTATATTCACAAGCCATGTATATTCACTAAGATAACTTGTCAAACCATAGCAATCTCTAAAATATTTGCTATCAGGTTAGCACAGGAGTCTATCTGGGCATCTAAATTGGTTGTGATAGAAGAATGGCTTCCAATGATGAATATTATCTGAGCTTGACAAATATTTGTTGCAAAAATGTTGATTGCAAGTTCCTTTTCCTTTCTCTCCAAATGAAGCGATTCAGATGTCATTGTTTTTACTCTTTGTATAGAGGAAATTTAAGATAGCTCTTTGTAACCCTAGTTGTATTCAGGTTCTCCCCAAGTTCCCAATCATGAAGTCAGTTACATACAAATCCTATTAGCATAGCTGTGAAGCTTACTGTATGAAAGTGCTTCTGATGCACCTAAGTTTTCTTCTTCTGCCTCTTTTCCTTTTTGACATTTACATAATTCACCAAACAATCTCTATTCTTGCTGACATTACTGAGTAGCAAAATTATACAAAGTTTCTGATGCTTGATCCTCAACTTCTGTCACTTTATTTTCCTGTAATGTTCTAGAATTTTCTTTAGCTATGTTGGACTGTATTAATGTTGTTGGCCTCAGGGTGTTTAAGGGAAGTGCTTTGATGGATAAGGGCTTGAAAAATTCTTCTTTGGGTGATTTTGAAGGTCTGTTTTCTTAAATTACATTGTTTCTTCAGCAGATTCCTAAAGTGTGCATCAAAAGATATATCTTATTGTGTCCTGATAATCTGATGCTATCTATAGGTTGCCCGGCAAATCTGTTGGGAAACCTTTCTGGGAAGGAGAGAAATGCATGGAAGATTCCCCCTGGTGGTGGTGCTTATCACACGTCAAGTGATGTGAGCTTGTTTTCTAGCTCGTTGCCGGTCCTTCCACATGAAAAGTGTAAGCGTGACCTTCTTTTACATGCAACTATACATATTTTATTTATTTTCTGACTTTAAATCTTCTTTCTTTTACAGTAAACTTCGGTGACTCTGAGCAATGCTTTCAATCAGCTGACGATGGCTTTCCTAGCTTAAGTAAATTGCAACTAGAGGATGAGCTTAAAGATGCCCTTGAAGTTGCTCAACCATGTCCAGTTGGAAGCTTTCTTCCTGGTGATGAAGAAGAGCTATTAGCTGGCATAGTGGATGATTTTGATCTTAGTGAATTGCCTACTCAGCTGGAGGATTTGGATGATGATTTCTTTGGTAGTGGTGGGGGTTTGGAAATGGAATTTGAGCCCCAAGAAAGCCTACTCAATGGACTAACCAAGTTGAGCATGTCTGATGGTATTTCTGGGAACAACACGGTGCATTATGCATTTCCAAATGGTGTGAGTACTGTTGCTGGGGAACATCCATATGGAGAACATCCTTCTAGGACCCTTTTTGTTCGGAACATTAATAGCAATGTAGAGGACTCTGAACTGAGATCTCTGTTTGAGGTGTTCTCAATAACACATCTCTTCATTTACACCTTTTAGCTTCACTTGTTCTACCTTACATGCACTCCTCATTCATTGCTTGTGAGTACAAAATTGTTTTGTGCTTTAACGATGTGAAATATTTAGAAATAATTTGTTTTTTCTACTTGTGGGGTGTGCGAGTTCACAGAAAGAAAGTTTGTTGGTCTTTGAGTAAAGCAAGCTTAATTCTACAAGGAAAATGTGCATACTTGACAATGGTTGCTATTTCTAGAGTTCCAATTATCTAATTGGCTGCAAAAGGTTGACTTTTTACACTTCAAGATTCCCAGAAATATCTTGTTCTCTAATACTTTGTCTATCCTTTTCTGTCCCTGGTATTTAGCAGAAGGTAAATTCTTCTATTGAGTGTTTAATGAAGAAGAAATGGTTTCCATTCTGTAACTGTTTGGCCCTTTTTCCTAATTCCACAAACCGATTGAAGATATAATAAAGGAAGAAAATAGGGAACTAAATGCATGGGGAAGAAATTAACATCTTATTGCGGCGTAAAATTGTCTAATTTAAAAGAAATTTCTTAAAGCTCTTTGAATGCTATTTGAAGATGTTTTGTAGAGTACTTTTTTTCTCTCCATTTAACCTGGAAATTTAGGGTTCTCTCCCCATTTAGGAGCTTCATCATGTCTCCTTAGATTTCTGGCTTTCTCAGGTGTGTTTGTGTTAAAATCAAAGCAACCTTGCTGTTATCTTACTGAATTTACTGTTGAGTAGTGATAAATGATAAGTAGAAAATGAATGCTTAAATCCATCCATGCATTGTTTACCAAATTTGGGCATAATTTTTTGTCTTGAAATACTTGGGACCCCGGCAGAAATGATATTTATCTGAATTTGATCCCTTATCCTTTCTTAAAAAATATTGTATAAAGCTATAAACTATGGAATTGCCTTTGGATGAGTATCTACTTGGTAAATTATGTTTGGTGCATACACCTTGTAGACTTTGTGGGTGCATCCTTTCCCAGCCATCTCTCCAACTCAGGTTGGTGTTGTAGGCTTTCAGGCTATGAATACAGCAATATTGGTTTGCATATTTTTTGTAACTGATGATTTGGCTGCTTTCTAAATGGTTATTTGGGCTCTGAATAACCAGCCCAGCAATGACAGCGTGGAACAAGAGATGCTCCTTTTATTGAAATTTAATGGTTTTACACATTTTTCATCCATTGAGAACTTGTTTGCCTTTAATTTCTTCATTAAATTGGGGTGTAATATATTTTTCCCCTTTTAGCCACAAGTCTGATTTCATATCTACTTTATTTATTTTGTCGTAAGTGATTTAACCATAATGCTTCAGAATCCCTTGGCCTGTGAGCTGGATGCTCTTTCCGTTTTGAACTTTCTGTATTATTTGATACTTGTTACCTTGAAATGGTATTTAATCATTTACTCTTCTCTTTTTTCAGCAATATGGGGACATCAGAACTCTGTATACTGCATGCAAGCATAGGGGCTTCGTGATGATATCTTACTATGATATTCGAGCTGCTCGAACAGCAATGCGTGCATTGCAGAACAAACCTTTGAGGCGAAGAAGACTTGATATTCATTTTTCAATTCCAAAAGTAGGTGAAATATTTCTGACTTTGCTTTTGTTTCACATAATCTGAAGAGTAGATTGAGTCAATTGTTGCGTGCTTGTGAATAATCCTTTTCTCCCCTCCTGACTTTAGGATAACCCATCGGAGAAAGATATTAATCAAGGAACTCTTGTAGTATTTAACTTGGATGCTTCAGTAGCAAATGATGAACTCCGTCAAATATTTGGAGCTTATGGGGAAATCAAAGAGGTGCAAGTCTTGCCTACACCTCACTTCTGTGTAGTGTCTGTTTTTATGTTTCTACCTCTTTCTTTACGGCCTCTTCTATTCTACCTGTTAAGATGTGTAAGTTCTTGAACATTTTTTGCACAAAGCAGATTAGAGAAACACCACATAAAAGGCACCATAAGTTCATTGAGTTTTATGATGTCAGAGCTGCTGAGGCAGCTCTGAAGGCATTAAATAGAAGTGACATAGCTGGGAAACGGATAAAGCTTGAACCTAGCCGACCTGGTGGAGCTCGTCGAAAGTACGTACTGGCATCTCTGTTTTTAGGATGTTCTTAATGTGTTGCATTGAATGAAAATATATGTATATAATAAATACGCTCACACCCCTCACCAAAAGGTTTATGCATATTCATTTTAGAGAATATTATGTTCCAATTCAACAAGTGTGTGGTGATCTATTTGGAATTCCAATTACTTCTGATGCACAATTACATTGTGAGCATACTCATAAAACCTTCCTGATGTGATACAACGAAATATATGGTGTTTGACATTATCATATACTTCCAGAGCTAGATAATTGAATGCTTTGGTTCTTGATGCACCGATTGGTAGGGCCTGGTATTCAAAACACCCTTCCCCTAAATGCAGAAGATTCCTTGTGGAAAGAATGGAATGATACATGTTTCCTTGTACTGCCTAATAATTAAAGAAAAGGATTAATTTGTGTTTGCACAAGGTCTATGCTTCAATGGTTTTGAAAGTCATAGGATCTTTCACCACCTTAAAGCTAATTTCCTACTTATTATTGGAATAGAACTTTACATGATCTTTGCCTATTTATTTGTTTTCTGGTTCCTACCAATTGGTCCCAGATCTTCTTTGTTTTTCATGTCGTAAATCTTGCTTATAATATAATTCTGTCAAAGCTTGAAGGATTGTTTTCTGGAAATGACTGTAACTTTCATACATATATCAAATTGACAATGAATTCTCTTGGTGCTTGTGCTTTCTAGCTTGATGCAGCAGCTGACTCAAGAACTGGAACATGATGAAGCTCGAAATTTTCGGCATCAAGTTGGTTCTCCTGTGGCCAATTCTCCTCCTGGTATGTCCATACTTCAAGAGCATGACAACCTATATTCCTCCTATTTTTATTACCCACTTTGTTTTAGAAAACATTACATGGAGGTGTTCTCTACTTATTGTTAACTAGTTTTACCATACAATGTTAGGTTGGCCCAATTTCGGGAGTCCTGTTGAACAAAATCCTGTACATGGTTATAGTCAGTCCCCTGTTATGGGAAGTATCAGCCCCATAAGCAGCAATTCTTTGACTGGCCTAGCTTCCATTCTTCCAAACCATGTCTCCAGCCCTGGAAAAATTGCACCAATTGGAAAAGACCCTGCAAGGGTAAGGGACATTGACCTAACAGTTACTAGTGCTAAGTTAGCACAAGAAACGGTCTATAAGAATTTTTATTCTATTCCTGAACAGAACTTAAGTTCAAGTCCTGGGCCTGTCTCACCTTTCCTTGACTTAAAGTCCAAGTCCTCTGGAATAGGAACGCTTTCTGGTCCTCAGTTTCTTTGGGGGAGCCCTGCTCTTCAAGCAGAGCAAGCTAGTTCTTCATGGTCAACATCACCGATTGGGCATCCATTTACATCCAGCAGACATGGACAAGGTCATCCATACTCCAGTCGGCAAGGCTCCTTCTTTGTTGGTTCACAGCATCATGTAGGATCTGCTCCATCTGGAATTCCATTGGATAGGCAATTTGGTTTCTTCCAGGAGTCACCAGAAACATCCTACATCAATCAAGTAGCATTTGGAAGTACTGGTTTAAGTCCGAATAATAGTAGCCATTTAATGAATGTTGGGGCTGTGAACATGGGTGTTGCTCTAGCTGGAAGCTTTAGTGAAAGTGGTTCTCCTAGTTCAAGGATGATGCCTTTGTCAAGGAATGGACCTGTATTTTATGGAAATGGTTCTTATGGAGGGATAGGGGCAAGCAACCTTGATGTGTTAAATGACCGCTGGTCGAAATCGTAGGGTTGACAGTGGGAACCAGATAGACAACAAGAAGCAGTACCAGCTTGACTTGGAGAAGATCATCAATGGGGAAGATATTAGGACTACTTTAATGATTAAAAACATTCCTAACAAGTATGAGAAATCTTAAGTAGTTTCCCAATGTTTTTCTTAAATTGTTATTTTGTCTTCAGATTTGCTGAGTTGATGGTTTGTTATTTATTCACTCTTAATAGGTACACTTCAAAGATGTTGCTGGCTGCTATTGATGAAAGTCACAATGGCACATATGATTTCCTTTACTTGCCTATTGATTTTAAGGTATGTCTACATTTCTTATGGGCTCATCTTTTCTAGTTTGTCACATAAACCCCAACATATAGACAGTGCTTCCTTGTTTCAGAATAAGTGCAACGTTGGGTATGCCTTCATCAACATGGTGTCTCCTTCGCATATCATTTCCTTCTATGAGGTTCATATCTTTTAGTTATTTTTTATTCATTCACACTAGGAAGCTGCCATAATCATGGCTGTGATTTTAGTATTTAGAAGTTTTAAGTTGTGAATGACTTGTCAGAGGGAAAAAATTGTAGGTATTCAACGGCAAGAAGTGGGAAAAGTTTAACAGTGAAAAGGTTGCTTCTTTAGCATATGCACGTATCCAAGGAAAAGTAGCCCTGGTTGCGCACTTTCAGAACTCAAGCTTGATGAATGAAGATAAGCGATGCCGGCCAATCCTGATTCAATCTGAAGGTGAAGGCTCAGGTGATCAGGTAATGTAAAACATTTTTGCAGTGGAAGCCTACCTGTATCTCCCTATCTAACAATTTAAATTGTAGTTTCCATCTTTGATATGTTTGATGCATTTTATGATCTTCCGTACTGTTTCCTGTGTAATTTTCTGATCCTTTCTCATGGAAAAATCCATGATTGATGACCATGGAATTATTTTTCAAAGCAGGTTTGAGCCTCATATCTAAGATAGTGTACATTTATGAATACTGGTGAATTTCTCTATTTATTTGATGGTCTTACCTAATTGACGGTGATAGTATGGCATGCTCTCTTTCTTTGAGTGCTTTGATTAAGTGATTCTTATTATGATCATCCAACCTACCGGTGGCTTGTAGACATGCTTAATTATATAGCTGCAACTTAGGATAGTGATAGAAAGTTATCTTGGATAATGAAAAATGATTGATATATCTGTTAAAACTTATCTTCTAAGGGCTGCTTCAGTGTTTTCATCTGAAGAAATGACAATTGTGGGCTCAAATAAAAGAAACCCCTAGCATATTGATATAGTTTGTCACTTGGACACATATTCAGACACTTTCTCCAACTCAGTGTTATGTTGATGTACTTAGTCTACACTTCTGTTATGATAAGATAACATGTGGCAAGGTTTCCCATGTTGTACTAGTACCATAAGGCATGAGGCAAGGTATATCTCGCATATTCACACATTCACCAACTTACAGAGATATTGTGTTAAGTACTTGATGTGTGCTTCTTGTACCATATGATTTACCATGAGGCAAGGTTTTCCCATGCTCATAATTAGACACTACACATGTATGATTCTGCTACCATCAACTTGCTTGTGGTTGTTGAGGACTAATTAAAATATGCATAGCTCTAGCATTGTTTCTAAAAGAACACAATGGTAGACTGTGTGATCACGTGCTTCTTCCATCTCTTTTAAATTTCTCGCTGTTTTCCTTCAGTGATTTTAACTTTATTTTATCTACTGTCTTATCTGAGCCATTTCTTGATGGATCCTCAGGAGCTTTTTCCTTCCAGCAATCTAAATATTTGTATCCGTCAGCCTGATGGATCTTACACTGGGGATTCTCTGGATAGTCCAAAGGGTCACCTAGATGAGAAGCTGGAGAAGAGTTCACCATGGACTGGAAGTTAGTGGCAGTGGAACCTAAATAGCTAATGGTTGGCCATAAGAGGTGTGGCCAATGATTGCTAACTATTGCACATATGTTTAAGTATATAGACTAAATAGAGGAGGTATCTGCTCCGCTTTTTGGGTGATGGATACAGTACTAGAGAAAATTTCCAAAGAGATAATATGGAGTATTTTGGCTATAGGCAGAGTGACAATTGATATTCAAGGAAGGGAGAAGAATAAGGCCAGACCTGCTATGAAGTTAATGCTCTCCATTCTGTGGAGTGGAATCTTTTATTTCCCTTTCAGTTATGGTAGTGGGATCCAATCTTGCTAAATGTATACATGTTTATAGAGCTTGAAGGGTTTAGGGATATGGCTGTGCAGGCTGTTTCAAAAGTGTATAGATGTGAGAAAACAGGCGCTGCATCTTGTATTTATTCTGTGTTGAAATCTTGGACTTTTGAAGTATACTGTGTTCAAAACTTTAATGTACAGATACCTTTTGTCTTCCTTTTGTTCCTGTGCAAATGTCCTAGTGATTCTCCAATAGTTTTATGCTTTGGAGGTGCCCGTTCTAAATTCTACAAACTTTTTGAAGAAAAAGAATGGAGTGCCTTTTTGTGTATTTACTTCCTATTGATTCTATATGGAAACGCTGTGCCGCATTTACCCGATGACACTGGACGCTGAATGCCCCACTGTGTTGCATGTAAAATCAATCCAGTTACCCTCTCTTTCCTTCTTTCGCTCCCATGTCGCCACACGAGGAGCATGGGTATGTAAAAGAATCCTATCAACTTGTTTCGACTTAGGATAATAAGTTCATGGGTGTGGCTGAGTGTGTCGTCATGTGTCAGAATTTGAGTCGGAATTTGATTAGTTTGATGGGGTTGATGAAAGCTTGACAGAAGAGCGATTTGGGTCGTGCACGCATTTGGTACGTTAATTGAAAATCCTTTATTAAAATGTGTTTTATGACTAGATTTTTCACCTCTTGAGTCTCATATCCATTTGTGATATGGATTGAGAGCAAAGTATTACATTAGACGTGGTGGGAACTACCTCCAAACACTAGTGAGTATAATTCAAATTATAAATTATCTAAATATTAATCAAACAACCCCTAAAAAAAATATTAATCAAACAAAAGATGAAATTAAGAAATTATCCTTGCAACTATATTTCTACATCTTTTGGAGAAATTGATGGTGAAAAAGAATTCAGTAGATGCGACAAAGTACTAAGATGTAGATCTAAAGACAACATAAAGAGCAAGGGCATCATTGCCCAAGAAGTTAATGTGTCTAAATCAAAGATGTTCGGTTCAAAGAACGCTCCAAGCTTGGGCCGAACTAACATAAATTATTATACTTTGTTTGATTGAAATTAAATATTATATTTCTATTCATGAATGTTTATATTTAAGTTAAATAATACAAAATTGGTTATTCCAACAAAATTCCAATTTTCATTATTTTAAGTACTAACTTACAAAAACATAATGTGATAAAAACAATTTGAACAAATTACTTGATACACAAAATCTTTCAATATTTAGGTGTAGAGTTGAGGAAAAAATGAAATCAAACAATTAGATCTCAAATTGGTCATTCCAAACTTCAATTGAACTATAAATAAAATAATTCAACTTAAAACACTTTTTAAGCTAACAAAAGTAAACTCTCGGTCCTCATCTCATCGTCATAGTTTCAATCAAAGTTCATGATACGGAACTTCTAGGTGACCAACCCTGTGAACCCAAAACTCAACGGATTAGAATCCTTTGATAAGTTAAGTTCATGCATTCAATCAAGAAAACAAAAGCTAAGGTTTTTCCTGAATAATTCTTTTGAATTGATGTTAATTTCCAAACAATACATAATTAATGTCTTTAAATAAAAAACACTAAAAGAAACCCTAAATTGTGTCTAATTATTCTTTAAATAAAAAGTTTTAAAGCATAATCTGATAATTAGAATTTAAAAGCCCAAAATGAAATTACACATGATAATTATAACATAAAGGCCCAAAAATGAAAATTAAATAAAAATTCTCTAATTAGCTCGTGCACTCTTGTTGACTTTCCAGATTTAACATTTGCACATATAGATATGTAACCTCCCTTTGTGAAGCTTTGGAATTTTCAAGTTTTGCTGCTTCTTTAATTGAATATACATTATCAAACCTTATAAAGCTTCTTTCATCCTATTTTTCCTTACCCTAGTCATTGGACCACCAATTCCATCCAGATAATCTATATAATATTTGAAATCAACTTGTTTGGGAACTTCAGCTTGGTCGACACCTTGATCTCTATTAGTTCAAGTGCAATTTGGACATAATTATGAACACAAGCTTGCAAAGCAACTGCCTCAAACATGATTTGAGGCATAGTACACAAGGATTTACCTTGGATTAAAATCAGAACACTTCTCATTAGCAGGCCTTTAATTTATTACTCTATTCCCATCAAGGCTCACACTTCTGAACACAAGCTCATTTATATACAACCAAATAGACCAAATAATTGCAAAAAAAAAAAAAAAAAAAGCTTCCAAACTAAGCAATTATCATTATTGAAGTCCACAGTGGCGAGAGAGACCATGGCGGAAGAGCCTCGTCCAATGGTTGCACCTCTAGTCCACCACCCTATAAAGAGAAAAGAAAAAACAAAGCATAAAAGAGTTAGAAGAAAAGGGGAAGGAATATTGGATGAGCTTATGCTATGGGTTAAACTTTTTGTTAATGAATTAATTGAGAGTAAAGGGACAAAGATTTGTGTTATTTGAATAATCTTGATTGACTATTAATTTCATTAGATTTACGTTATTTAGGGACAAAGACTATCACGCCCTGAGTCCTCGGACCCAAGACGTGACTATGGGCTTGACAGTTGGTATCAGAGCCGGTAACCGGTCGGAAGTATGGGAACTAAGTGCTACACCGCACGGGTAGGAGCTACCTCTAGAATCTCATTCTCCCCAATTGGTCCTGGACTTTGAACTAATGATTTAGGCCTAGCGAGAACGCTAGAACCTTAAGGGGGGTGAATATGATACCCCAATCCCACATCGGAAACTCATGAGTATGATATGGTATATAAGAATGGACTTAAGTACTTATTGTCAATTTGGGATATCCATTTTGGCATAACGATGACAATTGTCAAATAGTTGACCGTGAGTACTATCAAACCTATAGTCACGTCTCGAGTCCGAGGACTTGGGAAGTGACAAAGACACTTCTAGCATATTTTAATAATGGACGGACGAAGTAATAACAAGGATAATGAGGTTACTTTTTCAATATCAAAGATTATTCTTAATTTTTAGATTAAGTCAAATATGAAGTAATTAATAACACACACACACACACACACATATATATATACACAAACTTATTATAGTTTTTATAGTAAATGAGGTTGCACATGGATTGTTTAAGATTTGCATTTTGTTAGGTATATTGCATAAGACTTGAAGAAGGTTCTATCACCACCTCACACTACTATTGGTAAGCCAGCACTCTATCGCCTGATCACCGCGGATTTTCGACAATGTCACCAAAATTCGGTGCTTCACTGCTGATTGGGATACACCACAACATGCCATTTTCAATGACGAATCCAACGATACCATCAAACAACAAATGGTTTAGTCAATCCTAAAAGTCGAGGGAAGCATGACAATCAGTGCGTTTTCAGCATGCTCTGAAAAGGATTTAAGTTTAAATTCCAGTTCAAATTTTTTCTTAAGTATTAAGATGTATATCTCATTAATTAATAGTATCATCACTAACTCAATTAATAACAAGGATAATGTAGCAACTTTTTTAAAGTCAAAGAATTTTTTTAATTTTCTAGAATTGAATGTCCATATTTTTATTTTTATTTTTTGAGAAAAAAAGTGATTCATTAAAAGCATGAAAGTATGTCCACATTTTCATTTTGAAATGTATGAAATTGTATGTTCATTTTCCAATGCACACCTAAGGCATGTGCTATCCCACCACAATCTAGTCGACAGAGTCTTCAAGAGCATGTCTACAACCCGAGTTTTGGTCGCCGCCCTAATTAGCACTGGTCCACACCTTGAGTTGATCGGCGAACTGACTCATTACCACTCTTTTTTTATTTTTACTTAGTCTATAAATCATAAGTAACCTCTAGAAAGACATTATGATTACTTAATTTAACATTAGCATGATAGTATTGTGTAATAAAAAATGTTGTATCGTTTTTCTAGTCTTTATACCCAATGAATTTAATGGATCAAGTGCATGTAATGATTTGACTATTAGAATGAGAGACGAAAACTAGAAAAGATAACATTTTTCCTTCATTAAAGTGTTCAAACAATGGAATGGAAAATACATTGTAATGTTTTTTGCACAGAAGTAGGAACTTGTCTTTTTTTTATTATTATTTTTGAAAAACCTAAGAGGGGGGGGGGTGAATTAGGTTTTATTCGATTTTTTAATCTTAATTCAAACAATACTTTCTAAGACAACAAATAACAAACACTTGGTGCTCAAACAGTGTGCGAAATAATGTGTTCAAGAAATTAGCAAAGAACACTATGATTTATAGTGGTTCGGTTTATCTAACAAAATCTAATCCACTACCTTGAGCTATCTACTCAAGAATTTCATAAAACCTTTCATTAATTTAGTACAAGAGATTACAATAGAGGCTCACCCAATTCTCCTTAGGTTTTACAACACAAACCTCTTACCCAATCAAGGTTCAACCAACAATTAATTATACACTTTGATTATACACTTATATCTAATACAACAATTAATGAAATAGATACACTTAAGACAATTACAATTATCTATAATTCAAGGCTTACTCTAACCCTTAGAGTTTTAAGCTCAATGCAACCTTGAATAAAACTTACAAGATAAGAATAGGAAGAGTTTGGTATAGATATCACCATAATGTGAATATATATCAATTTGAAGCATAAACACCTCATTGAATAATATGTTTCTATAGATTGCTCAAGAACACCAATGATTTAGTAAGTACCCTTCTTGGATGATTTTCACAATGTAAATGTTATAAAAGGTGAAAGCCTTAAAGCTTTTAATATCTTAATTTTGATTAAATGACAAACATTGATAAGGACTAATGGCTTTATTGTATTAGTGATGATCTTTTAGGATTCATATATCTAATCCATGCAAGATCAAAGTTTCAAATCTTCAGGAAAGAGCTTTTGATGTCAAGCCTTGAAGATAAGCGTTTCTGAATTAGATAGGATCTAGAGGTGTAGCTTTAATTCTTTATTTTATCTTTGGTTATCTCTAGGTCTATCCCTTTGAGTAATGAGTTCTATAGGTTGCTCAATAAAGTGAAATGATTTTCAAAATGCATTTCATTTAGATAAAACATAAGTTGGGTATTTGAAATAATTTTCAAAATACATGCACATACTTCAAAATTCATAAAATATAGTTTGCAAACTCTTAGAGTTGTTTGGAAACTTGTTCTGCATAGTTTTAATGCATTTGTGGTCGACCTGACAAAAGTGTGGACGACCACAAATCATGCGGTCGACCAGACTTCTCAGAGTATCGTCCGCAGGCTGTCCAGAGTTCTCTGGAACACTTGCGGATGATGGAGAGGTCTAGGAAGGGAAGCTCGAAGCGCAGAAACTTGTTCCTCAATAGACACAAGTCGTCCCTCAATAGCAATCAATTGTGCGTCTTGACGCGCCTGATTCTCGAGAATTTTTGACTGATTCATATGCAGCTGATTTAATTGATCAAGAATCAAATCCTCACGAGAAATAGACGGTCCAGCAGAAGATGTAGACACCTCCGGAATTCCTGTATCTATCTCCTCATCATCATCAGAATCCTCTGCCGATGACGGCTCAGAAACCGGCTTGAGTGACAAGAAAGGAGCTGAAAACTGTGACCGACCACCTGAGTAGGCTTACTTATGACGGTGAATTACTTCCTATCACTGAATTATTTCCTAATGAGCACTTATATGCTTTGCATGGTAGTTTGCCTTGGTATGCTGATATAGTAAATTATTTGGTTACAAGGGAATTGCCTAAAGTACTTTCTAGACCTCAGAAGGACAAAATTAAAAGTGATGCCAAATACTATTTATGGGATGACCCGTATTTGTTTAAGATATGTTCAGATAATATTATTCGTAGGTGTGTACTGGGCACTGAAACTCACTCTATTATAACTTTTTGTCATACCTATGAATGTGGAGGTCATTTTGATCCTAGAAGAACTGCTCATAAAGTGCTCGAATGTGGGTTCTATTGGCCTAGTTTAAACAATTATGCATATTTGTTTTGTAAGCAATGTAACGAATGCCAAAGAATTGGGAAAATAACTAAGAAGCATGAGATGTCCTTCCAGTCTATCCTGGTAACTGAAATTTTTGATGTATGGGGGATTGATTTCATGGGTCCTTTCCCTTCTTCCAAATGTAACAATTATATTTTGCTAGCAGTGGATTATGTGTCTAAGTGGGTGGAAGCTAAAGCTTCCAGAACTAATGATGCTAAAGTTGTTGTCTCTTTTGTCAAGGATAATATTTTTAACAGGTTTGGTTTTCCTAAAGCAATTATTAGTGACAGAGGTACGCATTTTTGTAACAAAATAGTTGGGGCTTTATTTGCAAAATACCATATAACCCACAGAGTTTCTACTGCATATCATCCCCCAAACTAATAGTCAAGCAGAGGTTTCTAATAGGGAAATTAAATCAATCTTGGAAAAAGTGGTTAACCCTAATAGAAAAGATTGGAGTGTGCGATTGGGGGATGCATTATGGGCATATAGAACAGCATATAAGACACCTATTGGAATGTCTCCATATCGATTGGTGTTCAGGAAAGCATGTCATCTTCCTGTAGAACTTGAACATAGAGCTTATTGGGCTATCAAGAAAACTCATTTGAATTTTCCTGATGCTTTAGTCAATAGAAAATTACAAATTCAGGAATTGGAAGAATTGCGGAATGACGCTTACCAAAATGCTTTAATTTGTAAAGAGAAAGCACGCAGTTATCATGATAAACATATTGTCCGGAAGAGTTTTAATCGGGGTGATAAGGTTTTATTGTACAATTCTAGATTGAAACTCTTTCCAGGCAAGTTGATGAGTAGATGGATAGGACCTTTTCTCGTTGTTAATGTTTTTGATCATGGAGCTGTAGAAATTCAAAGTCTTAATACAGGGAAAGTTTTTAAAGTCAATGGCCATCGCCTGAAGCTTTATTATGAAGAATTTGTCAACCACGAGGTGGAGGCCGTTCAGTTTCTTCAACCATTGTATTTCGAAATCTGAGCATGAACTGTGTCGAGCCAACGACTTTAAACAAAGGCGCTTTTTTGGGAGGCAACCCAAATGAATATTCTTCTATTTTCTTTTATATTTTGTTTCTATTATTTAGTTGTTATTTTATTTTGTTTACAGGTATAGGGAAGGTTTAACATTGGTCCAAAGTTCAATTATTGTGAAATAAACAGAAAACATCAGATGACAGAAACTACTGAGAGTGGACGCGCGAACTTCCTCTCACGCGTCCAAGTGGACGCGTCAAGCTACTTCACGCGGCCACCTCTGGGAAGAATTACTGAGAGTGGACGCGTCATTCCCCTCTCACGCGTCCAAGTGGACGCGCAAATTACTTCACGCGACCACTTTTCAGAAAAGAAAAAAAAATGCAATTTCCAGATAAAATCCAACGAAGCTATGTCGTTTAAGTAAGTTACATTTTTTTTAATACTCCTTTTTCTTCTTTAATTTCTTTTCTTTTCTTTTCTTCTCTTTTTCTTCTTCTGGTCGCGCCTCTCTTTGCCGTTGCTGCGCTTCTCCCGCGTCCGTTCCTCTGCCTCAACCGTCCACTTTCCACCATCATTGTGCACGTCTCCTTCACTCCCAAAATTAAGCCCGAGATTCCATTCACGGTTTGCTGTATTTGTAGCCTTCTTGGTGAGTTTTCTGGTGCAAAATTCGCAGCTTTCACAGGGAAGTTTCTCTAAACTTTCAATCAGTTGTTTTTGCGAGAGAATTGCTGACTTTTGTGTGGGTTTTGTTTCTTTGTCATTACATTATTGAAATTTTTTGTTAACATCATGCCTAAAACTAAGAATCTTGGTGTTAAACGTGGGAGAACTTCTAGAGCTGTTTATGATCAATCTCGGTTTACTAGTTTGGAAAATTCTGAGTGGTATGATTCCCACAAGGATTGTACGTTGTTAATTGAGCATCCCTTGTCTCCTGATGCTGAATCTGTTTTTAATATTCGAGATACTTTCCGCACTTTGGGGTGGAAAGGCATTCTTGATTTTGGTCAGGAATATTACCCTCAAATTATCTGTGAATTCTATGCTAATATAGATAATAAACATAATGAAGATAACAATAGGATCATTTCTTTCGTACGAGGTCATTTATTTGATATTATATGTGCTTCTTTGTCTAATTTTCTGAATTCTCCTAACGACAGCCCTTTACCTGCGTTTCATTGGCAGCAAGTTACTACTGATCCAACATATAATTTTGAGGATGCATGCTCTGTTTTTGGTTTATACCAGAGAAAAACTGGAAGAGTGCGTGAAAAGTATAAGCTTATGGCTAAAGATCTTCAGGCTTTTCCTTGGATACTTTCCCCGGCAACGGCGCCAAAATTTGACGAGCGTGTCATTGCGCTATCAAATTAATACCAAACTCAACCAACTTATGCAGTTAGGGCAAGTAAGGATCGAACCCACAGGGATTTGTAAAATTTTAGAACAAGTAAACTAATCAAGATTAGGGGGGAAAGATTTGAATGATTAATGGTTCCTTCTCTTGTATCTCTCCCGTTTTCGTCCACAGGATTTGAAGACTCCAATTCTTTCGAGCTAACACCAAGAGTCTTTCCACTACGAAGGCACATAAACAATTGTCAATCTTTTACTTTGTCACCAAAGGAATAAGACCTGAAAACAAAGGATAAGGATTAGTAAACTTGATTTTAAAATTTTTAAACAAATCCCCGGCAACGGCGCCAAAATTATTCCGTTTCCAATCTTTAATCGCACACTCAGTGTGGGGGAGTCTTGTTTTTAATATTTGTGTTTTTTTTTTGTTTTCGTTTATTGTTATTATTGTTTATTGTTTATAAAAAAAACAAAATATATATATATATATTTTTTGTTTTTATGCATGTTTGTGTGTTTGTTATGTCTATGAGGAAAATTATACAAGTCTATGTTAATTGATAGAATTTCGATATTATTTGTGCTTTAAATTCTCTATTTATTATGAGGAATTTTGACACTCTACGATTTTTTTTGTGAAAATTCATAGTTGTTATTTATGGATGATTTGTTGTAGTTAATTTGAATTGACATGGCTTATTTTTAGTAAAAATCTTGATTTTTGAAATCACTTTTGACAAGTTTGAATGAAATTGAGTTTACTTTTGACTTAGATACATTCATGGTCAATTTAGACACTCTAGAACTTGTTTTCTCACACTCTTGAGGCGAAATATGATTGAATTTGGTTGACTTGGGGATGACATAAGGCCTTCTTTGGACGTTTGAGCCTTTCTTGAGCCACCCTTTCTATATTATACCCCTCGATCCTATTTTGAGCTTTAATGTTGTGATGGATGAATCCATTATTATCTTTCTTTGTAAGCCTTTGAGAATAATGTTTAAGACCTTTACATGTTATAATTGTCAAGAGATTTCTTTGAAATATCTGTAGATTGACATTTGTGAAGTTATTGTTATGTTAAAAAGGTGTTGAAAAGATTTTGCAAAGTGTGTTGAGGGTTGATGGAACGTATCTTGGAATTTTAAAGAGAAAAGAAGTTTGTCTTCTCTACTAAAGAAAAGAGAGCAAAAGTCCAAAAGAAAAGAGAGACATTTGATGAAAAAGAGTGAAGTGCTTAAAAAGAAAGAAAGAAAAAAAAAAAAGAGCACTTGAGAAATAGAGAAAAAAAAAAAGAGTTCCAAGACTGTCCAAAGTATATGAGTTTGTTGATATGGTTGAATGTAAATAAGGAAGAGAAGTGTCAATTGAAGAACTTTGGTTTCAAAAGTCTTTTATCCTTTTGTGCAATTCTCTTGACTACTTTGTTTACCTTACCTTTCTTTGTTAACCAACACCCAAGCCTAACGTTACGTGCTTCAAGTCTAATTTGACTCAAGTCGACTTTATTATTCCCATTAGTGGAGAGATGTATGAGATTTCAAGCCTATGGTAGTATGAATATTACTTATGGTATGACTATGATGTGTTTAAGTTAATTGTGACTTGATTGAATTTGTCTTTGTTACTTGTGAACGATTTTAATTCTAAAATGGATTTTTTATGGGTTTCTAAAGTTTTTCAGCCATGTTAAGGATAGTTAACTTTGACAATGAGTTTGTGAGTAATGATGTTTCACACTTGCACGATTCATTTTTAAAATGTAGAGTTGATAGATGACTTTGAGAATTATTGAAGAGAATTTGGTACTAAGTGTATTGAAGTTCTTGAAATTGATCGATTTGTCCTGAGGCATTTAGTTGTTATTCTATTTTCTTTGATTTATAAGTTTGCTTGAGGGCAAGCAAAGGTGTAGTGTGGGGGAATTTGATTAAACCATAATTAGCTTAGTTTTCTATGGGTTATTATGATGTTTATTAAGTTTAAATCTAGCTAATTATGTGTTTTGGTGATTTTAATGATTCTTTACACTATTACTTTTGTTTTCAGGTCTTTAGAAGATTTAGAAGATGTTAGAATGAAATTGGAAGAAATCGGGAATTTGAGGATGGATATTTAGAAGAACAGAGAAGTGGACGCGCAGGACAGTCAAGTGGACGCGCAAGGCCAGGAAGTAGACGCGCCCACCAGATTTCACGCGTCCACCCTCAGAAGTTGGACAGGAAAGTGAACGCGCAGGGAGACCAAGTGGACGCGCAAGGCAAGAAAGTAGACGCGTCCACCAAATTTCACGCGTCCACTCTCAGAAGATTGACAGTCAAGTGGACGCGTCTCATCTACTCAAGCGTCCACTTTGAAGACTCGGGCGTCCACTTTCCGAATTCAAGTTTTAAGCTTGTTTTAAGTAGTTTCTAATTAGGACTCTTGTATAAACCACCCTAGGACCTTTTTCTAGCTATATAGGCCTTAATAGCTTAGTTTAGGGGGTGAAGCACCTTAGATATTTTCGTCCCGAACATTGTAGGAGATCAAGGATTGGAGCTTCTCGAGAAATCGGATTTCCGTCTAATGAGTTTCTCTCTTTCCCTTAATCTTTCTATGATATTTTCCTTTATGTTTTGTGAGTAAACGTTTATAGTTGGCAAGGACATGTATTAGGTTTACTTTATTCGGGAATATGAGATTTACGTTTTGTAATTAAAAACCTGATCTTTTCAATGAATCATTACTTTTATTTGAGTATTTGAACAATTCTTGGTTTTATTCTATCAATTGTGTTATTTCAATTATTATTGGCCATCTTAATTGTTTTGCATAATTGATTAACTAGGGTTATGCAGAATCGGTTTTCGGTAACCAAAAATAGTAACTATTGATTAATTTAAATCTGTGTTTGATTAATTGATAGGGAATTGTTTGTGTTTGATTAATTGATAGGGAATTGTTTGGAACGAATTGCATGATTTTAATTGGCCATTAACTTTATGTAATTTGTGTTGATGTTGTCCTCGAGCTGGATAACTTAATTGACTATTTTATGCGAGCGATTCGGTAATTTAGTTTAATCAGATTAAAGTTAATTTGTCGTGCTTCTCGGAAATTTACCTAACTATACAGGAATCGGAATTTGCTGCGCTAAACGAAATTCTAAGTCACTACTCAAATAGGTTATTATCAATGATTAATCCCGAATAAGTAAAACCGAAATACAAAGTCCTTGCTAACGTTTTTCTTTTCTTTGATTCTTAATTAATTTGTGAGTAAATTTATTTAAAGTTTATTCTTTTAAAATAAAAATCAAATCTTTCCCCTCTAATCTTGATTAGTTTACTTGTTCTAAAATTTTACAAATCTCTGTGGGTTCGACCCTTACTTGCCCTAACTGCATAAGTTGGTTGAGTTTGGTATTAATTTGATAGCGCAACAACACGCTCGTCAATAGACCATCCAAGGTTTCAAGATTATTTTCATCAACCGTTTCCATGTACTCATGCTTCTTGGTTTCTTGCCTAGAAATGCTTGGTTTAATAGAGTATGAAATAGTTCTCATTCTCAAGAACGTCTTGACGAACAAATTCAAGTACATGTATACATATGCTAAATATTATATATAGATATATAGAAACTATAAATTATACTAAAACGAAGTCAAATCCATTTTCTTAAACATTTAATCCATCAAACTCTTTCAACCCCATAAAAAAGGTGACAAATATTTACCAAATTTGTTTAATGTTTAAGACTATTATAATTATAATCCTAATATTTATAAGAATATTTAGGTATTTTAGTGATAAATTAAATATATTTCTTAATTCATTCATTTAAACAATATAAATCTTGATAGTAAGAATGAAAATCTTGACAATTTTTATTACATCATTTGTAACATTTTAAAAAATAAATCTCTTTTTATAAGTAACACATATCAAAAAATTATTTTATTTCTCATTATATACTTATTTATTATACTTAAAACAAAAAATATCCATTTCTCTCAAAGAGAATTTATTATACTAAAAAAAATAAAAGGAATAAAATGATCAATAATAAGTAAATTAATTATAAAAAGTAACTAAACATTATATTAAAGACAAGTTTATTTGTTGGCACCATATAATAATAAGGCAGAGGGAATAATATTTTTTAATTCATTTTCCCTAAAATCATATTTCTAAAAATTATATTCCTAATGAACTTTACTTTCCTGCAAAAACCTAAGAAGTCCTTAATGTAATTGTGAAATTTTGCTTATCTTCTTCTATCATATATAATCACCATTAGAGCCCAACAGAAAATTCATTTATGAGCCCTACTTCTAGTTATCCATATAACGTGTAATTCAAAGGAAAAGGGCTAGGATAAAGGTGTAATAAAACCAAAATAAATAATTTAAAAAAATGTTGACCCCCAACTGCAGGAAGCATGAATTCTTCATAGCCGTTGGATACGTTGGTAGTACAACAATGAATTAAAAGACACAAGTATATAATGTCATTCAGAATTCAGGCATTTTTATGATATGGTTATTAGAACCTTCCTGTCTCTCATATAGAAATTGATCCCTATAGACAGGGATCTATTAATTGCTTGTGCAAGTGATCAGATCTGAAGAGCATCAGCTATTGATTCTGCAAGACTTAGAACCTCAAATGGAGCTCTGTTTTCAATGGCTTCCACAGTAAGGGGGCATGAATCCGTGATCCAAAAGTAGGCAAATACTTTCTGAGAGCCTTTTCAATGCAAAAATGTTGGAAGCAATCAGCAGTTAGGATCTTTCAATAAGAGAAGATAATTCAAATGAAATTGCATCTAATTACCATTGCTCTTGTGAAGGAATCGCTCGAATGAACGCTTAGGGAACACACCATGGGTGACATAGGCACTCACTTTAGCTGCACCATGAGCAGCCAAAACTTTCTGGTACAACAAAAAAGGAGATGATTAATGCTGAAGTAATGATGCGTGCTTGCATTCATTGTTAGGACACATAAATGACAACTTTGCATTATTTCAGAATTGAAGCTTAAGAAACAAAATCTGCATTTTTTTTTTGTATTTTTTTAAGCAGAAGAAAACAAGTACAAATTTCAGGGTCAAAGAACACAAGTTATACCTGACACTCAATTAGAGTACCTCCAGATTGCACCAAGTCATCAACAATAACTACATGACAACCAACTGGATTACCCTCTTTTAACCTAACAATTCTTTTATCACCTTCCCTAACCTTTGTGCAAACCACCTGCCATTTTCCATTTGAAACATCAAGAGTTTGTAAAGTGAATAAAGAGAATAAAGTGGTCAAAATAACTATTTAAGTCAACCATGGGAAAGTGATCCAGCAGCTTGTGGAACCGCTTCCATGCTCCATCATCTGGGAAAGCAACTACTATCTGAAAAAAATAGCTATTAAATTAGGGTCACAGATCACAACTATTTTTGCTGCTAAGAGGAAAAAAAATAGAGGATTCCTGCAATGAAAGCATAGGAGGTAAGTCACCTTTTCAGACTCAGGAAGTTGATGAAGCCGTTGCTTCAACAGTGGAATACCTGTCTCAAACAAAGGTAAAACTTGGTCGCCAAAATAAAATCTTTCCTGCAAAAACAGTAGCGTATATAATTTAATGCTTGGGAATAATAAAGATATCCTATTTGATGTTTTCTGACTGCATGCATTACCTAAGATACTGCATAAAAAGATTTCATTTTGTTACAGATTTGTATTTGTTTTTGCTTCTGAAAGAGAAAACAACAGAAAAGGTACAATTTAAATAACCACGGTGATGCTAATCTCTGACGATAAGTACCTTGAAGACGACAGGAATGATTCTACAGAGCTTCTTTGAGGCATATATTGTGATAATTTGGATAGACCAATACATTAAGGTAATTTTTTTGGAGAATAGGTTCCAAAAATTCATGGCATTAGAAATGATGGTCGCAAGAAACAACATGGAATTCTGGGGATTGTAAACAGCTGCAATTATTTACAAAAGATAGTCTCCCCCTATAACAAAATCAAAGTTCATGATTTACCTTCCCTTGCACCAGCACCACCCATAAATGAGGTAATCCTAAAATAAATAGATAAAAACGAATTTTTAAACCGAAAGCACCAGAAGACCGGAATCATGGCTACAGCCTTAATGAGAAACAATGTCCCCTTGCTTTACTTGAAAATATGATATTTGACATCTCCAAAAGGAATTAAAAATATACTGCCACAAGTTAATTTGCATGGGGTCCTGTTATTGGGTCATCACAGTTGCACCCTGTTGGGTGGGGGGAAGAGGTAAGGAAGAGTATTTGCAGATAATGTAAGAAATAGATGGCAATGAAAGTTAACCTGCAAAGCATGTATATCATAGATAACTAAACTGGTTGGACCACCACCTCTGGATATAGGAATGTTGGACAGAATTCGTGCCATGGTAAATGCAGTGGCCACATCACCTTCCTCTTCCATCCTTTCAAAGGAACCAGTTGGAAAGAAAGGTAACACCAGTGTAAAAGAAGCAACAAACAGTCTTGGAAGTGCAAAAATGACAGAAAGTTGTTCAAAAATGACCGCCGGTGAGCTAAATGATGCTAGAAAAGCTACATGCTGGCCTCGGATATCTTGTGCATTGTTTATGAAAAGATTTGGAAATCCATCATCAAAACTCCTGAAAACGACATCAGATTTCATAAGCATGCCTAGAAATAAGCTTACCATCACCCAAATTAAAAATCAATATTACAACCTCCTCCATCTGATTTACCCTATTAACATACCTAGTAAAAGCTTCCACTTTCCATCCCCCTCAACCACATAAATAAATGCACAGTGCTAACATTAATGTAGCAAGGCCAATCCATAACCAATCTCTGAAATATTTTCCAGCATATACCAGTTGGTAAGGATAATTCTTAAATTTCATATTCTGATAAGAAAAAAAAAAAATCACATTCTTCCAAACAGAAAGACAGGAAATATTGCGATGAACCATGCTGACATATAAATTCAACAGCATATCAAAAATTAAATCTTTATCAGCATCATCAGAGACATAACTGGGTTTCATTTCACCACCAAAAAAACAAAAAAAAAAAAAAAACCCATAAGCATGCCTAGAAATAAGCTTACCATCACCCAAATTAAAAATCAATATTACAACCTCCTCCATCTGATTTACCCTATTAACATACCTAGTAAAAGCTTCCACTTTCCATCCCCCTCAACCACATAAATAAATGCACAGTGCTAACATTAATGTAGCAAGGCCAATCCATAACCAATCTCTGAAATATTTTCCAGCATATACCAGTTGGTAAGGATAATTCTTAAATTTCATATTCTGATAAGAAAAAAAAAAATCACATTCTTCCAAACAGAAAGACAGGAAATATTGCGATGAACCATGCTGACATATAAATTCAACAGCATATCAAAAATTAAATCTTTATCAGCATCATCAGAGACATAACTGGGTTTCATTTCACCACCAAAAAAACAAAAAAAAAAAAAACCCATAAGCATGCCTAGAAATAAGCTTACCATCACCCAAATTAAAAATCAATATTACAACCTCCTCCATCTGATTTACCCTATTAACATACCTAGTAAAAGCTTCCACTTTCCATCCCCCTCAACCACATAAATAAATGCACAGTGCTAACATTAATGTAGCAAGGCCAATCCATAACCAATCTCTGAAATATTTTCCAGCATATACCAGTTGGTAAGGATAATTCTTAAATTTCATATTCTGATAAGAAAAAAAAAATCACATTCTTCCAAACAGAAAGACAGGAAATATTGCGATGAACCATGCTGACATATAAATTCAACAGCATATCAAAAATTAAATCTTTATCAGCATCATCAGAGACATAACTGGGTTTCATTTCACCACCAAAAAAACAAAAAAAAAAAAAAAAAACCCAATCCAGAAAGAGGAAAAAGAGACTGGTAAAGGGACCTCCAATTGATGGATTGGAGCTGAATAAATTCAGAGACAGAAGCCACTTTCCGAGCCAGCTCTTCTGCTTCCACACAGTGGTAAAGCAGGATTTGCTTCTTCTTGGGCTTCTCCATGAATTCTACTTCCTGTATTTCTTGACAAAACTTAGCACGAAGAGAGAAAATGAGTGAGGTTTCAGTGGAGTTTGTCTGCCGCTTGGGTTTTGTAGATGGTTTTATAGAGCCTTTGGGAAATTTATTGGCCTTTCGGATGGTTTGTGAAAATCAAGAGCAAAGGCACCAAAAAAAAATTTGGGCTATATTTGGACTGTATTTTAAAATCAGTTTTCAATATCCCATAAAAATATATTTCAAAATATTTTTTTCTAATATTACACATGAATTTCACTTAATCATATAAATAATATATTTTTATTATTTTTTAATTAAAATTACAATATCAAATAACTTATTAATTATATTTTATATATTTTTATAATATTATTAATCATGTGAAATTCAAAATATATGATTAAACTTTCAATTTTCAATAAAAAAAATTATTATCATATTTCTTTTTTCTCTTTTTTTTTTCTTTTCTTTTAAACAAGACGGAGGCTGTTTCATGCCTTCATTCATGGTCCCTACATGGTACATGGTGGGATCCAAATTCCAAACCCCTACCCCGGTTCAAACGGTCTTTGGAATTTTGAAGGGTCTTAATTGGGGGATATTCCAAGCTTATGTCTCCTATAAATACAAGAAATGGTAAAGCTTTTACTATGGAGTAGCTTTTGCGCAGGGCGTTTAAATTTTAATCAGGTTTAATTAGGGCATTTGAATTTAAATTTTAAATTTTAAATTTTAAATTGTAAGAATATAATATAAATAAGAATTATGATATATAATTACTATTGTATCAATCATAGTCTATTGGAAGCACTAAACTTTTTAATGTATTAATTTTTATTAATAAAAAACATTAATCTAGACTAATCTCTTATGTGTATAACTTTTAATTTTTAGTATTTAAATGTCTAATCTATGTCATATCGAAATTTCAAGTATTGAGCAAAGATCGTAGGTTATCATGAAGATAAGCACTTTGTGGATTATATAAAATCTAGAGGTTTAGTATTATATTTTGATAGCACCTAAATATTTTTAGGTTCACCTCTATGAGTAATATTTTCTATAGGTTGTTCAATAAATTGTTCAATAAAAGTGAAACGTTTTTGTTAAAATGCACTTCATAAAGATAAAACATGAGTTGGATTTTTGAAATGATTATGAAAATATATACATATACTTAAAATTGATTGGAATCCTGTATTGCATGGTTTGGATGCAAGTGCGGTCGACCTGACTGCATGTGTGGCTCCAGATCATGCGATCGACCAAATTACTCAGCTCATCGTCCGCAAAATATTCAGAAGTCTCTGCAATATTTGCGGATGGCTCGTCTTATATGCGGCCGATCGCATTTATCCTAACTGAGATTCAAACAACCATTTTTATGATTGTTGGTGCATACGTATAAATACCCAATTGTTTAAAAAACACTCAACTACGACTTTTTGAGCAAAAATATGATTCGTACTCTATATAGAGTATCTTGAAATCATTTTGAAACCCTTTCATAATATTTACATTGTGAAAATCATCCAAGAAGGGTCTTTACTAAATCATTGGTGTTCTTGAGTAATCTAGAAGAACATATTATTCAATGAGGTGTTTATGATTCAAATTGATATATCTTCACATTAAGGTGATATCTATCAAACTCTTTATCTCTTATTATTAAATGTAATTGTATCAAGGTTGCAAGTAGCATAAAACTCTAAGTGTTAGGGTGAGCCTTGTGTAGGTTGTTTTGTTTTTAAGGTTTGTTTGTAAAACCTTTGGGTGAACCTTAAATTGTTGTATTGTTAGGATTCACTAAGGAGAGTAGTAGGATTATTTCATTATTAAGGTTGTGTTGTAAAACTCAAGAGTTGAACGAGTCTTGATTGGTTGAGAGGTTATTTGTAAAACTTTAAGGTGAATTGGGTGAGCCTCTTTTGTAATATCATTCATTTGATTAGTGAAGGTTTCTAGTAAAATCCTTGAGTAGGTAACTCAAGGTAGTGGATTAGGTTTTGTAAGATAAACCGAATCACTATAAATCATTGTGTTCATTGCTCTATTTTCTGCATTTTATTTGAATACATTTTTATTCACACAACTAGCACACCAAGTGTTTGATATTTGTTGTTAGAAAGGTGTTTTTATTGAATTAGGTTTTTATCCGATTTTTCAACCTAATTCACCCCCCCTCTTAGGTTTTTCAATTGGTATCGGGGCAGGTTTTCTTGTTTTTAGGTTTAATCACCTAGAAGTAAAGATCTTATGGCTCATATAGACAACAATATCATACGTGAGAGTTACTCTACTAGTAGACCACCTTTGTTGAATGACTATAACTACACTTTATGAAAAGATAGAATTCATATTTATATTTCCTCCATTGATTTTGAATTATGGAATATTGTTATAAATGGTCATTATGTTCCCACTAAGATTATAAATGGAAGAAGTGTTGAGAAAACTCTTAATGAGTTTGATGAAGAAGATAAAAAGAAAATGACTTCAAACTTTATTGCTATGAACATTCTTTGTTGTGCTCTTGATTTTGACAAGCGTGTCGTTGCGCTATCAAATTAAATTCTGAACTTTAACTAACTTATGCAGTTAGGGCAAGTAAAGGTCGAACCCATTGAAACTTGTAAAATTTTAGATAAAGTAAACTGATTGAGAGTAGGGGGAAATATTCAATTTTTATCTAAAAGAATAAAATTTTAAATAAAATAATTCACAAATCAATTAAAAATCAATGGGTAGAAAAACGTTAACAAGGACTTCGTATTTTGGTTTTATTTATTCGGGACTAATCATTGATAATAACCTATTTGAGTAATGATTTAGAATTTCGCGTAGGGTAGCAAATTCCGATTCCTGTGAAAGTTAGGTTAACTCCCGAGAAGCACGGAAAATTAACTTTAACCTAATCAAACTAAATTACTGAATCGCTCGCATAAAATAGTCAATTAAGTTATTCAGCTCAAGGACAACATCAACACAAATTACATAAAATTAATGGCCGATTAAAATCATGCAATTCGTTTCAAACAATTCCCTATCAATTAATCAAACACATATTTAAAATTAATCAATAGTTACTACTTTTGGTTACTGAAAACCGATTCTGCATAACCCTACTTAATCAACTGTGTAAAACAATTAAGATGACCAATAATAATTGAAATAACACAATTGATAGAATAAAATCAAGAATTGTTCAAATACCAAAATAGAAATAATAATCCCTTGAAAAGATCGGGTTTTTAATGACAAAACATAAATCTCATATTCCCGAATAACATAAACCTAATACATGTCATTACCAACTATAAACGTTTACTCACAATCCATAAAAGAAAACATCATAAAAAGATTAAGGGAAAGAGAGAAACTCATTAGACGGAAATCCGATTTCCCAAGAAGCTCTAACCCTTGATCTCCTACAATGCTCGGGAACAAAATATCTAAGGTTTTGGTATTTAAAGGTTTGTTCCCAACGATCAAAAAAGAAGCTATTGGAAACCTATTCAAGAAAAGTGCGGTCGACCGCATATCAGACTGGTCGTCCGCACCATCATCCACAATCTCACTGGACAACCTTCGGATGATGATTTTTCATCTTGCGGTCGACCTCATGGTCGTCCACAAGTTGACAGATGAACAAATTTGACAGCACATGCATCCACAAGATAAACTAACTTGTGGATGATACTCGAACCACTTGAGGTCGACCGAAACATGTTCATTTGTGTATCCACAATACTCTAACACACAAATGATATTTTCAATCAACCATATAAGTTATGGTATCAATCCAACAAGAGTTTATGAAACATTTAAGTTTTGAAATCATGATTCATGGTTTTTGAAATACCAAAACATATTTTAATGTTAAAAACATTTTGAATTAACGTTTTAAGTTCATAGAGCAACCTTTAGAAATCATTACTCAATTAGAGGTAAAACTAGAGATATCAAAATATCTTAAACTCTAAAACTATACATTTAGTTCCTATCTAATCCAACAAATGCTTGTCTTCAAATCTTGATAGTCTTGACTTGTATACTTCCTTGAAGACTTGAAATCTTGTTTTTGCATGGATTAAATCATGAATCCAAAAACTCTATCACTTGTACAAATAAGACATTAGTCCTTATCAATGTTTGTCATTAATCAAATTAAGAAATTAAAAGCTTTAGGGCTTTCATCATAAACTTTGAACAATCTTGGAACTCTTTTTGTCTTTCTTTTTTTCAAGTGCTTCTTTTTTTTTTCTTTAAAATTTTCATAGCACTTCACTTTTTTTTTCATCATATGTCTCTCTTTCTTTTGCACTTTTGCTCTCTTTTCTTTTTTATTTTATTTTTAAGAAAAGACAAATTTTTTCTCTTTAAAATTCCAAGACCTCAACACAACTTTGCAAACCTTTTCAACACCTTTTTATCACAACCATAAATTTCACAAGTGTAAATCTACAGATATTTCAAAGAAATCTCTTGACAATTATAACATGTAAAGGTTTTAAACATTATTCTCAAAGGCTTACAAAGAAAGATAATAATGGATTCATCCATCACAACATTAAAGCTCAAAAATAGGATCAATGGGTAAAATATAGAAATGGTGGCTCTAGAAAGGCTCAAATGTCCAAAGAAGGCCTTATGTCATCCCTAAGTCAACCAAATTCAATCATATTTCACCTCAAGGATGTGAGAAAACAAGTTCTAGAGTGCCTAAAGTGACCATGAATGTATCTAAGTCAAAAGTAAACTTAATCTCATTCAAACTTGTCAAAAGTGTTTTCCAAAATCAAGATTTGTTTTTTACTAAAAGTAAGCCATGTCAATTCAAATTAACTACCACAAATCATCCAATAAATGACAATTTTGACTTTAAACAAAAACTTGTAGAGTGTCAAGATACCTTATAACAAATAGAAAATTTAAAGCACAAATAATATTGAAACTCTATCAATTAACATGAACTTGTATAAGTATCATCATAAGTATAACAAACACACAAACATGCATAAAAACAAAACTTTTTTTTAATATAACAGTCAATAAATAATAACAACAATAAACAAAAACAGAGAAACACAAACATTAAAAACAAGACACCCCCACACTGGAACGAGACATTGCCCTCAATGTCATAACATAATCAAGACAAGAAAAACAACAAAAAAGAAAACAAATCCAAGAACAAGTAGAGAAAAAGAATGATGTCACCCGAGGGAAGATCTAGGAAGGGAAACTCGAAGTGCAGAGACTTGTTCTTCAATAGACACAAGTCGCCCCTCAATGGCATTCAACTGTGCCTCCTAAAGCACTTGATTCTCGAGAATCTTGGACTAATTCATATGGAGCTGATTCAATTGATCGAGAATCAAATCCTTATGAGAAATAGATGGTCCAGCAGATGATGTAGGCACATTCGGAATCTTGGGCTCCATCTCCTCATCATCATCGGAATTCTTCTCCGAAGAAGGCTCAGAAACCGGCCTCTTAGAACTAGAACTCTTTGGTGGAAGACGGCCTTGCTCCCGCTTTGTCTGACAAACCTGAGGATGCATCCACTCGCCACGGTGATATTCGTAACCAAACGACCGTAAAAGGTCCAAAGAAACAACTCGGGAAGATGAAATACGCTCCCGACGGACTGTGTCAGCAATAGGTATCCTGTGATGCTCAAAATAACGAGAAAGTAACAAAACATATGGAAAAGTTTTCTTTTGAGATTTTTGTTTAACAACTTCTCGCATATTAGCAATAATTAAACGAGCCAAAGGAATATCAGATAATGTGTCACCTAAGCCATTAGTTAAACGATAAAGAAAATAAAGACCTGAATAACACATTTCATTATGGGATGATGACTTAGGTAAAACATTATGACCAAGAATATGCACAATGAGGCGTGGAAAATCCTGAAGATCTTTAGTCATGAGCTTATACTTTTCACGCACTCTTCCAGTTTTTCTTTGGTACAAGCCAAAAACAGAACATGCATCATCAAAATTATAAGTCGTATTAGTAATAACTTGCTGCCAATGAAACTTAGGAAGAGGACATTCGTTAGAAGAATTCAGAAAATTTGACAACGAAGCACATGTAATATCAACTAAATGACCCCGAACGAAAGAGATGATCCTGTTGTTATCTGCACTATGTTTATTATCTATATTAGCATAGAATTCACAAATAAGTTAAGGATAATATTCCTGACCCAAATTAAGAATACCTTCCCAGCCAAGACTTCGGAAAGTATCCCGAATATGAAAAACAGATTCAGCATCAGGAGACAAGGGATGCTCAATTAACAAAGTGCGAGCCTTGTGGGTATCATACCAATTAGAATTGTCTAAACTGGTAAAACAAGATTGATCATAGTGAACTCTAGAAGTTCTCCCTCGTTTGACACCAAGATTTTTAGTTCTAAGCATAATGTAAACAAGAAATCCAACAATGCAATGACAAAGAAACAAAGCCTACAACAAAATTCAAACAATTCTAACACAAAATTTTCAACTTCAGTTAAGAAAAACTCCCCTTTTCAAAGCTGCGAATTTTGCACCATCAAGAGCACTAAGAAGGCCACCAAAACGACAAATTGTGAATGAAATCTCTGGCTTAATCGTGGGCTTGAAGAAGACATGCACAATGATCGTGGGAAGTGGACGGTTTTGTTGCAGAGAAAACGGACGCAGGAAGAGGAAGAGACGTGGCCAAGAGAAAAGAAAAGAAAAGAAAAGAAAACGAAGAAAGAAAGAAAATAAGGAAGAGTGTTTATAATATTGGTTCACTTAACAAAACGACGTAGTTTCATAGGGTTTTTTTCCTTTGTTTGAAAGAAATTTTATTTTTCTGGAAGGTGGACGCATGAGAAGACAGTGACGCATCCACTCTCAGTAGTTCTTCCCAGAGGTGGCCGCGTGAAGTAGTTTGACGCGTCCACTTGGACGCATGAGAGGGGAATGGCGCGTCCATTCTCAGTAGTTCCTGTAATCTGTTATTTCCACATTGGTTGGACTCTTGATTAATGTTAGACCTTTCTTATACCTGCAAACAAAATAATAGAAAACACCTAAATGATAAAAACAAAATAGAGAAGAAAATAAAAGGATATTCATTTGGGTTGCCTCCCAAAAAGCGTCTTTGTTTAAGGTCGTTGGCTCGACACAGTTCATGCTCATACTTTCGAATAAGATGGTTGAAGAAACTTAATGGCCTCTACCTCGTGGTTGACAAGTTCATCATAATAGAGCTTCAAGCGATGACCATTGGCTTTAAAAACTTTTCCTGTGTCAAGACTTTGAATTTCTACAGCTCCATGATTAAAAACATTTATAACTATAAAAGGTCCTATCCATCTACTCATCAACTTACCTGGAAAAAGTTTCAATCTAGAATTGTACAATAAAACCTTGTCACCCCGATTAAAACTCTTTCGAACAATATGTTTATCATGATAAATGAGTGCTTTCTCTTTACAAATTAAATCATTTTGGTAAGCATCATTTCTTAATTCTTCCAATTCCTGAATTTGTAATTTCCTATTGACTATAGCATCAGGAAAATTCAAATGAGTTTGCTTGATAGCCCAATAAGCTTTGTGTTCAAGTTCTACAGGAATATGACATGTTTTACCAAACACCAATCGATATGGAGACATTCCGATAGGAGTCTTATATGCAGTTAGTTCTATATGCCCATAATGCATCCCCCAACCGTACACTCCAATCTTTTCTATTAGGGTTAACCACTTTTTCTAGAATTGATTTAATTTCCCTATTAGAAACCTTAGCTCGACCATTAGTTTGGGAATGATATGCAGTAGAAACTCTATGGGTTATATGGTATCTTGCAAATAAAGCCCCAACTACTTTGTTACAGAAATGCGTGCCTCTATCACTAATAATTGCTTTTGGAACACCGAACCTGTTAAAAATATTATCCTTGACAAAAGAGACAACAAATTTAGCATAATTAGTTCTGGAGGCTTTAGCCTCAACCCACTTAGACACATAATCTACGACAAGCAAAATATAGTTGTTACCTTGAGAAAAAGGAAAAGGGCCCATGAAATCAATACCCCATACATCAAAAATTTCAATTACCAGGATAGACTGTAAGGGCATCTCATGCTTCTTAGTTATTTTCCCAATTCTCTGGCATTCATTACATTGCTTACAGAACAAATATGCGTCCTTGTTTAAACTAGGCCAATAGAAACCACATTCGAGCACTTTATAAGCAGTCCTTCTAGGACCAAAATGACCCCCACACTCATAGGAATGACAAAAAGTTAGAATAGAATGAATTTCAGTTCCTGGTACACACCTACGAAAAATATTATCTGAACATATCTTAAACAAATACGGATCATCCCACAAATAGTATTTGGCATCACTTTTAATTTTGTCCTTCTGAGATCTAGAAAGTTCTTTAGGCAATTCCCTTGTAACCAAATAATTTACTATACCAGCATACCAAGGTAAACTACCATGCAAAGCATATAAGTGCTCATTAGGAAATAATTCAGTGATAGGAAATAAATCACCATCATAAGTAAGCCTACTAAGGTCGGTCACATAATTTTCAGCTCCTTTCATGTCACGAATTCCTAGAGTAACAGGATCCATCTTAAAAGCCTGGGTTTGGACTCTTTCTTTTTCAAGAGATGTCGTAAAGCTGCGTAATCAGAGAAAACAATGACTTTAGTTCCTAGCAGATACGAACGAAATTTTTCCAGAGCAAAAATGATAGCATAAAGTTCATTTTCAGTTGTTGTGTAGTTACACTGTGGGTCATCAAGTGTTTTAGAAGCATAGTAAATAAATAAGGCACTTTATCTACTCTTTGTCCTAACACTGCACCAACCGCACGATCACTAGCATCACACATGATTTCAAAAGGCAGATTCCAATAAGGAGCTTGAATTATAGGGGCAGAAATTAATTTCTCTTTTAAAGTTTCAAAAGCATTCTTACAACCATCATTGAAATTAAAAGGCTCATCTTTTTGCAATAACATACACAAGGGTTGAGAAATTTTGAAAAAATCTTTAATGAATCTTCTATAAAAACCTGCATGCCCTAGGAAAGCTCGTATCTCTCGTACAGAAGAAGGATAAGGAAGAGATTTTACCACATCAATTTGGCTTTGTCTACCTGAAGGCCTTTTGCTGAGACCACATGTCCCAGTACAATTCCTTGCTCAACCATGAAATGACACTTTTCATAATTGAATACAAGGTTTGAATCAATGCAACTTTTAAGAATGATGTCTAAATTATCCAGACATTCATCAAAAGAATCACCATACACCATGAAGTCATCCATGAAGATTTCAATTATATTAGTCACATAATCAGAGAATATAGACATCATGCATCTTTGAAAAGTAGCGAGTGCATTACATAACCCAAAAGGCATGCACCTATATGGATAGGTTCCAAAAGGACATGTGAATGTGGTTTTATCTTGATCTTTAGGGGCAATAGCAATTTGAAAATAATCAGAAAAACCATCAAGAAAACAATAGTTAGATCTACCCGATAAAGGTTCAAGCATTTGATCCATAAAAGGAAGGGGAAAATGATATTTTCTAGTAGCTGAATTCAATTTACGGTAATCAATGCAAACACACCAACTATTTTGAACTCTTGTAGGTACTTTTTCTCCTTCCTTATTTTCAATGACAGTAATTCCAGTTTTCTTAGGAACTACATGAACTGGGCTAACCTATTGGGAATCAGTAATAGGGAATATTATACCAGCATCTAGTAATTTTAAGATTTCTTTTTTAACAACATCCATCATAGGAGGGTTCAATCTCCTTTGTGATTCCCTAATTTCATGAGTGATATCTTCTAATAAAATAAGATGTATGTATGTAGAAGGACTAATTCCTTTAATATCAGCTAAAGTCTAATATATGGCAATTTTATGTTCTCGTAACACAGAAATTAACCTTTCCTCCTGATTGAAAGTAAGATTATTAGCAATTATAACAGGTAATTCCTCTCAATTACCTAAATATACGTATTTGAAATGTGAGGGCAGAGGTTTAAGCTCAAGGGAAGGTGGACATATAATCGATGGAAGCATCTTATCATGCAAAGTGGGTAATGCAATCGTAGATTCTACTTTTGGACATGCAGACAATTCTTTTATAGCCATCTTTAAATCATGGTCACATTCTACAGATAATTTGTCAAGTTCATGCTCATCAATACTCATAATTGTTTGTATCATGTCAACATAGCTCAAATCATAAACATCTTGAACAAGAGGATCAATTATGTCACCACAGAAACCGAAGAGAATTCATCACATGGATATTTTATAGCATCAAAGATATTAAATGATATTATTTCCCTATCAAATTTCATTGACAATGTTCCTTCATTAATATCAATTTTAGTTCTTGCGGTTTTCAAAAATGGTCTTCCAAGCAAAATTGGGGAATGAGCTGTAGATGAATTATTTCCATCTTCAGTTTTTAGAATATAAAAATTTGCAGAAAATATTAAGTTATTAACTTTGACCAATACGTCCTCAACCACCTTATCATTTCTCGGGAATAAAGTATCTAAGGTGTTTAACACCCGAAACTAAACTATTAAATCCTATAAATAGTAAGAAAAAGGTTCTAGGGTTAATTACACAAGAGTCTTAATTAGAAACTACTTAAAAATAGCTTAAAACTTCAATTCGGAGATTGGACGCCCAAGACTGTAAAGTGGACGCCTGAGAGGATTGGGACGCGTCCACTTGGACGCTTCATTCTGTCAAACTTCTGAGGGTGGACGCGTCCACTTTTTGGCCTTGCGCGTCCACTTCTTCTTTATTCCAAATATCCATTTTCAAGCTTCCAATCTCTTCCAATTTCGTTCAAACATCTTCTAAATCTTCCAAAGATCTGAAAACAAAAGTATAAGTGCAACGAATCATTAAAATCACCAAAACACATAATTAGCTAGATTTAAACTCAATAAACATCATGATAAACACTAGAAAACCAAGCTAATTATGGTTCAATCAGTGTTTAATTAAATTAGAGATTAATCTGTATGAGTTGATCGTGATTAATCTAATATGTAAGGATAGGAATTTGTCTGAGATGATTGGGATTCTACGACCAACTACTTAATAATGTATTTATCTATGATTAATCCCATGAAAAAAATAACTTTATACTAGTTCCTTGCTAACGCTTTTTAATATCATATATATTCTAAATTCCTTTTTAATTCTATTCACAAATAAAAAAACTCCAAAAATATTTATTTTAATTGTTGTTATTTTCTTGTTTTCAAAATACTAAAACCCCTAAACCTTTTCCGATTAATGATTTTAATTTAGGAGCTGACAAATCTCTGTGGGTTCGATATCTACTTTCTCTATCCACATAGGACTTGTTAGGATTAAATTTGAGATCCGTACGACAGACTTTGTCATAGTTGCAACCCTTTATCAAGTTTTCTCTATGTTCAACCCCTACCTTGGCCAAATGACAACTACAAAAGCATCTCAATCACTTCACCATGTTGAAATACAGCTCTTACAACCATCCTCATTCCAAACAACATTTGACAATAAAAAAAATAAAAATCCAGTTGCTAGTCTCTGCCAAACTGGAAATAATTTGGTCCAGGTTTTTCCTAATCAAATTACAACCAACCCACACATTTACCAACCTCCTTCAACCATCATAAAGCATTCTCAAGCTTGCCCTGATCAAAATGCAATCGGAAATGCCAAAATCAATATTTCAGTCGCCAAAGTAGATGATCCAATCAGATCTCTTCCAAGCCATTTTTAGTCGAACCAATACTTCCCACACCTTCACCACACTCATACAAACATTTTCCAACCATCTAACAACCCTTTCGATTATCTAGATAAAAGCCCAAGATTCATGCCCAACACTTGCATCTAAGCAGTTGCTAAGCTCCCAAGAACAATACAACCATGTTCTGAACCAAACAAGCCCTCCTATCCTATTCCTAGTGACATTACCCAGCTACCCTAACCGCCCATTGACTAAACAGTTGACCAGAGTTAAAATCCCCAAATAGTAAATAGTGCGATTTAGATCTAAAAATCAATTCCTCCACTTTTGGGCAGTAACTCTTCAATTCCTTCTGCCCATATGCCCAGTATATCATGGGTAAATGATTCCCAAAACCAATTTAAAAAATTCCCATGTGATTTAACCATTTTGACTCCTAATTTTTCACGATCTTCAATGAAAAATTCACCCAAACTAAAAATATGGTTCAAAAACTCCAATTCGCTCCTCAAAACATCAATTAAAGTAGTGAATTTCAATGCCATGAGCTCAATTTATTCCAATCTGAAGCTAATAAAAAATCTCCATATCTGAGTCAAATTAGGGTTTGGGTGAAATACTCATTTGGCAACACGAAAATATTATTGGTGTGCCTTGTACTTTTTACTCGGCAAATGGATGCCTTACCGACTCTCAGGTCCTGCCTTGGGAAGCAGGCCCACTTAACATGCAAAACGAGGCACGCGGCGCTTTAACTTCTACACAGCTTGGAGATGCTATGGGTGTGCCTATTACTTCATCAATATTTTCTGATTTTCAAACACCTCTTTAGGTGACATGGACAACAACTTAATATGTCTTTCATACATCACAAAAGAATATTGATTATTGAAGCCATCATGCATAACTCATCTATTATATTGCCAAGGTCGTTCCAATAATATATGAGTAGCATGCATGGAAACATCACATAAACCTATCAAAATAACGTCCAATTGTGAGAAATATATCGATGATTGCCTTGTAACCCTAAGATCTCTAGTATTGTTCAACCATTGCAATCTATAGAGATTATGGTGTTTAGTTGTTTTCAATCTCAATTTATCAACTAAACTAGCATTAACAACATTAGTACAACTACCGCCCATCAATGATCATGTATGAAGCATCTAGTATGAAATATGTTTTCATGTTATCATCCTCCTTAGATTGGATGCTTAGTGCTAATCTTGTGACCAATTTGAAAACTCGTCCTTGAGGGGTTATTTTTCCATCGTCTACTTCCTCTGAATCTTCTCTTAATAGTGGCATGTCACTATAATTAAAATTATCTCCCTCATCTTCATTCACCATTTCTTCATTTCGTAAAACTATCACATTTGCAGTAAGACATTGGGCTTGTCTATGTCCATATCCAAAGCATCTAAAGCACTTCAGATCTCTCAAAGAACTCTTAGATTTATCATTCTTAGGTTGTACTTTTGTTGAAGAGATATATTTACTTTTGTTTGCTTCAAATCCGCCCTTACTTGAATTTGAATATACACATTTATTGTCCTTTCAATTCGGCTTCCATGAAGATGTAGAAGTTCAACTAGATTTGTTCATCATATTTAATTGTCTCACAACCTTAATTGTCATGTGCACCATATCCTCAATTGTCTTTCTCAACATTAACTCGAATCATGGTCATCTCCATCTCTTGATGATACTCTTTAACACTTTTTTATCCGTGGTTCAGTCTCTATAAAAGATTGTACAACTCTCTATAATAATTTTGTGCTACAATCTCATCCTCATCATTGTTTTCATCTCAAACCATGAAGAGATTAAACCTTTTTCCACTCCTACACCTAGAAGTTGAGAGCTGATCCCACCACACACTTGCATAATCAATGAAATCTACAACAACCAATTTCACATTTTTCTCTTCGGTGTAGTTATGACATTCAAACACACATTTGGCCTTCTTTTCCCAATCTAAATATACTTCTGGATTGCTCTTGCCTTAGAAAGATGGAATCGTCATCTTCATAGATCACAAATCTCCATCTTTATATTTTTCTTTATTGAGATGTGTAGAATCTGCTTCAAATTCATCTTCTAATTCATCAATGAAATTTCATTTTATTTCTCCAGATTGAGCACGACTTGGAGTAATGCGTAGCATGGAGATGTCATTAATGGAAATTTGAGTTCAAGTGTAAATACGAAGAAGTGGAATATTTTTAGCTATGATGGAGGCCCAATTACAAGAGCTAGAGTTAAAAAGATGAAAGATGCATTTAATGGGCTTATTTTCTGTTATTTGGATCAATCTGCTCAAGAAGGAAATTGCATGGGCTGCCCAAGACTTGTTAATTTAATTAGATTTGATACAAATGAGAAAAAGTCAAATTTCAAGCCCACCAAGCTTAAGAATTTCGTCCAACCCATAAATATGTTAGGTTTATTCGTCTTCTATAAGAATTAGAAAATCTTAACGTATTTGGTATCTGTTGGATTTATTGTGTTATTTGTTTTCCTTGGTATCTTAGGAAATCTTGATAGATTTGAATTTTAATAGATTTGGTTTCTTTTTTGAATAAGTATAGTTACTAATTAAACAAGGATTTGATCTTTTTCTTTTATATATATAATTTGAACAATTATGATAATGAGTATTGAATACAATTTTGAGTTTTCTTTTAAAATTCTTGTGAAAAGCTTTACTTTGAAATTCTCTAAGAATTCTGTCACTTATAATTAGGGTTCTTAATTGTTTGATAATTAAAGGCTCATAATTCGTGATCTTTTGTAATAATATCAAAATGTTATTACAAGTCTTGTTTGATAGATAAACAAAGATTGCATTGGTTTAGTATCGAAGCCTAGGTTGCAGGAAACAGGTTATTCTATAACCTTCTTATTTTTTCGTTTCAGTTCGAAAAAAAAACTAAAAAAAGATTGAGATATTTGATTTCAAGTTTTAGAAAAAAGATTAAATATTCGTTCTTATTGTTTGAGTCCAAGTTTGAGAGAAAAAAATAGAGATTTTGGTTTCGAATTTCAAAGAAAAAAAGGTTAAAGATTAATTCTTTTCACCAAATATCCATTCTTTTCGTTTCAGTTTTGGTTATCAAAGACTAATAACTCATTTTTTGTGATTAGTAAAGGTTTAGCTCAAATAAGAACTTCAAAGAGAGACTGTTGGGTGGTCAAATTTGGTGAGATCAATAGAGGGATTTAAAAACAGTTGAGTGAAACATGGGAGAGAGTTAGTTTAGGATCTTGCTAGTGACAACCAGAAATTGAATCTACTAAGATATTAAATCTACAAAGATTTCCTTATTTAAAAAGAAAACAAATAACACAATAAATCCAATAGATTTCAAATCTGTCAAGATTTTATAATTCTTATAGAAAATGAATAAACCTTAAAATCGTTATGGGCTGGATGAAATTCCTAATCTTGATGAACTTGAAATTCGACTTTCTTCTCATTTGTATCAAATCTAACTAAATTCACAAGTTTTGGGCAGCCCATGCAATTTCCCTATTGAGTAGATTGATCTAAATAACACAAAATAAGCTCATTAAGTGCATCTGTCATCTTTTTAGCTCTTACTCTTGCAATTTGACCTCTCATAGCTCAAATGACTCAGCTTCTTTGTATATGCACTTGAACTCAAATTTCCATTAATGATATATCCATGCTCCGTATCAAAGAGCTTCCAATTGTTGCTTGATGTTGTTCACTTTCGCTCTAAAGTACTCCACTCTTGATGCCACATCTTCTATCTTGATGTTGAGAGATTTGAAGTGGTTGTCAAATCTGCTAAACATTGTTGCCACTTGAGTTGAGATTTCCTCCAAGACAGTCCATATGGCTGCATTTGTAGTTGTCTCTTCCTTTTCCCCCACTTTAACTTTTCATTTGGTCTTCTTTCTTATAGAAGCTTCTCATTTATCATCTTGATCAAATGGTACTTTAGCACCCCTTGACCCCTCAATTTCCTCTTGTACAAACTCTTATCCAATTGCATTTCCCTTAAAAATAATTTGTTGATATTTTCCCATCAACCTTGTAGTTTCCTTGACAACCATGGAGATATTTTCTTGAAACATGTTCTTTAGATCTCGTACTCCATTCAAACATAAAACTTGCATTCTCTTGAAGGATGCAAAATTGAATTTATGCAAATACTTTATCTCCATAAGTTCAGACAATGACATATTATAATGCTTGAAGACTCTAGTCAACAATCTCACATATGGCAAGTAGGAATTCCCTTACTATTCTCAATAGTAGTCTATACATGTTATACCATGAGATAATCAAAAGTCCACCATTCTTCTTTTAACCAACATATACATAAAAAATATATGCATGAAAGTGATTGTGATTTTGTGTAACTCAGTTGGTATGAATATATTGGTACACATATGATACAAAATACGATGCTCAAGACTAAACTTATTATGAAAATCATTTGCAGAAAAATCCTTGTGTTTGTATTTTTTATGAGTATTATAGTACTCATTCCCATCAAACGAAATTCTCAAAGATTCATCTAAGTAAATGTAAGTAAACTTGATATCATTCTTATTTATCCATAAGAGAAAAAAAGTAGTTTTTAACAAATCACCTTCTTTTTCATCCAATCTATCAAGATTGACATAAAATTGATGCGCACATTCACTATATATAGGCTCATTGTGTTCTACAATACTATCCCAACATTGCCAAGCCACATATATAAGAATCCTACTGAAAGGGAATTTTTTTCTACCAATTGTGCTATCAGATATTACTTGGCGATTTTTGAAGTAATTGTTGTAGCAAGCCTCATGATATTTGTTCTGAAATAGGGCACCATATTGTGAAGAAGATGGAGTGGGAGCAGTCATTGTTCTCTTGTTCTTTGTAATTTCTTGAGCCATTTTTTATTTTCCTTTGAGAGTGTTTGTTTTTGTCATTTTTAGGGTTCCAATATGCAAAGATCATGGAAATGGAATCAAGTATATTTATGTTAGATTTGTGATGGGTTGTGAGAATTTGAAGAGATGTGATTGATTGATGAAGAGTTATGGATGATGGGAAATGAAAAGTTGTGTCCAAAGGGTGTGTATTTTGTAACTACTCGACAAATGTGATACACCACATGGTTGTCTGCATTTTAAAATTTTCCCTCTCAACACTTTGCGATCAATCAATTGAGGTCAACGGGACCTTTGGTTATTGGTCATCCGAAAGTCTTTTGTCTACTTTGTAATCAATACATTTAGATGTGCGGTCGACTTAAAGTTTTCTCAAGTGATCGCAAATCTACTGCCTACTTTGTGGACAATAGACTTATAAGATGCAGTTGATCGCATCTATTCCAAACATCATCTAGAAGTTTATCAGTACTTCCTAAAACTCTTGTTTTGGAAAACTTTCAAGCTATACAACAATAAACCGATTACAAATTGTTTTTACCAATACCCAAAAGTTTCCTATATAATGCGGAGTATAGAGATGTCATTAGTGGAAATTCGAGTTCAAGTGTAAATACGAAGAAGTTGGATCATTTGAGCTATGATGGAGATCCAATTCAAGTGCAAATACGAAAAAGTTGGGTCCATTGAGCTATGATAGAGGTCCAATTACAAGAGTTAAAGCTAAAAAGATGAAAGATACACTTAATAGGCTTATTTTGTGTTATTTTGATCAATTTGCTCAAGAGTGAGATTGCATGGGCTATCCAAGACTTGTTAATTTAATTAGATTTGATACAAATAAGAAAAAGTAGAATTTCAAGCCCACCAAGCTTAGGAATTTTGTCCAGCCCATAAGGATTTTAGGGTTTATTCATTTTCTATAAGAATTAGGAAATTTTGGTAGATTTGGTATTTATTGGATTTATTATGTTATTTGTTTTCTTTTTTGAATAAGGAAATCTTGATAGATTTGATATCTTAGTATATTTGGTTTTCTTTTTGAATAAGTAGAGTTCCTAATCAAACAAGAATTTAATCTTTCTTTTATACCTGTAATTTGAATAATTCAGATGATAAATATTGAATACAATTTTAAGTTTTCTCTTAAAGCTTTTGTGAAAAGCTTTGCTTTGAAATTCTCTAAGAATTTCGCCACTTATAATTAGAGTTCTTAATTGTTTGATAACTAAAACTCATAATTTGTGATATTTGGTAGTAATATCAAAAGGTTGTTACGAGTCTTGTTTGATAGATAAACAAGGATCGTATCGGTTTGGTATCAGAGCCTAGGTTGCAGAAAACACGTTATTCTACCTTCTTATCCTTTTGTTTCAGTCTGGAAAAGAAAAATGAAAAAAAAAAAGATTGAGAGATTTGATTTCAAGTTTCAGGAAAAAGATAAAAAATTCATTCTTGTTGTTTGAGTCCAAGTTTGTGAGCAAAAAAAAAAAGAGATTTTGGTTTCGAATTTCAAAAAAAAAAGGTTAAAGATTCATTCTTTTCACCAAAGATCCGTTCTTTTTTTTATATAGTTTTGGTTAGCAAAGACTAAGAACTCATTTTTAGTGATTAGTAAGGTTTAACTCAAATAATAACTTCAAAGAGTGGTTGTTGTGTGGTCAAATTGGATGAGATCAATAGAAGGATTTTAAAATAGTTAAGTGGAACATGTGAGGGAGAGTTAGTTTAGGATTTTTCTTTTCTAACATTTTTATTGCAAGTTTTACATTATAAAATCAAAAGATAGACTTACCTTAGAGATACAAGGAATGATGCAAAAAATGTTATCACAATAAGAATATCTTGCTAGTGACAACCACAAGTTGAAAGAAAGATTGGGGAGAATTGAACAATGCACTTCAAGTTGTGCTCAATCTGGAGGAACAAAACGAAATCTCATTAATGAATTTGACACAAATTGTACACTTTTCAACAAAGAAAAGTCTAAAGATGGGAACTTGGGGTCAATCAAAATAAGGATTCCATCTTTTCAAGGCAAGAGCAATTCATAAGCTTTTTAGATTGGGAAAAAAAGGTCAAACGTGTCTTTGAATGTCATAACTACACCAAAGAGAAAAAGATAAAATTGGTTGTTGTAGGTTTCATTGATTTGCAAGTGTGTGGTGGGATCAACTCTCAACTTCTAGGTGTAGGAGTGGAGAATATTCAAGCACTTCATGGTTTGAAATGAAAACAATTATGCAGAGGAGATTTGTAGCACAACATTCTTCTTAAAATACCCCTATTTAATACTTTACTTTCACAAATTCCCTTCCCCCAAAATCATACGTTTTTTTTTCTCTCTCTCTCTCTATCTTGCATACCCGATTCCCTCTTCACTCTCTATCTTTTGTCTATGTTTCTTTTCTTCCTCACCTTGTCATTGTTGTTCCACCGCACCACCCACCATTCTTCCAACAAAAGGTGTGGAACCCTTTGGATGTTGAAGTTGAATTTCTTATATAATATGTAGGATTATCTAACAAATTGAGTTATTAAAGAAACATATTTGTAAATGGTCTATTGTGAAAATAGCTCAGGAATTTAATTGTGAGGCTGATGAATTAGCAAATGAGGGTGTTGGTAAAATATTTGATAGGCTTGTGCTCTATGGAATAATTGTTGGGACATGAGTTTCACCTCCTCACTGTTGAGTTCAACTTTTGAGCTCAAATGGTGTTTTATTTAGTGACTAGTTTTCTACTAGCATTTTTCACTCATTAGCTGAGTTTTAGAACTTGAGACTGATATTGTTTTATTTCTAGGGATACACTGTTTTCCTATTAAATTATCATTTAATAAATTAAATGTGTTTTCTATAAAAAGAACACAGAAGTTGGAAACTATTAGTACAATGATATTATTAGAAAATCATTGACTTATAAAATCATCGACTTTGTTATCATGACGTTTATTTTGTTGTCCTCTAAAAGCTCACAAAATCATGTTTATTTTGTTGTCTTCTATAAGAAGTATCTTAAGTTTCGAAAATTATTTTGTTTGTATTGTGCTATAGACCATTAGAACATTTTATGTGTTTTCTTACATAATTTTATATGAGGTTTATTCTATCATATTTTGTTTTCATGAATAATTATTCTACTTTCGGTCATCAAATATGTGGTTTGATAGTAAAATAAAAAAAATAATGAGAATATTATTCTAAATAGTCCCCAATTAATTATTATTATTAGAACAATAATAAATTAAAACTAGCATATAATATGATAAATAACCATGCTTTACTGTTATGAATATGAAATATTATATAAGAACACAAATACATATTGAGAACATAGTATTGGACATAACCTGCTATGAGAATTCTACATAGATTAAGGTCACAAGAATTTCTCATAATATAATCATATTTGAATTTTTTTACCTAAATTCACTATAGATTCCTACATGAGGACTTTTATATCTTGACATAATCAGACATTATCTTTAACCGTAAAATTATAAAAGTTTTAGTTGTATATAAATGAATTATGAAAATGAATATGAGTGGTATGAAGTGACTTGTTACTCTTTATTTAAAGAGAGATCTGTAGTTTTCTTGATGAGTTAAATTGTAGAAATGAATGACTGCTCTAATATTTTGATAAAGAGTTATCAAAATTATTTGATTATAGAATTTACTCGGAGATCAATGAATTGAATAATTAAGCTTTTTAAGGATGTGATTCCATGCCTTATGCTTAATGTTGATATCGCATAACAAGATAATTAAATATTAGATTGCAATTAGGATAAATCGGACCACCGATTTCTTCATTTAAACTAGGTAATCATAATGTTTTGCTAGAGATCAATTATGATTTATGGACTGAATTAAAAGTGTTTTTAGGTCCATTGTTAATTTAAATGAACTTACAAGGTCACACACTAAAACAAACTAATATTGTCATCTAGCTAATGATGTTTTAATTAGATCTCGACATAATTTGTATTATGATATGTTAAAATGAAGAATGCTAATAAGTTATATTAGAAACCTCATCATCTCATTATAAGAATGACATGTATGATTTATCATCTCATTATATGAGAAACCGTAGGTGTCACTACTTTCTCTATAAATACAACATTATAGGGAGGCTTAGGGTTAGAGAGCTCTTAAGAGAACCTTAGCCGTCACCCTTTTTTTTTCATATTCTTTCTCTCTCTGCAAATTCATAATACAACAAGGAATAATTTCTAATTGTATTAGCACACTAAATTTGCCAAAGGAATACTTCGTTGTGTGGATATCGATAGATGGCATTTGTGATTTACAATGTCTTTGTGGTTCGGATCATCACGTAAAAGACTTAAAGCTTTTAATGTCTTAATTTTGATTAATGCAAACATTGATAAAGACTAATGATTTAATTGTATAAGTGATAATGTTTTAGAATTCAAATGTCTAATCTATTCATGCTCGAAGTTTCAAGTTTTTAGGGAATATCGTATGTTATCAAGAGTTGAAAACAAGTGTTTATAGATTAGATATGATCTAGATGTATAGTGTTAAATGTTGATATCACTTAGATATCATTAGATTTATCTCTATGAGTAATTATTCTATGGGTTGCTCAATGAACGTAAAACGTTTTTCAAAATGTGTTTCATAAAGTTAAAGTATGACTTGGGTATTTTAAATGGTTTTCAAAATACATGCATATACTTAAAAAAATTTATAAAATAGATTCGAAAACTTTTAGATTTGATTGAAATCTTGTGCTGTATGGTTAGTGTGTTGAGCAATCGACGTGACTGCATGTCCGGTCGACCACAGTTTATACGGTCGATTGGACTTCTTATCTTATCGTCCACGGAATGTCCAGAGCTATTTGGTATACTTGCGGATGATGATGCAAATGATCGCAAGTCTCTTAAGTGGGATTTAAATAATTATTCTTATAACCATTGGAGCACACATATAAATACCCGAATGTTTGAAAATCTTCATAATACGTTTTTCTGAGCTAAAAACTGATTGACATTCTTTATATAATATCTAAAAAACATTTTCAAACCGTTTCAAAACATTTATATTGTGAAAATCATCTAAGAAGGGTTTCATATATTCATTGGTGTTCTTGAGCAATCTTGAGGAACAAATTACTCAAAGAGGTCTTTGTACAAGAATTGATATATTTTCACAATTAAATGTGATATCTAGATCAAACTCTCTTTATTCACATATTGTAATTCTTATTCAATGTTGTATTTAGCTTAAAACTCTAAGGGTTAAAGTAAGTTTTGAATTAAAGACAATTGTGATTATCTTAAGTGTGTATATTTTATTAATTGTTATATTGGAGATAGTTGTATAATCAAGGTTGTGTTGTAAAACTCAAGGAATTGGGTGAACTTTGATTGGATAAGAGGTTTTTACATAAAACCCTAAGGTGAATTAAGTGAGCCTCTTTTATAATCTTTTCTACAAAATTAGTGAAAGTTTTTGTGAAATCCATAAGTAGATAACTCAATGTAGTGAATTAGGTTTTGTTGGAGAAACCAAACCACTATAAATCATTGTATTCTTTGTTTTATTTCTATCATTTACTCGAATACATTGTTACACACTGTTTGAGCACCAAATGTTTGATAATTATTGTCTTAAAAGGACTTTATTTAATTAGATTAAAAAATCAGATAAAACCTAATTCATCCCTTCTTAAGTTTTTCATCACGCTTCAATGGACATTTTTCTATATTAAATCAATTTAAATAAATATATATATAGATCCTTAGTGAAAATTTTCAAATTAATTTTATTTATTTTGTTGTATATGAGAGCCATGAAACCTAACATTAATAAATTCAAAATGGAGCAAAGAAAGAAAAGAAAGAAGAATGTTCTTGATGTACTCATAAATTAACTGATTTTTATGTTATTTAATGACTATATTTTGTTTGAAAATCGGTTAATTATGTTATTTAATGGATATATTTCACGTTTCCCTTCTATTTCTTTGTTTGTAAGTTTTTCAGTGTATTTTAGTTTATTATGGAGATAAAAAGAAGAAGATGAAGAAATGTTGGAGAAGATAAAAAAAAATATAAAAAAAAAAAAAATTCTATGTCATATGATGACGTGGCGCAATGAGAAGATGACAAGTGGCGCAATCAGAAGATGACAAGTGGCGCAATCAGAAGGTGACAAGTGGCGCTTTTAGAAGCCGCAACTTGGACCAATGAGGACGCGACATGTGGCGAAGTTGGGGAAATTAGGCCACCAACTACATTTTCAAGACTTTGGGGTGCAAAATGACCATTTTGCCCCTGATTTTTGTGGCTATAAATAGGGAGCTTATTTTTATGATTTAGACACCAATTTAGCTCCAATCTTCTCCATTTCTTTTGCAATTTATTTCTTTTATTATTGTCTTCATCTTAGTATATTTTCTAGATTTTTTAGAATAATATTTCAAGGCATTTTGTAATATTTAGTAAAGAAATTCTGTCCGGATAATTTCAATATTTCCGAGGAGTTTATCTTTCAAATTTTCTTTCTAATGTTTATAAATTTCATCTTATATTTATTAAATATGTATTGTGAGTAATTTTCTTTTGTTAGCAAGGATATGTGTTAAGTTATTAATAAATGGGATTATGAGATAATTTTCTTTGTACTTAATTTCTATTTGGATTTATTTAATTGGACTTATGGTCAGTTTACCCGCCTAGTCTTTATTTATTTTGCTTTATGCACTTTAAATATCGCAAATGGATGGCAGAGCCACCTATTAGTTTAATTTACTTTTATGTCTTTTATTTTATGTATTATGGAAGGCCGAGCCTCCTAACTAGTTTAATATATTTTTATGTCTTTAATTCTTTTTTTTTATGGAAGGCCGAGCCTCCATCCTTTTAGTTTAATTTATTTAAATGGCCGGTTGAACCGCCTAATTTCTTTAGTTAATATAAATCCAATATTTCTTTCTATATATATATATGTGTGTATTTATTTAATATACTTATATATATATATATATAAATTAAGTATTTATATAATTCCTGTTTTAACCAATATAATTGTATGAATTAATTGGATTGACAATCTAGTTAATGAATGTGATTATATAGCTAGGATTATTAATTTTGTATTAATAATTCAAGTAGCATCTACTAGTTTAATTGAGTTGCAGCTCTTGGCTTAATTAAATTAGTAGCGGAATTATATAATTTAAATTGTATATAATTAAGCTGATTGTTATATACAATTTAATGTTGGTGATGCCTTATTTGTTTAATGCAATTTGATTGAGCATCCTATACACGCTGGTTGGTAGTGGTGTTTAATTAAATTAGTGATTAATCTGTCTGAGCTGATCGGGATTAATCTATTTTGTAAGGATAGGAATCTGTTTGAGCTGATCGGGATTCTAAAACCAACTACTTAATAATGTATCTATCTATGATTAATCCCATGAAAAATATAACTTGATACTAGTTCCTTGCTAACGCTTTTTATATCATTTTTATTCCAAATTTCGTTTTAATTCTGTTTACAAAATCCAAAACCTCAAAAATATTTATTTTAATTGTTGTCATTTCCTTATTCTCAAAATACCAAAAAAAACCCCCCAAACCTTTTCCAATTAACGATTTTAATTTAAGAGTTGACAAATCTCTGTGGATTCGATCCCTACTTTCCCTATCTACATAGGAATTGTTAGGTTTAAATTTGAGAGCCGTACGACAGGCTTCGTCAGTTCTACACATGTAAGTCTTGAAAATTTCAAAGTTGAGCTTAAAAGGAAGAGGGAGAGAGAGAGAGGAAAACGACCGTTTGCCCATAGACTATTTAAAGTAAAACAAGGAAATGAGAGCCTAGATTTTTGTGAAATTGCAAATAATAAGACAACTTTACTCTATTGCACACTATGCATAGTTGAAAAATGCTTGCAATACACAAAAACAAAGCTAGAGGGAGATGCTCTCAACCTAACTCTCCCGACTAGGTCCTTCTCGATTGGCCTGGCTTATTTAGATTCTGGCCATTCGCTACTATGTATGCTACTGTAATTGCTTGTGTATAGAGTTGGATGTGCATGGTGATTCCGGTTTTGAGGGATGTTCGTCTGGTCCGAGCTTGGTTCGTTCATGCTGAGGTTTTTCAGTTTTCTTGGACATGGTTCCCGCGTCTGTTCCTAGGCCTTTCCCGACCAGTCGCTTGAGTTGTTTGTTTTCCAGTAAGTTCTTCTTCAGGCTTGTTTCCTTTAATTGCTTTGCCCAGTTTATTTTCCTTCTGGTTACCTGTTGCTTGTGTTGGGTTACACCTTTGTTTCTATTTCTTGTGTCTTTGTTTCTTGGCCTTGTTCTTTAGTTTCTTTTATTTCTTTCTTTTGGGGTGTTTGTTAGCTTAATCCAGTTGGGTTGCCCCTTAATTCTTGTTCGGGTTGCTTGTTTCTCCCTAGGTTCCCAGTTGTTGTTTCTCCTAGAACAGTCTTTTTTTTCGTCGGTCTTACATAAACTCTCTGTTTAATCCGTTTTTACTTCTGCTCCCAATAAGCTTGCTGTTTCCCGCTTCTGACTCTCCAGATTTCTTTATTCTGGGTGGCTGTTCTTTTTTATTCATCCCATCCGGTGGGTGTCAAGAGGGCCAGATTGGTGTTCCTTTGCACAACCCATTTGTCCTATAATGGCAAATAAAAAAAGGATAACCCCATTACACGTCCCACCTATCATGGCCACACCTAGGCACTTTGTCACTAAACCCCCCTCTGGCCCATCCAACCTCTAGTCCTGCCCAACATCTTTGCCTCCCCCTGCCTTTGTGTCTGCCTCGCTAGCTGCCTCTTTGTCAGATGACCAACTTGTGCCTTCGTCTGCCTCCCCTGCCCCTACAACTGACCAACATTTGCAGCTCGAACCAAAGTCAGATTGGGCTAGTTTGGTGAAGGATAATAGAAACAAAGAAAATTGGAATCGTTTAGAAGTTGTTACTGATATACTCATAAATTAACTGATTTTTATGTTATTTAATTATCATATTTTGTTTAAAAATCGGTTAATTATGTTATTTGAAAAACCTAAGAGGGGGGTGAATTAGGTTTTAACCGATTTTTCCTCTTTTTTGATAAACAGGCTTTCTAAAATAACTAATATCAAACACTTGGTGATCAAACAAAGTATGAAAAGATAAGTTCAAGAAAAAAGGCAAAGAACACAAAGATTTATAGTGGTTCGGTTTATCCAACAAAACCTAATCCACTACCTTGAGCTATCTACTCAAGGATTTCACAAAACCTTTCACTAATATAGTAAGAGAGAATACAATAGAGGCTCACCCAATTCCCTTAGGGTTTTACAACACAAACCTCTTAACCAACCAAGGTTCACTCAACACTTTGAGTTTTACAAAATAACCTTGTTTACACACTTATCTCTATTACAACAATTAATGAAAAAGATACTCTAAAAACAATCACAATTTTCTATAATTCAAGGCTCACTCTAACCCTTAGAGTTTTAAGCTCAATGCAACATTGAACAAATCAATCAAGATATTAATAAGAAGAGTTTGATATATGAAATCACCTTAATGTGAAGATATATCAATTTAAAGCATAAATACCTCATTGAGTAATATTTTCTTGTAAGTTACTCAAGAACCTCAATGATTTTGTATGAATCTCACTTTGATGGATTTCACAATATGAATGTTATGTTTTGGTTTCAAAATAATCTTCAGAGGTTCTATGAAGTGTTAGGATCAGATTTTTGCTTAAAAAGTAGTGTTAATGAGTTGTTTAAACGATTGGGTATTTATAAGTATGCACCAACGGTCATAAAAATGGTTGTTTGAATTACACTCAGGAGAAGTGCGGTCGACCGCAAATCAGGAGAGTCGTCCGCACCATCATCCACAAATGTTTCAGAGAACCCTGGACAACCTGCGGACGATAAGCTCAGAAGTCCGGTCGACCGCTCCATCATCCGCAAGTGTTCCAGAGAGTTCTGGACATATAGCGGACGATACTCTGAGAAGTCTGGTCGACCGCATGATCTGTGGCCGTCCACACTTTTGTCAGGTCGACCACACATGCAATAAAACTATGCAGAACAAGTTTCCAAACAACTCCAAGAGTTTGCAAAATATATTTTATGAATTTTGAAGTATGTGCATGTATTTTGAAAATCATTTCAAATACCCAACTCATGTTTTATCTAAATGAAATGCATTTTGAAAATCATTTCACTTTTATTGAGCAACCTATATAACTTATTACTCAAAGGGGTAGACCTAGAGATATCTAAAGATAAATCAAGAAATAATGCGACACCTCTAGATCCTATCTAATCCAGAAATGCTTATCTTCAATACTTGACATCAAAAGCTCTTTCCTGAAGATTTGAAACTTCGATCTTGCATGGATTAAATCATGAATCCAAAAACTCTATCACTTGTACAAAAAAAGACATTAGTCCTCATCAATGTTTGTCATTAATCAAAATTAAGACATTAAAAGCTTTAGGGCTTTCAATCTCCCCCTTTTTGATGATGACAAATATTGATGCAACGTGATAGGTAAAACAATTAAGTGCAAGGATTCAAAGTAAGGAAGAGTTTATATAATATGTAATGAAACTTTTAAAAATGTTCCCCCTTACAATATGTAAGATCTTTGTAAGATATCACATATAGTATATAACCAATTAGTCTAATGATATCAAGAAATTGAATGAAACAATTTTCAAACAATTATTGGATCTCAAGATGAAAAGATTCATTGTAAGTATGTGAGATCACTTCCTAGCTTATATAGGCTTAAAGAAGCCTATTTTTCCACCAACCTTCGTATCCTCCTTCCTTCCAGAATTAAGAGCATATAGATAGACTATAAAAACATTTATAAAACTCCCCCTATCAATATGCATCAGTTTTGTAAAAAATTTGACAGAGTTTCCTTTGTAACTCTTATAAAATTCAATATCACAATACGAACTCAACAATGCAAAAGAGATGAGATGTATCACACAAAATCACATATAAGGCCAACCCGGCCACCAACACACAATTCCCATTCTCCTTCAATCTCAAAATGGCATAAACTTAGAAATACGTAAATTTTAAACCAAGGATAGCCATACTTAACCTTTTAGAGCTGTTTCTTCTTTCTCTTGATTTTGATGAGTTTGAACATTTAAGTTCATCTCAGAAATTCCTGAAACAAAAGGTTAGTTTCACAACATTTATATATTGCAATCAATAGTAGTTTTTCCCCCTTTGTCATCATTAAAAAAGAATGATAGAAAGGATAGAACTAAGTCAATTAAACAATAAGATCCCTCAACTACCAAGGAGTCATCATGGGGAAAAAAATGCATAAATAAGAATAGAGGATTCAATAATACAAACAAGAGATAAATTGTCCAGATAAATCAAAAGTACAACAAGTGCAGAAAAAAAATTATCTCCTGGGCCGTCGCATATAAACTTTTGCTGTGGAAGAGAACGGTCTAGCGTGCTGCTCATCAGGCAGGGGCATATCACGTGAAGTTGGGGGTGTAGAAATGTCAACCGGAATGCCATGTAGTGCCTCTAGATAATATTTGATGTTGATGATCTCGATGCCATGGTACTCTACCATTGATGCCAGGTTGTCGATCTTGGAATGAAGTGTCTTGAAATGATTGTCAAACGTGCTGAACATCGAGCCAATCTGAGAAGAAATTTCTTCCAGGACACCCCAGATGGCAGGTTGTGGAGTGGATACGTCTTCCTCTCCAACTTTTTCTTTACCTTTTGCCTTCTTCAAATCTGGAGCCTCGGGGAGAACATCTTCTTTCTCATCAAGATGTAGTGATCGTTTAACGCCTTGGGAACCCTCAGCTTCTTCCGGGACAGATTCATCACCAAAAACATCTTCTGCAAGAATAATTGGTGGTTTCTTTCCCATCAGCATTGCTGTCTCCTTTGTTGCCACAACGATCTCTTCCGAAGTCATATTTTTCTTCAAGTCCCATGTACCATTGAGGCATAACGCTTGCATTCTTTTAAAAGAAGCAAAGTTGAACTTAGGCACATATTTTGTCCCCTTCAGTTATGGAAATGGGACGTTGAAATGGCGGAATACTTTGGTTAATAAACGTCCATAGGGTAAGCTTTTCGGAACACCTTTGCCTTTCTCAATAGTAGCCATCATGTGGTGTGCCATTATGTAACCAAAATCCACCTGGATTCTCTTCACCAACAAGTACATAAGAAACATATGCATAAACGTGACAATAGTTTTATGGCCTTCAGTGGGGATAAAGATGTTAGTGCACATATGATGAAGAATGCGATGCTTAAAACTAAACACATTGGCCTCTCTCTTGACTAAGTTGACAAAAGAGTTTCCTTGAGTGAACATCTCAAAACCCTCAGAAGAAAAATCCTTATGATTTACTTTGTGATGAGTATTAAAGTACTCAACCCCATTATTCTTTTCATCTTAAACCAATGATATATTTCACATTTCCCTTCTATTTATTTGTTTGTAAGTTTTTCAGTGTATTTTAATTCATTATGGAGATAAAAAGAAGAAGAAGAAATGTTGGAGAAGTTAAAAAAAAATAAAAATCCATGTCATTCGATGACGTGGTGCAATAAGAATATGACAAGTGGCACAATTAGAAGGTGACAATTGGCGCTTCTAAAAGTCGCAATTTGGACCAATGAGGACGCGACACGTGGCGAAGTTGGAAATTTAGACCACTAACTAAAATTTCAAGACTTTAGGGTGCAAAATGATCATTTTGCCCCTAATTTTTGTGGTTATAAAGAGGAAGCTTATTTTTATGATTTAAACATCAATTTAGCTCTAATCTTCTCCATTTCTTTTGCAACTTATTTATTTAATTATTGTCTTCATCTTAGTATATTTTCCAGATTTTTTAGAATAATATTTCAAGGCTTTTTGTAATATTTAGTAAAGAAATTCTATCCGGATAATTTCAATATTTCCAGGGAGTTTATCTTTCAAATTTTATTTTTAATGTTTATAAATTTCATCTTATATTTATTAAATATGTATTGTGAGTAATTTTCTTTTGTTAGTAAGGATATGTATTAAGTTATTAATAAATAGGATTATGATATAATTTTCTTTGTACTTAATTTCTATTTGGATTTGTTTAACTGGACTTATGATCGATTTACCCGCCTAGTCTTTATTTATTTTGCTTTATGCACTTTAAATATTGCAAATGGATGACCGAGCCACCTATTAGTTTAATTTACTTTTATGTCTTTTATTTTCTGTATTATGGAAAGCCGAGCTTCATAACTAGTTTAATATATTTTTATGTCTTTAATTCTTTTTTTTATGGAAGGGCGAGCCTCCATAGTTTTAGTTTAATTTATTTAAATGGCCGATTGAACCGCCTAATTTCTTTAGTTAATATAAATTCAATCTTTCTTTCTATATATGTGTGTGTGTATTTATTTAATATACTTATATATATATATATATATATTAATTGAGTATTTATATAAATCCTGTTTTGAGGACCGTAGTTGTTCAATTTTGAATTGTTTCTATAACTCGAGAATTTTCATTTGAACGTATCCACTAGAATACAAATCAAGAGTCAGTTTGATATCATCTAATGACTATTTACTCAATCCATTCTTAATGAAAACAATTTTGTCTTCTCAATTTTCGAATAAATACCTAAGTGAACGATAACTGACATCACAGTTTCATCTAGCACATTTATAACAAACTCCCATTTTTTTACCTCTTCGTTTCTTTGCATAACTACTATTTCCCAACCCAGGTGGACGTTTGAGAAAAGCGGAAAGTTCTAGGGGTACTACAAAGCTTGCGAAGGCAAAGAGATGTGCCTTGGCAACTAGTGTCTATCTTTTATCAAAGACAAGGAATGAGAATATCTTTCACAACAAGAAGATCAACATTGATTACATTGTTACTAGCATCAAAACTCATGTGTACCAAGTTATCTCTCTAGACTCATAGATTTCCTTGTGTTATGTTGGTGCTTGTTTTGTTCTTTTTTTTTCCTTGCGTGTAACAAATTGTTGTAAGGCCGAGGTACCATTTGATTAGTATGTTAGGGTATTAATGTGTTTAGCTTGCTGGAGTCTTTCGAGTTTGGTTGTAACATTCTTTGATCATATATATGTATATATATATTTACATCTTGATAAAAAAAAAATGCTTGTAGCTTATTCACATGAAACTTCACATCACGTGAGCACGGTTTTTGTGCATGCCGTTCCAACACACGACTGAGTGGCTCACTTGCCATGTAGGCTTGTACGGCTGAATCTTCACCTTGTTTGGGCATGCTTGGCGGAACCTAAAATGGACGAAACACCGAATAGATGAAGATTCTTTTGTCATGGAGTCTTGAAATTCAAGCAGCAAGGGTTCAGCCTAGCCTTGCGTATCACTCTCGAGCAAAATAGTGTATTTTCGGGAAAAAAAAAAGGATAGGGTTAATTTGATCATAAAGAGGGATACATTTAGACCACCTCACTTATTTTATTTTAGTTGATTTCTTTATATAATTCTCTTTAATTTTTTTTAAATTAAAAAAATCAAATTTAAATTGAGGAGTATAAAATATTATAAATACTAGTAAACGTACGTTCCGGGTAATATCACATCCGCAGCACCTAGATTCATGCCCTGAATCCGTACATTTGCCTCCTCTCTCAAATTTAGTTTATATTTTGCTTTCATTATTTCCGTCTCTAAAAGCCCCATCTGCCTCCCTTCACGGACAGAACTCCATTTCCCTTACTCTTCCTAGGGTTTTCTTCACTGATCTTCTGTTTATATCCACGCAAATTATGTATACATATCATGTATATATGTGTCTGCAGAGGGAGAAGAGATAAAAGTCTTTGTTTTTTTTTTTTTTAAAATTCAAAACAGGATTTGAGGATAAGGTTTTGTAATTCTTTGGCATGAAAAAGAGAGGGTACTTTGAGCAAATGTTGGATTGATTTGCGTTGAATTTTCTATGATTTTTGTAGGTTTCGGTGGTGAGAAGGCATTTTATAACGCAGTTTTGAGCTGTGGAATCAGGGAAGGAGAAATTGAAGGAGAATTTAAAGGAGAGAAGACGTGTATGAAGGAATTGGCTAGGTTTCTTGAATTCTTTCTCAATAATTCCAGGAGAGCCAGGTGGGATTTATCGTTTTTGATTCGAAGCCGAGGTCGTTGGGGCAAATGTGGCTGACTTCTTGGTCGAATTTCCATCCGTATTGATACAAAAGAGCTAAAAAATTTCCATTGGTTTGAGGCTTTTGGAGATTAGCCTTCAGAATGCAGCCTGATCATAGGAAAAAAGTGAGACAGTTTTCTCGAATCCTAATTTGATTCCGGAAAATCAAAATTTTATAGTAGCAAAAGAAAAGATAGGAAATTTTTTGGGCCAAAAATTGAAGCTTGATGTGACTTTCTTTGTTTTTCTGGAATATGGAGGGCTTGGTGAATTCAGTAATGGGAGTCTCTCTCTCTCTCTCTCTCTCTGAGAGAGAGAGAGACTGGGTGGGTTTTGCTCTGGGATAATAAATGCTACTTTTCATTTTTTTCATTTTTTTAATCTTAAGCATCTTATGAGATCTGTCTCCTCTATGGAACCTAATTCTGCAAAGTAAAGATGGTATTTTTTTCCCCTTCGATTTTCCTCCTCTTTCTGCAATCACTCGGTCGTTTTTATGTCCCTGGTTCATAATTGCCAATTAATATTCTAGTTTTTGATAATATATCTTTTCAAGAAAAGTATAAGACAGCTTTATCCATTGTTCAACTTTATTATTAGCCTTGCACCCGTTGTTTGTTGGTGTCAGCTTGTTTCTTGTAGCTACAAGATGCATGTTTTAATCTGAAAATTTTTGTGCATTGGGATATATGTTGCCGTTTTTTTCCTTTGGGGTGGTGGGGGGTTGGTTGGGGTTTGGTGTATGCCTCGAGAACTGAGGCAAAAGTGAAATTAGCTCGCTTTTCTTCCCAAACTGTGGCATGCTAGGTCCTAGGAGGATCGTTAAAGTATTTCCTTAAAGATTCTATTTGAGTAAATGATATGAACCCCGCCCTAACCTGTATAACGAAACCCAAATCAATAAAGTTGTCCAAGAATCGTTTCTAGATGGATTCTATGGTGGAACCACGACCCATTGCTTATATGACAAGCAAGAACCTTGGTTACCAAGAAAGACGTCACAATCAACCCACCAAACATTGATTGATAAGTCAAGAAAGAAGGTTCTTCAAAGAACTAAAGATAAATGATCTCTATATCTTTATTGATAAACTGATATTTTCCTTACAAAGTATTATATGAATGGTATTTATAATAGTAAAATCCTAAATAATTAAGAAAGCAAATTAAAAAAAATCTAGAACTCCTAAATGACTAAGGAAATCAGATTACAAATTATATTTGGAAGCCCCTGAAATTTATTATATAAAATCTTCCAAATCCTATTTAAGATAGAAAATCTTCAAAACATCCACCAAATTTTCGTGCATATTACATAAGGAATCAAATTAGACTTTGACTTGAACTCCAAGAATGAAACACCATAAGATAGTTGACAGTTTGACCTCCAACTTGATTTGGATTCATCTCGGACTTTTCTAAGCACGAAAATTCTTCAAAATTAGCAACTAAAACCTCTTTGAACCTTTTCTCATCATTCTCCCCTTCTTGAAAAGGATTTGTCCTCAAATCTTTGAGCATCTTCATCGTTGTAGCCTTGATAAGCATTTTCACAACTTGAAATAAAATCATGTTAATGCGAAAAAAAAAAAAAAATTTTAAACAATTCTAGCATTTTTTTTCAGATCTTTTCTGCCATCTTTTTGTTCTCTTATTTTGAAAGAATCTAAAGAAGACGGGATAACAAGAAGAATGAAAAACAAGATTACTCAATCTCCAAACCCACTGATAAGAACCTTGCCAACATGTAACAAAACCCATTATCAATAGTGTGACAAGAACTTTGCTAACTTGTGCCAAAACCAAGTACCAATAATGTGGAATTTAAATTTCAAGAAATCCAAATACAAGAAAAAATAAATAAATAAAATGAAGGATATGCAAACTTATCTAGAAAGTAGCTCTGATACCAAATGATATGAACTCCGCCCTAACCTGTAGAACGAAACCCAAATCAATAAAGTTGTCCAAGAATTGTTTCTAGATGGATGTTATGGTGGAACCGCGACTCATTGCTTATATGACAAGCAAGAACCTTGATATAAGAAAGACGCCACAATCAACCCACCAAACATTGATTGATAAGTCAAGAAAGAAGGTTCTTCAAAGAACCAAAGATAAATGATCTCTACATCTTTATTGATAAACTGATATCTTCCTTATAAAGTATTATATGAATGGTATTTATAATAGTAAAACCCTAAATAATTAAGAAAGCAAATTAAAAAAAATCTAGAACTCCTAAATGACTAAGGAAATCAGATTACAAAGTATATTTGGAAGCTACTGAAATTTATTATATAAAATCTTCCAAATCCTATTTAAGATAGAAAATCTTCAAAACATCCACCAAATTTTCGTGCATATTACATAAGGAATCAAATTAGACTTTGACTTGAACTCCAAGAATGAAACACCATAAGATAGTTGACAGTTTGACATCTAACTTGATTTGGATTCATCTCGGACTTTTCTAAACACGAAAATTCTTCAAAATTAGCAACTAAAACCTCTTTGAACCTTTTCTCATCAGTAAAATATCTTATGGATGAGATGCAGAAATATCTGACGGTTTATCCAAGAATTTGATGTGTTTTACATGCTGTCGCGGTTCCCCCCTCCCTCTTGAATGAGACTAATTCGACTTTTCTGTGGTGCATTACAGAGCTCCATGGAGATGGATTTCTTCTCTGATTATGGTGATGCAAATAGGTATAAAATTCAGGAGGTCATAGGAAAAGGAAGCTACGGTGTTGTTTGTTCTGCAATAGACATTCACTCGGGTGAAAAAGTTGCAATAAAGAAAATACATGACATTTTTGAACACATTTCTGATGCTGCCCGAATCCTACGAGAGATAAAGCTTCTTAGGCTTCTTCGGCATCCAGATATTGTTGACATTAAGCACATCATGCTTCCTCCTTCAAGAAGAGAATTTAAGGATATTTATGTTGTATTTGAGCTCATGGAGTCAGATCTCCATCAAGTAATCAAGGCTAATGATGACTTGACTCAGGAGCATTATCAGTTTTTTCTTTACCAATTGCTTCGTGCCCTAAAGTATATCCACACAGGTATATAAACCCTATTTGTTGGGTGGTTGTTTTTTACTTTGGGTTTAAAAATCTGACGATCACATATTTGGCTACAGCTAATGTTTACCATCGAGATTTGAAACCAAAAAATATACTAGCAAATGCAAATTGCAAACTCAAAATTTGTGATTTCGGCTTGGCCAGAGTTGCATTTAATGACACACCAACAACAGTATTTTGGACGGTAACAGAGCTGAATATACTCTTGTAATTATGTATTTTTTCTTTTTCTCATACTATATCCATTTGTTTTTCTTTTAAAGGTTTGAAGGTACTGTTATTTCTACTGATGTTGCAAATTTACAGGATTATGTTGCTACAAGGTGGTATAGAGCTCCAGAATTATGTGGCTCTTTCTTCTCTAAGGTATGATTCTGTCTTGCTTTTCTTATGGTATTTGGGAGTTACAAATCCACAGTATGAAACACTAAGAAACATCTGCCCACCTCTTGTTGGGTCAACTGAATAGACAAGGATATTTAATGTTCCTTTTCAGGCTTCTCTTATCAGCAGAATTAAGTACATTATTTATGTAGTCTTGGAGCTCTGAGTTGGTTTTGTATTTTGACAGTCCTAATCTTCTGCTGATGCATTTAGAAATGGGATCCTGCTTACATTTAAGCAACGGGAGTAACACTTGGTTTAGCTGTAGGAAGTATAGTATGATCGTTTGGGAATTAATAGTTCAACCATGAAAATTGTGGAATGTTAAATTGTTGTGTTTGTACTCCTAATACTCTTGCTTTCTGATAACATAATGAATATTAGCTTACTGAATCCACTAATTGATGAACAAGATGGGACCTTTAATGAGGTGGTTGCTTCAACTGATTTTGTTAAGTCTTCATATATAGAGAAAAAAGATGGATTTATATGATATTTATTATCTTTTTTGTATTGCCCATGTCATTCTATTTTTTCTTGATATGTTCCTTTTTTATTTCCTTCTGTCAGAAACTACTCCCCATGATAATTTACAATCCGATTTCTCGCATGGTCATATAGGTATTACCCTGAAAATATGCTAGTAAAGGAGATAAATCATGAGCACATTAGTAGAGGATATAAGTGAAATAATTATAGCTAAGAGATTGCATAGTGTTAGAGTCCAAAGTTTGTTTGGGATATTCTAATTTTGAGTCTGCACTATCAAAGTTGGATGATAGGAGTTTTGTTTAGCTGATATCATTGGTTTTTGTTGACTGTTAATAATAAAATTGCAGTTCAGTTCTTTGTCATGATTAGTGAAACTAGATATTTGAATTACATGATGATCAAGTAAAGGATTGACTATTGACTGTTGCTTTTGTTTTTTTGGTGGGTAATTTGGCTCTATGTGGCGTTCCATTAGGTTAAAATGGGATATATAGATCTGATTTTGTCAATTGACTCTGAAAAATCTTGGTGGTCCTGCGTGATTTGTTAAATATCAGATTCAAATAAACAATTTTTAACTCTTTAGATTTTGATTTTCTTGATTATCCAGCTTTATCTATTTTGAGGAAATTTTTTTGCTTAGGTTAGGTCAGCATGGAGTCCTCAAAGAAACAATTTTGAGATTGAAACTGGGCTTGTGATAACAATTAAAAACGAAAAAAAATGAAGTAAAAATCCTAACTTGTCCATGTGTCAATTATAGGGGAAAAAAAAAGATCTCATAGGTGTATAAGAGTGGACCCTTGCAGTCCATTTGCCTAGATTTAACCATGACTTCATATATGTATGGTGTGGATATGTAGATGTTGCTGAGTGTATGTTCTGTTCTTGAACTCATGCTGATGCTGTTTCTTCCTTCCTAACCTCTCCTATAATATCTACCTGCAGTACACTCCTGCAATTGATATATGGAGTATAGGCTGCATCTTTGCTGAGGTTTTGACTGGGAAACCACTTTTCCCTGGGAAAAATGTTGTTCACCAACTGGATCTGATGACAGATCTGCTCGGGACACCTTCGATGGATACCGTATCTCGGGTAAGCTTACTGCTGTATTTGCCTAGATATAGATTTTGTCTGGGTTCTAATTATTTTATATGCATTACATACTTGATAAGCAGTTGAATATTAATAGCTTTCTTTTCTACTTGATTTAGGTTAGAAATGAAAAAGCCAGGAGATATCTTACCACCATGCGGAAAAAACAGCCTGTGCCTTTTGCTCAAAAGTTTCCAAATGCTGATCCTTCAGCACTATGGCTGTTGGAAAGGTTACTTGCTTTTGATCCAAAGGACCGGCCTACAGCTGAAGAGGTTTGCCATCACTCAGTGCCCTACCCTTTTTCTGTCCTTTTTATTTTCTTAAAAAAGGAAAAAAAAAACCTTTAGAATTTGTAGCTTTTTTATAATAAAAAAATTATGAGGGAATCCTCTTTGTTATTCTATTTCGAACTGGTCCCATTTTCTGTTTTGAAATATTACTCCCTTCGTCCCAATTTATTTGTCCTAATTTCTATTTTGGTTTATTCCAAATTGCATGTCCTATTTCTGTATAAGAAGATTACTTTTCAAAAAAAAAAAAAATTCAGAAATGCTATTGTTTGTCTATATTTAGAGTTTCAATGTAACTTCCCAGTTCCGAATGTTACTTTCAAGATTAATTGATCACATTCCCTCTATTTTTCTTAAATAAGGTTATAAGTGAGTGAAAGAATAACATTGATGGTTTAATAAGGGCATTTGAGGATTTTTAACATTTTATACCATAAATTTTTCAAATCCTTAATATTGATGTAATTGGCAAGTAGGATAGATAAATTGCGATAGAGGAAGTATATCAAAGATTCTGGTAGTGCCTGTTCTTTCCTCTGTGGAATTTCTATTCGATATTTTAGAGCTCTCGGTGTCTGAATGATGCTAAGATGTAAAATAAGGATTAGAAGTCCTAATCTTCTTGACTCTCGTGTTAGGCATTGGCTGATCCCTATTTCAAGGGACTGGCCAAAGTTGAAAGGGAACCATCTTCTCTGCCTATTTTGAAGATGGAGTTCGAGTTTGAGAGGCGTAGGGTGACAAAAGAGGATATACGTGAATTAATATTTCGTGAGATACTGGAATATCATCCTCAGCTGCTGAAAGATTACATGAATGGAGTAGAAAGGACAAATTTTCTCTATCCAAGGTACAAACAATATATTCTAACCTGTGCCTGCTAACTATATCATTTCTCTGAATGACTTGTTGTTTTGGCATTCTTGTGCCGTGCAGTGCTGTTGATCAGTTTAAGAAGCAATTTACTCATCTTGAAGAAAATGGTGGTAAAAATGGCCCAGCGATTCCATTTGAGAGGAAGCATGTCTCTCTTCCCAGGTAATTATGGGTTTTGGTCCGTCTGTTCTCTTTGTTCATCCTGTGTTCCTCTAGTTTACTTTTGAATGTGAACTTTTCATGAACAGAATTGTATGGTTTCTGCTTGTTGAGTTCTAGCCTTTGTGCACATGAGTGAGATACTAATTTATTTCTCTCCCCAGCTTCCAGCAGACCCGAAATTGGCAGGGACTTGAAAACTGGAACCTGATTTTGGTAGACCAGCTTGCTCCTTAAAAAAAACACATAGAAAATAACTGTTATCAATTTCATCTATTTATTAGATCAAATTACAAGTGAAATGGGACTCAGATTTTCATTTTCTTAGGATTTTGATTTAGATTTCCTGCGCTTTGATGGAATGGTCATTAGAACCCTTCATATGTATCTGTTTTAGGGGTAACTAATTATGCTTGATAACAGAAAAGCTTCGTTGGACTTGTGTGCAATGTGGTATCAAATGTTTTAAGTAGGATTTAATACAAATCTCTCATATTTATTTTCTGATTTTGCCATTATTACGAAAAGGGTATGTTGGAGTTTTGGTCTGTTTAAGAAAAAAGTAAAATATCATGTGGTTATTAGTGTGGATGACTTGTGGAATCAAAGCTGTTTGTTGCACTGTTGTCACTTTAAGGAGATGCTAATGAATAGACTAGGAACGTATTGGTTCTGATGCTGCACACAGCACACAGATGCCCCATAAAGGACCCTTTTTTGTTGGTTTATCCTTTTTTTTTTTTGGGCCTTTATTTGCTTATATGATTTCCATTGTTCAAATGTCTAGTTTTAGGAGTTCCTTGAAATGCACCCTCCAGGTTTTGGGGTCCGGTTGTCAAAAAGAAGCATGTCATTTTTCTGAATAAATAATAATGCACTAGAACCCATTACACAATCCAGATGTGTTCTGACGAAGCCTGTCGTACGGCTCTCAAATTTAAACCTAACAATTCATATGTAGATAGGGAAAGTAGGGATCGAATCCACAGAGATTTGTCAACTCTTAAATTAAAATCATTAATCGGAAAGGGTTTGGGGGGTTTTTGGTATTTTGAGAATAGAATTAAAAAGGAATTTGGAATATAAATGATATAAAAAAAAACGTTAGCAAGGAATTAGTATCAAGTTATATTTTTCATGGGATTAATCATAGATAAAGACATTATTAAGTAATTGGTTTTAGAATCCCGATCAGCTCAGACAGATTCCTATCCTTACAAATTAGATTAATCCCGATCAGCTCAGACAGATTAATCTCTAATTTAATTAAACACCACTACCAACCAGCGTGTATAGGATGTTCAATCAAATTGCATTAAGTAAATAAGGCATCACCAACATTAAATTGTATATAACAATCAGCTTAATTATATACAATTTAAATTATATAATTCCACTACTAATTTAATTAAGCCAAGAGCTGCAACTCAATTAAATTAGTAGATGCCACTTGAATCATTAATACAAGATTAATAATCCTAGCTATATAATCACGTTTATTAATTGGATTGTCAATCCAATTAATTCACATAATTATATTAATTAAAACAGGAATTACATAAATACTTAATTAATATATAGATATAAGTATATTAAATAAATATACAAATATATATATATATATATATATATATATAAAGAAAGATTGGATTTATATTAACTAAACAAATTAGGCGGTTCAACCGGCCATTTAAATAAATTAAACTAAAAGTATGGAGGCTCGGCCTTCCATAAAAAAGAAAATAAAAGACATAAAAGTAAATTAAACTAATAGGTGGCTCGGCCATCCATTTGCGATATTTAAAGTGCATAAAGCAAAATAAATAAAGACTAGGCGGGTAAACCGACCATAAGTCCAGTTAAATAAATCCAAATAGAAATTAAGTACAAAGAAAATTATCTCATAATCTCATTTATTAATAACTTAACACATATCCTTACTAACAAAGGAAATTACTCACAATCCATATTTAATAAATATAAGATGAAATTTATAAACATTAGAACGAAAATTTGAAAGAAATACTCCCCGAAAATATTGAAATTATCCGGACATAATTTCTTTACTAAATTTTACAAAAAGACTTGAAAAACTATTCTAAAAATTCTAGAAATTATATTAATATGAAGATAATAATAAAAGAAAGAGATTACAAAAGAAATGAAGAAGATTGGAGCTAAATTGGTGTCCCAAATGAGAAATGAAGCTAGCATATTTATAGGGAAATTTCTAGGGGTAAAATGGTCATTTTGACTTCCGGTACTGTAGCAGGTTGACTTGTTGACTTTGACCAGCCGACGGATACTGTTCATGACGTAAGCAGTGATGTCATCATCGACGGTGGTACTGTTCACCGGAGTTACTGTTCATCGATTTTTTTTTTTTTTTTTTTGCATCTTCACTTCTTCTTCTTCTTCTTTTTATCTCCAAAATGTACTAAAATACACTGAAAAACTTATAAACAAAGAAATAGAAAGGAAATGTGAAATATATCAATTAAATGACACAATTAACCGATTTTTAAACAAAATATAGTCATTAAATAGTATAAAAATCAGTTAATTTATGAGTACATCAAATTCCCCCACACTATCTCTTTGCTTGTCCTCAAGCAAAATATAAACACACAATATAAAAATATAAATAACTTAAACAAGATTAATAAGGTAACAAAGTGTTATATTAATTTCAATACAACTTTCACAATTAACCCCTTTTTATTTGAAAAGCAATTGTGCTCGTGTGCTTGAATATCATTTACAAGTTTAACATTAATATTCAAAGTTAACAAAATGTGACTGCGAAAAACATAAAACCCATAATTTTTTTTTTTTTTTTTTTTTTTGAAAACATGCTATCAGTATAATGAAAAGATAACAGCAAAGTCACTATGTAAATGAAAATACATTCTTAGTTTCTCAACACAACTTATAAGTTTGTAAACTCACATACTCTCCACTAATGATGAAAATTTTGGTCGATCTGGGTCAAATAGGACTTTTAAGCTTGTAATGTTAAGCTCGGGATTTGGCTACAAACGAATGATAAGAATATTCAAAATATTTCAAGAGTTTATATTGAGAATGAATTACTACCTCTTGAAGAAAAATTAGCCATGATATCTCTTCATTTTTCACACTTTTCTATTTTCTTCTTTTTCTTTTCTTTTCTTCTTCTTCTTCTTTTTTTTTTTTTTTTTTTTTTGAAGAGATCATATCTACGAGCTTTTTTTTTTTCTTTCAATTTTTTGACAATATCTCATAATCCTTTATCAACAGTGTTCATAACTTTTCAATACAGATTAACACATGTTTAATACATTCTCAATAAAGTATCTGGATAGAAAAGTAATAAACGAAGCTATTTATCAAAGAAATTAAATGGTAATGAAACCATTCATACTTGTTGGCTCAAAGTAGGATCGAGGGATATATATAAGTATGGTTCGTTCAGAAAGGCTCAAACTATCAAAGAATGCCTTATGTCATCCCCAAATCAACCAAGATTTTATTTAAATTTCGTCTCAAGCATGTGAAAGAACAAGCTCTAGTGTGTAGAGAGTGACCTTAAATGTACTAAAACACACAGTAAACTTACATTATCATCAAATCACAATACTAATATTTTTAACTTTGTGTTTCATAATATAAAAGATTTAGCCACATTAGTTAAATAAGAATATTTTTGTCAAATTGCTAAGATATTCAATTGATTTATTCGAAAAAATTTTACAGAAAGGGGTACAATTATAAAAGGACTGAAAAATTTAACACAAAATTACCTAACATCTTAAAAAGTTATAATACATGCATTATTTATTCAACAAAACAACAAATTATTAAAAACAATGTTTTTAAAGGTGCGGATCAAGAATCAAATGAGTTTAATCACTTGACTCTTTACTCAAACCACCCCCCACACTTGGGAATTACATTGTCCTCAATGTAAAAACACACAAAGTTTTAAAAACAACAACATTATTCCACAGCTTTTAATAAAAAGAAAATAACACACATTTATTTAAAAAGAAAAACTTACAACTTTAACTCTAAATCCATTGAATCTCTTTTTCGCTTGTTACCGGAAATTGACCAGTTAATTGGAGGTACTTCTGGATCTGTCTCTGGTACAAAAGCTACTAATTCATCCAATAGCTCCTTAGTTGTGGGTTGCAGATACAATTATTCTTCGTGCTACTGGAGATAGAAGCTTATGTGTAACAGCTATGTCAAGAAATGCTAATAAACCATCAAAGTAGTGATCAACATTTAAAAGACCAATTGGTTTAGTGTGCAGTTTCATGTTAAACCAGAATGTTAAATTGAACAAGCATTCTAAAACCTCATATCCTCCTGGTATGACTATGAAAGCATCAGAGTTATGCAACATGAGTGTCATGCATTCATAAAATGATTTTGTTTGTACCTCATATCCAATTGTTCTGCCATATACTTCTTTCAGAGGAGTAGGAATTACACCTACCGCGAGAACTTTGTTTGGTTGATTTGTTTCAATCTGAACAAGTGTTTGGTATGACTGGTGTGCTTGAGCAACCTCTCCAATTAATTCAGCATTTCCTCCTCCGTATACTAGACCGATCTTTCGATGAGTTAGTACTCTTCCCAATTGGATAGCAGCAGTTAGATGCGAAATAGTAATGCCCACGGTCGTTCCTCCAAACACTGCGATGTTTGTTAGACTTCTGATTGGTGAACCTTTCATAGTAAAGACTTCAAAAGTGATTCTGTTACACACTAAAAAGAAAACAAACAAATAAAACAAATCAAGGAAGAAACAAATAAAAACAAGTAGTTGTGATTATGGCTCACATCTTCCTCTGGTTTTACGTCCAGTAACGGTTTCAAACACCTTTTATGAGTCGGGGGTATGCTGCTCATCCAGCTTTCTTAAAAACTGGCAAACAGGATCATTTAAATTCAGATACCGAAGATTGTACCGGAGTTGTTCAATTTTGAATTGTTTCCATAACCCGAGAATTTCCATTTGAACGTATCCACTAGAATGCGAATCAAGAGTCAGTTTGATATCATCTAATGACTCTTTACTCAGTCCATTCTTAATGAAAGCAATTTTGTCTTCCCGATTATCGGATAAATACCCAAGTGAACGACAACTGGTATCACAGTTCCATCTAGCACATTTATAACAGACTCTCATTCTTTTACCTCTCCGTTTCTTTGCATAACTACTCTTCCCCAACCCAGGTGGACGTTTGGGAAAAGCTGGATGTTCACCACTAATTCGGACCTTAGCTTCAATTATCCACCTAATATCCTCAGGCATTCCAATGGATACTAGTAATTTGATACGCTCCAATCTCATCAGATAGATTTTTCTCAATAATTAATAGGGAGCAATGGATAATATCTTCTCATTTCATTAAAGAATCATCCATTATGTAACAAAGAGATAGAAAGAAAGAAGGGATGGAAAGACAAACTAAAATGTAAAAGGAAAGAAATACCTTGCAGATGGAATTTACTCTTGAAAGGAAATTAGCAGAAATCGTTTGGTGATTCGTTCAACAATTAAGCAGGCTATTTAAAGCCGTGTTTAATCACTGTTGGACATTTAATTAACTTAAATACGCCGTCTTTCAGTATCCGAGAAGACGCGTATTCAACAATTTCTGTTAGGCCTGCAAGCTAAAAAGTGAAAAAGGAAAATCAAACAATTCAAAAGTATTAAAGAAAACGATGGGTTGCCTCCCACACAGCGCCCTTGTTTAACGTCTTAGACTCGACGAGCACAGATTTCAATTCTTTTCTTGTGGTGGGTCTTCAAAAGCAACGGAATCGATAATTTGTCCGACAAAACCTTCATGAAAAGGTTTAAGGAGATGACCGTTCACTTTGAAAATTTTGCTCGTTTGAAGACTTTTTATCTCCACTGACCCGTGATTAAAGATATTAATGATAACAAATGGGCCAATCCACCTTGACTTTAGCTTTCCTGGAAACAGTCTCAGACGAGAATTATAGAGTAGAACCTTATCACCAATATTGAAATTTTTCCTTGAAAGATTTTTGTCATGGTAATATTTCATCTTTTCTTTTGCAATCCAGGAATTAACATATGCATCATTTCTAATCTCTTCTAGTTCTTGAATCTGCAGTTTTCGATTAGATTGTGCATCATCAAGATTAAGATGACATTGTTTAATGGCCCAAAATGCCTTATGTTCTAATTCCACAGGTAGATGACAGGCTTTACCATAAACCAATCTAAATGGTGACATACCAATAGGGGTTTTGAATGCAGTTCTATATGCCCAAAGAGCATCTCCCAATCGAAGGCTCCAGTCTTTCCTATTAGGATTGACTACTTTAGCTAGAATAGACTTAATTTCCCTGTTAGAGATTTCAGCAAGTCCATTTGTTTGAGGATGATAGGCAGTAGAAACCTTATGAGAAACATGATATTTTTTAAACAGAGTTTCCACTACCTTGTTGCAAAAATGCGTACATCTGTCACTGATGATGGCCTTTGGAATTCCAAATCTATGGAATATGTTGTCTTTGATAAATGTCACAACTGCTTTGGAATCATTCGTTTGAGTGGCCTTAGCTTCAATCCATTTGGACACATAATCCACTGCAAGCAAGATGTAAGTATTTCCAAAAGACGAAGGAAAAGGTCCCATGAAATCAATACCCCATACATCAAAAAGTTCACAAACTAAGATAGTTTTCAAAGGCATTTCATCTCTCTTGGATATATTACCAACTCTTTGACATTCATTGCAAGATTTAACAAAGTAATATGCATCTTTGTTAAGAGTAGGCCAATAAAATCCACTTTCCAGAATTTTTCTAGCAGTTCGTTTTGGTCCAAAATGACCTCCACATTCAAAAGTATGACAAAAATTCAATATGGATTGAATTTCGTTATTTGGAACACATCTGCGTATGACATTGTCTGCGCAGCTTTTGAAAAGGTAGGGGTCATCCCAAAGGTAGTATTTTGAGTCATTCCTAATTTTATCCTTTTGAGGCTTAGATAAATGATTTGGAAATACTTTGGTAACAATATAATTAACCATATCAGCATACCAAGGTATAATTCCATGCAATGCATAAAGATGCTCATCAGGAAATAAATCAGAGATAGGAGATACTTCCCCGTCATATGTCAGTCGACTCAAATGATCAGCAACAAGATTCTCTGCTCCCTTCTTATCTCGGATTTCAAGGTCAAATTCCTGGAGTAAGAGAATCCATCTCAGTAGTCTTGGTTTAGACTCCTTCTTCTTTAACAGGTACTTTAGAGCTGCATGATCTGAATAAACAATCACTTTTGTTCCCAACAGATAAGATCTAAATTTTTCTAGAGCAAAAATAACAGAGTAGAGTTCCTTCTCAGTTGTGGTATAATTGCATTGGGCATCATCAAGTAATTTAGATGCATAATATATCACATGAGGAACTTTATCTATTTTCTTACCTAGAACAGCTCCAACTGCTTTGTCACTAGCATCACACATTATCTCAAAAGGAAAATTCCAATTAGGGGGTTGAATGATAGGTGATGAAATCAATTTCTCTTTCAACAGTTTAAATGCATGTTTACAACCTTCATCAAAATTGAATTTATGTTCTTTTTGTAATAGCTTACATAAAGGTTGAACAGTTTTAGAGAAATCTCTAATAAACCTTCTATAGAATCCAGCATGGCCTAAGAAGGATCTTACCTCTCTTACCGTAGAAGGATAAGGAATAGACTTAATCACATCAATCTTGGCTTTGTCAACAGCCAGTCCTTTTGGTGAAACTACGTGCCCTAAAACAATTCCTTGTTCTACCATAAAATGACACTTTTCATAATTGAGAACAAGGATAGTTTCAACACAACGTTTAAGCACAAGTTCCAAATTTTCTAACATGAATCAAATGAATTTCCATAGACAGTGAAATCATCCATGAAAATTTCAATGATATTCGTGACAAAATCAGAAAATAAGGACATCATGCATCTTTGAAATGTAGCAGGTGCATTGCATAGACCAAAAGGCATTATTCTATAAGCATAAGTACGAATGGGCATGTAAAAGTAGTCTTACCTTGGTCCTCTGGGGCAATAGCAATCTGAAAATAACCAGAATAACCATCAAGGAAACAATAATGAGAACGACCAGATAGACGTTCTAACATTTGATCCATGAAAGGAAGGGGAAAATGGTCTTTCCTAGTGGATGCATTAAGTTTCCTGTAGTCTATACAGACTCTCCAACCATTTTGCACTCTAGTAGGAACTTTCTCACCTTCAGAGTTCTCCACAATAGTTATTCCACTTTTCTTTGGAACAACATGCACAGGACTTACCCAATGTGAATCTGTGATTGGATAGATGACACCAGCATCAAGAAGTTTAAGAATTTCAGCTTTTACTACTTCCATCATATGAGGGTTTAGTCTCCTTTGTGACTCTCTGGTTGGTTTAGCTCCATCTTCTAACAATATACGGTGCATGCATGTTGATGGGCTAATACCTTTAATGTCGGCTAAAGTCCAGCCGATGGCAGTAGTTTTGTTGTCCCTAAGCACAGAAACTAACCTCTCTTCTTGGGAAGATGAGAGATTGTTAGCAATAATAACAGGTAAAGCATTACCTTCACTCAAATATGCATATTTCAAATGAGAAGGTAAAGCTTTAAGCTCAAGTGACGGGGGACAAACAACAGATGGTAAAATTTTATCATGTGAGCTAGGTAATGCAATTTTAGAATTACTAACAGGACATGCAGATAAATCCTTGACAGCTTGTTTAAGTTCATTATCACATTCCACAGATAAAGTGTCAAGAATATTTTCATCTATGCTCAAGTTCATAATGGATTGCATCATTTCAGTGTAGCTCAAATCAAATGTATCTTCAATAAGTGGATCTATAATATCCACAACAGAAACTGTAGAACATTCATCAGAAGGGTACTTCATGGCATCAAATATGTTAAAAGAAATTTTATCACCATCAAATTCCATTGATAAAGTACCTTCATTTACATCAATCTTAGTTCTAGCAGTTTTCAGAAATGGTCTACCTAACAGAATAGGTGACTGTGATGAACAAGTATTTTGGCTATCCTCGGTTTTTAAAATGTAGAAATCTGCAGGGAATACTAAATCATTGACTTTAACCAGTACATCTTCTATTACTCCTTCTGGATAAGCCACAGACCTATCAGCTAACTGAATAACAATTCTAGTCGGCTTCATTGGTCCCAAATTTAAAGAGTTATAGATTGTATACGGCATGACATTAATAGAGGCTCCTAAATCTAGCATACAACCTGAGACTACCTTATCACCAATTGTACAAGGGATAGCGAACATACCTGGATCTTTTTGCTTTGCAGGAAGTTTTTGTTGGAGAACAGCAGATACACATTCCCCCACACTGATTCTCTCGTTACCTTTAAGCTTCTTCTGTTCGTACAAAGTTCTTTTAGGAATTTAGCATAACGAGGAATCTGTCTTATTGCAACCAAAGAGGAATGTTGACTTCAACTTTCTTGAAGATTTCAAGAACATCTTTCTCTTCCTCATCTTTTTTGTTCTTAGTTAACATATTAGGGAAAGGAGGACTTACCTTGGGAATAGAAAAAGAAGATTCTCCTATTTGAGGAACTTTGTCGGAAGATGTTGGGCTTGAAATAGGTGCTTTCTCCGTGCCTTTATTTTCCTCTGGTCTCTTGGATTCTTCCAACACTTTACCACTTCTTAGTGTTACGGCACTAGCATTCTCTCTAGGATTGAGTGGTTGTGATGGAAGTTTATTGAAAAGTTGTGTTTTCAATTGACCTAACTCAGAAGCCATTTGTCCCTACCTGATTCTCCAAGTTGTGAATGCTAGACTTTGTATCCTTTTGGAAGGACATGGTATCTCTTTGAAAGATATAGAACTTGAGGCTAGAGATTTTCACCATATCTTCTAAAGACATACTCTGTTGTTGGTTCTGAGGAGGTTGAGGAGGATTTTGGTGTTGATTAGGAACAAAACCTGGTGGGTTCATTGGTGGCCTAACCCCTTGGTTACTCCATCTAAAGTTAGGATGGTCTCTCCACCCTTCATTGTATGTGTTGGAGAATGGATTGTGTCTTCTCTGAGGTTGGTTCTGAAAATTACCCATGGCATTGGCTTGTTCCTCTTGAAATAGTGTAGGACAATAATCTGTAGGATGGTCATTGCTTAAACAAATTCCACATGCTTTTACTGGTGCATTGATTCTTTTCCCAACTAATTGACCAACTAAATTGGTAAGATGATCTAATCTTTGCTCAATTTGTGTAGATGATGATGATGATGATGCATCTACTTCATTAACTTTCCTGACAGTATCATTCCTGGTGTTAAAGATTGTGAATTAGCAGCCATGTTTGCTATTAATTCACGTGCAGCTTGTGGGGTTTTATCTGAAAGAGCACCACCACTAGCAGCATCAATTGTCATCCTATCATAAGAAATCAAACCCTCATAAAAATATTGAATTAATAGTTGTTCAGGTATTTGATGATGAGGACAACTAGCACATAATCTTTTAAATCTTTCCCAATATTCATACATGTTTCACCAGTTTGTTGTCTTATGCCACTTATATCCTTTCGGACTGTTGCAGTTCTAGATGCAGGATAATATTTAGCTAGAAAAGCTCTTTGCATTCCAGTCCAATCTTGAATAGATCCCGAAGGCAAATCATATAACCAATCTTTTGCACTATTTGTAAACTAAAAGGAAAAGAACGCAGTTTAATAACTTCATCTCTTGTACCTTCTTGTTTCAAATTAGTGCAAATAACATGAAATTCCTTAATGTGCCTAAGTGGATCTTCTCCAGGTAATCCATTAAAAGTTGGCAAACATTGTATAAAACCAGTATGCATTTTAAAATTAGCATCAACTTGTGGAAAAAATAATGCATAAAGGTTGTTCATCAAGAGTGGGAGCAGTGAGTTCTTTCAAAGATCTTTGATTCAAAGCCATATTTAAAAGATAAGTAGGAAGAATATCACCAGAAATAAGTTGGGTATCCGGTTGATTTTCTGCCTTGCCTTCTTCAAGATCCGTAGCTTGTTCTCTGATCTCAACTGGTGTTTTACTCCCTTGTCCTTTCCGGTGATCTTATCACTTCTTAAGTGCATACAACAATGAACTTGTTGTTTGGGTCACCAAAGGAATGAAATTTGTAACAAAAGAAAAAGATTAATAATTTAATAGAAGAAATTAAAACAAATCCCCGGCAACGGCGCCAAAATTTGACGAAGCCTGTCGTACGGCTCTCAAATTTAAACCTAACAATTCTATGTAGATAGGGAAAGTAGGGATCGAATCCACAGAGATTTGTCAACTCTTAAATTAAAATCATTAATCGGAAAGGGTTTGGGGGGTTTTTGGTATTTTGAGAATAGAATTAAAAAGGAATTTGGAATATAAATGATATAAAAAAAAACGTTAGCAAGGAATTAGTATCAAGTTATATTTTTCATGGGATTAATCATAGATAAAGACATTATTAAGTAATTGGTTTAGAATCCCGATCAGCTCAGACAGATTCCTATCCTTACAAATTAGATTAATCCCGATCAGCTCAGACAGATTAATCTCTAATTTAATTAAACACCACTACCAACCAGCGTGTATAGTATGGTCAATCAAATGCATTAAGTAAATAAGGCATCACCAACATTAAATTGTATATAACAATCAGCTTAATTATATACAATTTAAATTATATAATTCCACTACTAATTTAATTAAGCCAAGAGCTGCAACTCAATTAAATTAGTAGATGCCACTTGAATCATTAATACAAGATTAATAATCCTAGCTATATAATCACGTTTATTAATTGGATTGTCAATCCAATTAATTCACATAATTATATTAATTAAAACAGGAATTACATAAATACTTAATTAATATATAGATATAAGTATATTAAATAAATATAAAATATATATATATATATATATAAAGAAAGATTGAATTTATATTAACTAAACAAATTAGGCGGTTCAACCGGCCATTTAAATAAATTAAACTAAAAGTATGGAGGTCGGCCTTCCATAAAAAAGAAAATAAAAGACATAAAAGTAAATTAAACTAATAGGTGGCTCGGCCATCCATTTGCGATATTTAAAGTGCATAAAGCAAAAAAAATAAAGACTAGGCGGGTAAACCGACATAAGTCCAGTTAAATAAATCCAAATAGAAATTAAGTACAAAGAAAATTATCTCATAATCTCATTATTAATAACTTAACACATATCCTTACTAACAAAAGGAAATACTCACAATCCATATTTAATAAATATAAGATGAAATTTATAAACATTAGAACGAAAATTTGAAAGAAATACTCCCCGAAAATATTGAAATTATCCGGACATAATTTCTTACTAAATTTTACAAAAAGACTTGAAAAACTATTCTAAAAATTCTAGAAATTATATTAATATGAAGATATAATAAAAGAAAGAGATTACAAAAGAAATGAAGAAGATTGGAGCTAATTGGTGTCCAAAATGAGAAATGAAGCTAGCATATTTATAGGGAAATTTCTAGGGGTAAAATGGTCATTTTGACTTCCGGTTACTGTAGCAGGTTGACTTGTTGACTTTGACCAGTCGACGGATGGATACGTTCATGACGTAAGCAGTGATGTCATCATCGACGGTGGTACTGTCACCGGAGTTACTGTTCATCGATTTTTTTTTCACTCTTCTTCTTCTTCTTTTTATCTCCAAAATGTACTAAAATACACTGAAAAACTTATAAACAAAGAAATAGAAAGGAAATGTGAAATATATCAATTAAATGACACAATTAACCGATTTTTAAACAAATATAGTCATTAAATATTATAAAAATCAGTTAATTTATGAGTACATCATGTCACAACTGTAACATGCTCTGTTGTATTAAAAAATTTCTGTTCTTTACACCACCACTATCCCCCTCCCCCCCTAAAAAAAAGAAGGGAAAATTCTGATGTTTTCGACATAGCTTTGGTAGTTTGTTGTGCTTATGATTGTAACAAAGGATTCATCTCTCTTTATCCAGGTCGACAATTGTACATTCTAATGTAGGCGCTCTTAAAGAACAATCAAAAGCTGTGAATGGAAAAGACCGGCAGATTAGCGAAGAGCTATGCAATAGAAACCCCAGAGATTCTGATGGATTTCCTGCAAATGTTTCGAGAACCCTGCAGACACAACAGAGGATTCCTCAAGGTGAAGTTACTTGAGACTTGTTTCTTGATTGATCATTTGTAGTATCCCATAATTTTAGCTGATGCTACACGGGAAAGGACAATTGTCATTGTCTGGTGACAACTCATTAGTGTTCTGATGTCCAGCCAAACCAGGGAAAGTGGTGGGTCCAGTCTTACCATTTGAAAACGGAAATGTTATTAAGGAAGCTTATGATCCTAGAACACTTGTCAGGAGCACAATCCATCCTCCACGTGTTTATCCTCCGGCATTTTCCTATCGTGGAAATGGTTCACAAAAGCAGGAAAAACCAACTATGGAGACAGAGAGGATCTCTTCACAAACAAGACAATTGCCTGAGTGTGGCATGGCCTCGAAATTGGCACCAGATATAGCCATAAATATTGATAGCAACCCGTTTTACATGACACGAGCTGCAGTAACTAAGGACCATGTTGATGACAGGGTCACCATCGATACAAACTTATTGCAGGCTAAATCTCAATATAGTGGAATAGGTGTTGCTGCAGCAGCGGCGGCAGCTGCTAGTGCTGCTACCAGTAGAAAAGTGGGAACCATTCGGTTTGGTGTCTCTAGGATGTATTAGCTGAAGGCTTTATGTAGATGCTGAGGTTGGTATTGGATTGGTACATGGGGGAAGCTGGGTTCTTTATTAAAGGAATAGTGTCCAGAAGTTAGGAAGTGGATGTTGGTGTACATAATTACAATGGGGATTTGGGTGTTGTCCTCTTCAAAGAGCCGCCTTCTTTATTAGCTTTTGATAAATACTACATGTTATTGAAATGATACTTCAGTTTCTTGTTTGGGCCCTCAATGTGCGTTCGTTTGTGAGAGCATGTGGGCATCTTAATAATTGCGTCCATAACTTGCGTATTCTAAAAATCGTCAACATTGTAGGTGAGGAACTTGTCAATTCAATGAAATTTTTAAAATTTTTGTAATTTTTTGAATTCTATGAATTTTTATAAAATTTTACAAAATCTATTAGATGTAATAAATTTTATTGAATTTTTGTTATTTATTTTAGTGTAATTTGATAGATTTTTGTCCTATTATAGATTTTGTAGAATTTCATCGAATTTTGTGTTATTTATTTTAGTGAAATTTGATGAATATTTATTCTTTTATTATAATTATATAATGAATAGATTTTTTTAATAAAAAAAATATAGTGCATATGTATTTTTTTAATGTGATATTTTTGAAAGGTAGATAAATTGAACAAAGTTATGTACGTAATTATTCATTGTAAAAAATTCATAAAAAATTTTAAAAACAAAATCAAATTTTGTACTTTATTAATGAAAATTATAAGGTATTAAATTTTTTAACTTTGATAAATAAATGATTCATTAATTGTTTTTAATTAATTTTTCAGGTATCTTTTTAATTTACGTATCATAAATAAGATTATTCTTTAATTTTTTATTTTTATAATTCAAAGTCAATGAAATTATTCTTGTAGAGGAGAAATATAATGTTATGGATAGATATTCATGATATTTTATTTTTTATATTTATTATTTTTTTAATGGGTAACAAATAAATAAATAAAACGAAATTCTAGGGGGTCACGATCAAATTTGTGCATTCATATTTTTTACTTTAAATTTTATAAAATTCCATTAAAAATAGAATTTTATTGAAATTTATGAACTTTTGAGGACATTGAAATCTTATGGAATTCATTAAATTTCATATTGAAGACCTTATATTTTGATGGATTTTATAAAATTTTAAATTAAGGATACATGTAATATTATATAATTTTAAATTCTATCAAATTTTATAATGAAACCCCTAAATATGTTGTCTTTGTACAAGAATTTTCGGTCTTTAATGTTATGGAGGAATTTTATAATAAATTTGATCTTCATTATTGATTAATAAGTTATATTTTAAAAGGTACAAACTCTAACACTTACAAAAAATGGTACAAACTCTAAGTATTTAATACATAAATATCGCGATCATATATAATAATTTTGATATATAACTTTTCGTAGAAGATTTTGCACATTAATCAATAAAGTATTTTAGTTTCCATAATAATCTTATTTATTTTGTCTCATAAAGAGAATAATTTTTTTGTACATAAGAAAGATAAAATGAAAATAGAGTGTCTTCTTAAAAATAAAAAAGACATGAGAGGAGGAATAATAATAAATAAAAGTAATATTAGAACAAGCGATAAAAGTATTTCTAAAATGTCGTAAAATGGCTTATAATTAAGGATAATGTACTTATAAAAAGAAAATGAGATAATATTTATATAGTTCAATGCACAACTTTTTCTTTTTCTTTCATTTTGTTAAAATGAAAGTGCAGTGAAATTGAAATTCAATGCAGTTAAAATTGATTTTGTTATTACTTAATATAGATTGAAACGTTCTTGTTATGTTATATTTAGACTATATATAACAATTTTAAAAATGTATTTTCACGGTTCAAGTAATATTAATTAATTCTTTTTTTTTAAAAAAAAAGTAATATTAAATACTCAAATTTGAACATGCTATTTTAATCTTATACGAAGTAGTTCTCCAAAAATTAAATTATACCAATTCATTACTAATGAAATGAAAATTTCATAAAAATTAATTTATGAAATATTTATAAAATATTTTGATATACTCATAAATTAACTGATTTTTATATTATTTAATTATTACATTTTGTTTAAAAATTGGTTAATTATGTTATTTAATTTATATATTTCATACTTTCCTTTTATTTATTTGTTTGTAAGTTTTCTAGTGTATTTTAGTTTATTATGGAGATAAAAATGAAGAAGAAGAAATTTTGGAGAAGTTTAAAAAAAAAAAATGTTATTCGATGATGTGGTGCAATAAGAAGATGACAAGTGGCGTTTCTAGAAGTCGCAATGTGGACAAATGACGATGCGACACGTGGTGAAGTTTGGGAAAATTAGGTCACCAATTGAATTTTCAAGACTTTGGAATACGAAATGACCATTTTGCCATTGATTTTTGTGCCTATAAATATGAAGCTTATTTTTATGATTTCAATACCAATTTAACTTCAATCTTCTCCATTTCTTTCTTTAATTATTGTCTTCATCTTAGTATATTTTTCAAAATTTTTAGAATAATATTTCAAGGTGTTTTATAATATTTAGTAAAACAATTATGTTGAGATAATTTAAATATTTCCTAGGAGTTTATCTTTCAAATTTTCTTTTCAATGCTTATAAATTCCATTTTATATTTATTAAATATGTATTGTGAGTAGTTTCCTTTTGTTAAAAGGATACGTGTTAAGTTTTTAATAAATGAGATTGTGAGATAATTTTCTTTGTACTTAATTTCTATTTGAATTTATTTAACTGGACTTATGGCCGGCTTACCCGCCTAGTCTTTATTTATTTTGCTTTATGCACTTTAAATATCACAAATGGATGACTGAGTCACATAATTAGTTTAGTTTACTTTTTATGTCTTTTATTTTATTTATTATGGAAGACCGAGCCTTTTAACTAGTTTAATTTCTTTTTATGTCTTTAATTACTTTTTATGGAAGACCGAGCCTCCATACTTTTAGTTTAATTTATTTAAATGACAGGTTGAATCACCTAAATTTTTTAGTTAATATATAAATGCAATCTTTCTTTATATATATATATATATATTAATTGAGTATTTATATAATTATTTTTTAATCAATATAATTGTGTGAATTAATTGGATTGACAATCTAGTTAATAAATATGATTATATAGCTATGATTATTAATCTTGTATTAATGATTCAAGTAGCATCTACTAGTTTAATTGAGTTGCAACTCTTGTCTGAATTAAATTAGTAGTGGAATAATATAATTTAAATTGTATATAATTAAGCTGATTGTTATATACAATTTAATATTTGTGATGCCTTATTTACTTAATGCAATTTGATTGAGCATCCTATACATGCTGGCTGGTAATGATGTTTAATTAAATTAGAGATTAATCTGTCTGAGCTGATCGTGATTAATCTAATTTGTAAGGATAGAAATCTGCCTGAATTGATCGGGATTCTAAAACCTACTACTTAATAATGTATTTATCTATGATTAATCCCATGAAAAATATAACTTGATGCTAGTTCCTTACTAACGTCTTTTTATATAATTTATATTCTAAATTCCTTTTTAATTCTATTAACAAATCTAAAAATCCCAAAAATATTTATTTTAATTGTTGTTATTTTCTTGTTCTCAAAATATCAAAGCCCCCAAAACCTTTTCCAATTAATGATCTTAATTTAAGAGTTGACAAATATCTGTGGATTCGATCCATACTTTCCCTATCTACATAGGAATTGTTAGGTTTAAATTTGTGAGCCATGCGACAGACATTATCAAATTTTGGTGCCGTTGCCGGTGATTTGTTTCAATTTCTTCTATTAAAATTGTTAATCTTTTTATTTTGCTACAGATTTAAATCATTTGGTGAAGCCAAACAACAAGTTCATTGTTGTATGGGCTTAAGAGTGGTAAGATCACCGGAGAACAAAGGAGTAAAACACCAGTTAAAACACCAACTATGGATTTTGAAAAGGCGAAGCAAAATATCAACCGGATACCCAGGAATGATATTGTCATGAAAGTTAATGAGTAGATGCATCATCATCATCTACACAAATTGAGCAAAGATTAGATCATCTTACCAATTTAGTTGGTCAATTAGTTGAGAAAAAAATCAATGCACCAGTAAAATTATGTGGAATTTGTTTAGGCAATGACCATTCTACAGATTCTTGTTCTACTCTCTTTCAAGAGGAACAAGCCAATGCCATGGGTAATTTTTAGAACCAACCTCAGAGAAGACACAATCCATTCTCCAACACATACAATGAAGGGTGGAGAGACCATCCTAGCTTCAGATTGAGTAACCAAGGGATTAGACCACTAATGAACCCACCAGGTTTGTTCTTAATGAACACCAAAATCCTCCTCAATCTTCTTAGAACCAACAACAGAGTATGTCTTTAGAAGATATGGTGAAATCTCTAGCTTCAAGTTCTATATCTTTTCAGAGAGATACCATGTTCTTCCAAAAGGATACAAAGTCCAACATTCACAATTTGGCTTATGAGTTAGGTCAATTTCAAACACAATTTTTCAATAAACTTCCATTACAACCACTCAATCCTAGAGAAAATGCTAGTGTCGTAACATTGAGAAGTGGTAAAGTATTGGAAGAATCCAAGAGACCAGAGGAAAATAAAGGAATGGAGAAATCACCTATTTCAAGCCCAACATCTTTCGACAAAGTTCCTCAGATAGGAGAATCTTCTTATTCTATTCCCAAGGTAAGTCATCTTTTCCCTAATAGGTTAACTAAGAACAAGAAAGATGAGGAAGAAAAAGATGTTCTGGAGATCTTCATGAAAATTGAAGTCAACATTCCTTTTTTGGATGCAATAAGACAGATTCCTCGTTATGCTAAGTCCTAAAAGAACTTTGTACCAACAAGAAGAAGCTTAAAGGTAACGAGAGAATCAGTGTGGGGGAATGTGTGTTTGCTATTCTCTAACAGAAATTTCCTCCAAAGCAAAAGATCCAGGTATGTTCACTATCCCTTGTACAATTGGTGATAAAATAGTCTCAGGTTGTATGCTAAATTTAGGAGCCTCTATTAATGTCATGTCTTATGAAATCTATAACTCTTTAAATTTGGGACCAATGAAGCCTACTAGAATTGTTATTTAGTTAGTTGATAGGTCTGTGGCTTATCCAAAAGGAGTAATAGAAGATGTACTGGTTAAAGTAAATGATTTAGTATTCCCTGCAGATTTCTACATTTTTAAAATTGAGTATAGCCAAAATACTTGTTCATCACAATAATCTATTTTGTTAGGTAAACCATTTTTGAAAACTGCTAGAACTAAGATTGATGTTAATGAAGGTACTTTATCAATAGTATCTGATGGTGATAAAATTTCTTTTAACATATTTGATGCAATGAAGTACTATTCTGATGAATGTTCTACAGTTTTTGTTGTGGATATTATAGATCCACTTATTGAAGATATATTTGATTTGTACTATACTGAAATAATGCAATCCATTATGAACTTGAGCATAGATGAAATGTTTTTGACACTTTATATGTGGAATGCGACAATAAACTCAAACAAGCTGTCAAGGATTTATCTGCATGTCTGTTAGTAATTCAAAAATTGCATTACCTAGCTCAGCTGATAAAATTTTACCATATGTTGTTTGTCCCCTGTCACTTGAGCTTAAAGCTTTACCTTCTCATTTGAAATATGCATATTTGAGTGAAGGTAATGCTTTATGAAAGCCCTAAAGCTTTTAATGTCTTAATTTTGATTAATGACAAACATTGATAAGGACTAATGTCTTATTTGTACAAGTGATAGAGTTTTTGGATTCATGATTTAATCCATGCAAGAACAAGATTTTAAGTCTTCAAGGAAGTATACAAGTCAAGACTATCAAGATCTGAAGACAAGCTTTTATTGGATTAGATAGGAACTAGAGGTATAGTTTTAGAGTTATATATTTTGATATCTCTAGTTCTACCTTTAATTGAGTAATGGTTTCTAAAGGTTGCTCTATGAACTTAAAACGTTATTTCAAAATGTTTTTAATATGTTAAAATATGTTTTGGTATTTCGAAAACCATGCATCATGATTTCAAAACTTAAATGGTTCATAAACTCTTGTTGGATTGATACCATAACTTATATGGTGGATTGAAATCATCATTTGTGTGTTAGAGTATTGTTGATACACAAATGAACATGTTTCAGTCGACCTAAAGTGGTTCAGGCATCATCCATAAGTTAGTTTATCTTGTGGATGCATGTGCTGTCAAATTTGTTCATCTGCCAACCTATGGACGACCATGAGGTCGACCGCAGGTGAAGTCCGGTTGACCGGAAGATGAAAATCATCATCCGGTGGTTGTCCAGTGAGCTTGCGGATGATGGTGCGGACGATCAGTCTGATATGCGGTCGACCGCACTTCTTGAGTGGGTTTCCAACAGCTTCATTTTTTACCGTTGGAAACAAACCTTTAAATACCAAAACCTTTGAAATTCTTTCTAAGAAGATTTTTGAGCAAAAACATTGTATATCTTGATCCTATAACATCTTAGAAACATTCCAAAACCCTTTCAAAACATCAATCTTGTTAAAATCAATCAAGAAGGGTTTTTACATTCAAAGGTGAATTTTGAGCAATCTTGACAAGCCATTACTCAAGAGGTGATTGTGATTCAAATTGATATATCTTCACATTAAGGTGATATCTATCAAACTTTCTATCTCTTATTATTGATTGTAATTGTGTCAAGGTTGCAAGTAGCATAAAAGCCTAAGTGTTAGGGTGAGCCTTGTGTAGGTTGTTTTGTATTCAAGGTTTGTTTGTAAAACCTTTGGGTGAACCTTGAATTGAATTGTTTTGTTAGGATTCACTAAAGAGAGTGGTGGGATTATTGTATAATCAAGGTTGTGTTGTAAAATTCAAGGGTTGAGTGAGCCTTGATTGGTTGAGAGGTTATTTGTAAAATCCTAAGGTGAATTGGGTGAACCTCGTTTGTAATCTCATTTATTTGATTAGTGAAGGAATTTGATAAATCCTTGAGTAGGTAACTCAAGGTAGTGGATTAGGTTTTGTTGGATAAACCGAACCACTATAAATCATTGTGTTCATTGCTCTAATTTCTACATTTTACTTGAACACATTATTTCTCACACAACTAGCACACCAAGTGTTTGATATTTGTTGTCAAAGAGGTGTTTTATTGAATTAGGTTGAAAAATTGGATAAAAACCTAATTCACCCCCTCTTAGGTTTTTCACTTTACCTATAATTATTGCTAACAATCTATCATCTTCCCAAGAAGAGAGGTTAGCTTCTGTGCTTAGGGACAACGAGATTGCTATCGACTGGACTTTAGCCGACATTAAAGTTATTAGGCCATCAACATACATGCACCATATATTGTTAGAAGATGAAGCTAAACTAACCAGAGAGACACAAATAAGACTAAACCCTCATATGATGGAAGTAATAAAAACTGAAATTCTAAAACTTCTTGATGCTGGTGTCATCTATCCCATCATAGATTCACATTGGGTAAGTCCTGTATCCAAAGAAAAGTGGAATAACTATTATGGAAAACTTTGAAGGTGAGAAAGTTCCTACTAGAGTGCAAAATGGTTGGAGAGTCTGCATAGACTACAGGAAACTTATGCATCAACTAGGAAAGACCATTTTCCCCTTCCTTTCATGGATCAAATGTTAGAACGTCTATCTAGTCATTCTCATTATTGTTTCATTGATGGTTATTCTGGTTATTTTCATATTGCTATTGCCCCAGAAGACCAAGGTAAGACTACATTTACATGCCAATTCGGTACTTATACTTATATAAGAATGCCTTTTGGTCTATGCAATGCACCTGCTACCCTTCAAAGATGCAAGATGTCCTTATTTTATGATTTTGTCATGAATATTATTGAAATTTTCATGGATGATTTCACTATTTATGGAAATTCATTTGATTCATGTTAAGAAAATCTAGAACTTGTGCTTAAACGGTGTGTTGAAACTAACCTTGTTTTCAATTATGAAAAGTGTCATTTGATGGTAGAAAAAGGAATTGTTTTAGGGCACGTAGTTTCACCAAAAGGACTGGCTGTTGACAAAGCCAAGATTGATGTGATTAAATCAATTCCTTATCCTTCTACGACAAGAGAGGTAAGATCCTTCTTAGGCTATGCCTGATACTATAGAAGGTTTATTAAGGATTTCTCTAAAACTGTTCAACATTTGTGCAAGTTATTACAAAAAGAACATAAATTCAATTTTGATGAAGGCTGTAAACAAGCATTTAAATTGTTGAAAGAGAAATTGATTTCATCATCTATCATTCAACCCCCTAATTGGAATTTTTCATTTTGAGATAATGTGTGATGCTAGTGACAAAGCAGTTGGAGCTATTCTAGGTTAGAAAATAGATACAGTTCCTCATGTGATATATTATGCATCTAAATTACTTGATGATGCCAAATCCAGTTATACCACAACTGAGAAGGAACCCTACTATGTTATTTTTGCTCTACAAAAATTTAGATGTTATCTGTAGGGAACAAAAGTAATTGTTTATTCAAATCATGTAGCTCTAAAGTACCTGTTAAAGAAGGAGTCTAAATAAAAACTATTGAGATAGATTCTCTTACTCCAGGAATTTGACCTTGAAATCCGAGATAATAAGGGAACAGAGAATCTTGTTGCTGATCATTTAAGTCGACTAATATATGATGGGGAAGTATCTCTTATCACTGATTTATTTCCTTATGAGCATCTTTATGCATTGCATGAAATTATACCTTGGTATGCTGATATGGTTCATTATATTGTTACAAAAGTATTTCGAAATAATCTATCTAAGGCTAAGAAGGATAAAATTATTGGGATGATCCCTACCTATTCAAAAACTGCGTAGACAATGTCATACGCAGATGTGTTCCAAATAATGAAATTCAATCCATATTGAATTTTTGTCATACTTTTGAATGTGAAGGTCATTTTGGATAATAAAGAATTGCTAGAAAAATTATTGAAAGTGGATTTTATTGGCTTACTCTTAATAAAGATGCATATTACTTTGTTTAAAAAATATCATGTTTCTCATAAGATTTCTACTGCCTATTGTAAGGGGAAGTATTTTACAATGTTTGATACATACTCTATAAACTCTTCCTTACTTTGAATCCTTGCACTTAATTGTTTTACCAAATACAATGCATCAATATTTGTCATCATAAAAAAGGGGGAGATTGAAAGCCCTAAAGCTTTTAATGTCTTAATTGTGATTAATGACAAACAATGATGATGACTAATGTCTTGTTTGAAGTCAAGGAAGTATACAAGTCAATACTATCAAGTTTTGAAGACAAGCTTTTATTGGATTAGATAGGAACTAGAGATATAGTTTTAGAGTTTAATATATTTTGATATCTCTAGTCTAACCTCAATAAAAGTGAATGTTTTTTTTTTTAAAATGCACTTCATATAGATAAAATATGAGTTGGATATTTGAAATGATTTTCAAAATACATGGACATATTTTAATTTCTATGAAATGTATTCCACAAACTCTTGGAGTTTATTGGAATCTTGTTTTGCATAGTTTGAATGCATGTGCGGTCGACCTAACTGCAGTGTGGTTGAGCACAGATCATACGGTCGACCAGACCTCTCAACTCATCGTCCGCAGAATGTCTAGAGCTCTCTGGAACACTTGCGGATGATGGTGCGGTCGACCGGACTACTCAAATCATCATCCGTAATATGTCCAGAGCTCTCTGGAAAACTTGCGGATGGTGGTGCGAATGACCAGTCTGATATGCGGTCGACCGCACTTCTCCTGAGTGAGATTTTAACAGTCATTTTTATGACAGTTGGTGCATACATATAAATACCAAATTGTTTAAAAAACTCATGACCACGACTTTTTGAGCAAAAATCTGATTCTTACTCTTCATAGAACATCTTGAGATCATTTTGAAACCCATATATAACATTCACATTGTGAAATTCACAAAAGTTGGGTTGATACTAAATCATTAGTGTTCTTGAGCAACTTAGAATAAAATATTACTCAAAGAGGTATTTATGCTTTAAATTGATATATCTTCACATTAAGGTGATATCTATATCAAACTCTTCCTTTTCCTATCTTGTATGTTTTGTTCAAGGTTGCATTGAGCTTAAAACTCTAAGGGTTAGAGTGAGCCTTGAATCATATAAAATTGTGATTGTATTAAGTGTGTCTATTTCATTAATTGTTGTATTAGGGATAGGTGTGCAATCTAGGTTGTTTTTTAAAACTCATAGAGTTGGGTGAACCTTGATTAGGTAAGAGGTTTGTGTTGTAAAACCTAAAGGAATTGGGTGAGTCTCTATTGTAATCTCTTGTACTAAATTAGTGAAAGGTTTTGTGAAGTCCTTGAGTAGATAGCTCAAGGTAGTGGATTAGGTTTTGTTGGATAAACTGAACCACTATAAATCATTATGTTCTTTGTCTATTTCTTGAACACATTATTTCACACACTGTTTGAGCACCAAGTGTTTTTTTTGTTGTCTTAGAAAGTGCTGTTTGAATTAAGTTTAAAAAAATCGGTTAAAACCTAATTCACCCCCTCTTAGGTTTTTCAATTGGTATCAAAGCAGGTTTTCTTGTTTAAAAGGTTTAACCACCTAGAAGTAAAGGTTATGTGGCACATCTAGACAACACTATGATGGTAGAAGGTTACTCTACTATTAGACCTCATTTGTTAAATGGTACAAATTATAATTTCTAGAAAAATAGAGCTAGAATCTATATATCTTCTCTGAACTATGAATTATGGAATATAGTTGAAAATGATCCTTATGTTCCTTTTAAAGTTGTTGATGGTATCAAGATTGACAAAATATTTGAGGAATTTGATGATGAAGATAAAAAGAAAATGACCCTTAATTTTCTTGCTATGAACGCTTTTACTTGTGCACTTGATATGAATGAGTATAACAGGGTAAGATGTTGTGAATCCGCACATAAAATGTGGAGACTACTTGAAGTGACTCATGAAGGTACAAACTAAGTAAATGAGACAAAACTTGGTCTGTTTACAAGGGAGTATGAACTTTTCTCTATGAAATCAAATAAAAATATTACTGATATGTATACTTGTTTTACTAATATTATTAACGGTTTAAAAGTGTTTAGTAAGTCATATTCTATAGGAGAACAAAACATGAAGATACTCAATGCTTTACCAAAGGCTTGGGATGGCAAAACCACTGCTATGCTAGAAACTCATGACTTGAAGAAGAAACCAGTGGAAGAGCTTATTGGATCACTTCTCACTAATGAAATAAGGATGAAGTGGTTAAATGATCAAGAAGTAGAAGACAAAGGGAAAAGAGGGATTGCTTTCAAAGCCAAAGAGAACAACGATAATGAATCTTCTAGTGATGAGAAAGAAATGGATGATGAGAAGATAGCTCTTGTCATGAAGAACTTCAAGAAAATGTTAAAAAATGGACACTTCAACAAATTCAAAAAGAAGCCATCCACATCCACAAATACCAACTCAAAGCAATGCTATGAATGCGGAAGTCCAAATCACTTCAAGGAAAATTGCTCAAAATTAAGAGAGAAAGAAAAGAAGTACGAGTCCAAAAACAAGAAAGGACTTGCTTGAACTTGGGATCAAGAAGGGAGTGAAGATGAAGAACAAACTGAACATGCAACTGAAGATGAGGTAAATACTTCAAAAACTTCTACTTTAGTTGATAGTGAAAGTGATAATGATGTTTGTGACATATTTGATAAAGATGAATTCATTTCCAATCTCTATCAAGAAATGAAAAAGATTATCAAGAAAAAAAAAGTCTTGAAATGTCAAGTAGATAAGCTATCTTCAGATAATACTAGACTCATAGATGAAAATGCCATGTTGATTTCCACAAAAATCTGTCTTGATAAGAATGTTCTTGGTTTAAATGATAAGGTGAAATTCCTTGAAATTGCTAATGTTGATCTTGTTGCTAGAAACAAGAAGTTGGGTGATATGATGAGTGATTATGATGCCATGAAAGTTAGAATGAGTGATTTAAGTGCTAGTTTGCAAAAACTTACATGTGGTATGCAAAGACTCACTCATGATAAGAGAGGTCTCGGTTTTGATGATAACTATAATGATGTCTCACACACACATGAAAGCTTATCTCACTCACATAAAAATATGTCACATGCACATAAGAGAGTATCTCATGCATATTATTCACATGTCTCAACTTCTTCAAAAATATGTTGTACTTATTGTGGTAAAAGTGGTCACAAGATGACTAGATGTTATGTGAAGAAAAATATTGAGAATGGTGCTAAAAGCACATGGGTAGTTAAAAGAACTAACCTCAATGGACCCAAGAGAATTTGGGTACCAAAAGACTTATTAGCATCTCTGGTATAGGTTTGTTTTCAATTGAAAACAAATGAGAACAAATGGTTTCTTGAGAGTGGATGCTCAAGACATATGATTGGAAATGCATCCATACTTAATGATGATTAAATCAAAGGATGAAGGGTTTGCGACTTTTGGTGATAAAAAGAAAGGGAAAATCATTGGCATTGGCAATGTTGGTAAAAATACTTCTCCTTTTATTAAAAACGTTCTTCTTATTGATAATCTCAAATATAATTTGCTTAGTATTAGTTAATTATGCGATAATGGCTATAAGGTTATTTTCAAGAAGGATTCATGTTTAATTCTTGATGATTACTCTAACAAAATTGTTTTTGTTGGAAATAGAAATGGAAATATTTATGATCTTTACTTTGATGATTTAGTTGAACAAGATGTTAAATGTCTTGCTTTGAAAGATGATGATGAATATCTTTGGCATCGTAGATTAGGACACGTTAGCATGGATACTTTGCATAACCTATTAAAACATGAATATGTTAGAGGATTGCCTGTCATTCATTTTAAAAAAGATCGTATTTGTGATGCATGTCAATATGGCAAACAAGTTAAGAGTTCCTTTAAATCTAAGAAGATAGTTTCTACCTCAAAACCTCTTGAACTTGTACATATGGATTTATTTGATCCTAGGAGAACAATGAGTCTTGGTGGAAAATTGTATGCATATGTGATAGTTGATGACTTCTCTAGATTTACTTGGGTATTATTCTTGTTGAGAAAAGATGAAGCTTTTGGAGCTTTTGTCATGCTTTTTAAACAAGTACAAAACACTATCGGATGCAAACTTATCTCCATTAGAAGTGACAATGATAGAAAATTTTGCAATAATAGCTTCACTAAACTGTGTGATGAGAATGGGATTTCTCACAACTTTTCTGTTGCAAAAACTCCTCATCAAAATGGTGTTGTTGAGAGGAAAAATCATACTTTACAGGAAATGGCTCGTTCGATGTTATATGAAAATAATTTGCCAAAATATTTTTGGGCTGAAGCTGTAAACACTTCTTGTTATATTGTAAATAGAGTGCTTCTTAGACCATTTGTGAAGAAAACCCCCTATGAACTCATGTTTGACAAAACTCCTATTTCTTACTTCAAGGTTTTTGGTTGTAAATGTTTTATTTTAAATGTCAAAGACAATCTTGGTAAGTTTGACAAGAAATCTGACAAAGGTATATTTCTTGGCTATTCTTAAATAAGAAAAGCTTATCATGTGTATAATAAGAGAACTATGATCGTTGAAGAAATCATTCATGTTGTTTTTGATGAATCTAACATCTATTTGCCAAGATATGAGAATGAAGGTTATATTCAAGAAATACCTCTGAAGTCAATGAATAAAGATGCTGTTAAATCAAATGAAAATTCTTCAACATCAAAGGATGAGAATGACGAAGTCTTTTACAATCTAGAATCTACCTCACTTGAAGAAGAAACAAAGTTTGATCTTCCAAAGGAATGGAAATTTGTCCACAACCATCCAAGGGATCAAATCATTGGTGATCCAAATGAAGAGGTGAGAACAAGAAGACACTTTATAAACTTTGTTGATATTTTTGCATTATTGTCACATATAGAACCTAAGAACATTGATGAAGCTCTTAGTGATGATTTTTGGATTATTGCCATGCAAGATGAATTAAATCAATTCGAAAGGAGCAAAGTGTGGCAACTTGTACCTAGACCTTCTAATCATACCATTATTGGTACAAAATGGGTTTTTAGAAACAAACTTGATGAACATGGTATTGTGACTAGAAATAATGCTAGACTTGTTGCTCAAGGATATAATCAGGAAGAGGGCATTGATTATGATGAGACTTTTGCTCCAGTTGCTAGATTAGAGTCCATTAGAATGTTACTAGTATTTGTTTCCTTTAAAGGCTTTAAATTATTTCAAATGGATATGAAAAGTGCCTTTTTAAATGGTTTCATCCAAGAGGAAGTGTATGTTGAACAACCTCCTGGTTTTATTCATGAATCTTATGTAAATCATGTGTATAAGCTTTCTAAAGCTTTATATAGTTTAAAGCAAGCACCAAAAGTATGATATGATAGACTTAGCAATTTTCTTATTGAAAATGATTTTCTATAGGAATAGTAGATACTACCCTTTTATTAAAAATAAAGCACATTATATTTTGATTGTTCAAATATATGTTGATGATATCATATTCGGAGCTACTAATGAAAATATGTACAAAGATTTCTCTAAGACAATACATGATGAATTTGAAATGAGCATGATGAGTGAGTTGACATTCTTCCTGTCGTACAGCTCTCAAATTTAAACCTAACAATTCCTATGTAGATAGGGAAAGTAGGGATCGAATCCACAGAGATTTGTCAACTCTTAAATTAAAATCATTAATCGAAAAGGGTTTTGGGGGTTTTTGAGAATAGAATTAAAAAGGAATTTGGAATATAAATGATATAAAAAAAAGCGTTAGCAAGGAATTAATATCAAGTTATATTTTTCATGGGATTAATCATAGATCAAGACATTATTAAGTAATTGGTTTTAGAATCCCGATCAGCTCAAACAGATTCCTATCCTTACGAATTAGATTAATCCCGATCAGTTGAGACAGATTAATCTCTAATTTAATTAAACACCACTACCAACCAGCGTGTATAGGATGTTCAATCAAATTGCATTAAGTAAATAAGGCATTACCAACATTAAATTGTATATAACAATCAGCTTAATTATATACAATTTAAATTATATAATTCCACTACTAATTTAATTAAGCCAAGAGCTGCAACTCAATTAAATTAGTAGATGCCACTTGAATCATTAATACAAGATTAATAATCCTAGCCATATAATCACGTTTATTAACTAGATTGTCAATCCGATTAATTCACATAATTATATTAATTAAAATAGGAATTACATAAATACTTAATTAATATATAGATATAAGTATATTAAATAAATATACAAATATATATATATATATATATATAAAGAAAGATTGGATTTATATTAACTAAACAAATTAGGCGGTTCAACCGGCCATTTAAATAAATTAAACTAAAAGTATGGAGGCTCGGCCTTCCATAAAAAAGAAAATAAAAGACATAAAGTAAATTAAACTAATAGGTGGCTCGGCCATCCATTTGCGATATTTAAAGTGCATAAAGTAAAATAAATAAAGATTAGGCGGATAAACCGACCATAAGTCCAGTTAAATAAATCCAAATAGAAATTAAGTACAAAGAAAATTATCTCATAATCTCATTTATTAATAACTTAACACATATCCTTGCTAACAAAATGAAATTACTCACAATCCATATTTAATAAATATAAGATGAAATTTATCAACATTAGAACGAAAATTTGAAAGAAATACTCCCCGAAAATATTGAAATTATCCGGATAGAATTTCTTTACTAAAGGACTTGGAAAACTATTCTAAAAATTCTAGAAATTATATTAATATGAAGATAATAATAAAAGAAAGAAATTACAAAAGAAATGAAGAAGATTGGAGCTAAATTGGTGTCCAAAATGATAAATGAAGCTAGCATATTTATTGGGAAATTTTTAGGGGTAAAATGGTCATTTTGACTTCCGGGGGTACTGTAGCAGGTTGACTTGTTGATTTTGACCAGACGGTGGTACTGTTCACCGGAGTTACTGTTCATAGATTTTTTTTTTTTTTTCATCTTCACTTCTTCTTCTTCTTCTTTTTATCTCAAAAATGTACTAAAATACACTGAAAAACTTATAAACAAAGAAATAGAAAGGAAATGTGAAATATATCAATTAAATGACACAATTAACCGATTTTTAAACAAAATATAGTCATTAAATAGTATAAAAATCAGTTAATTTATTAGTACATCAAATTCCCCCACACTATCTCTTTTCTTGTCCTCAAGCAAAATATAAACACACAATATACAAATATAAATAACTTAAACAAGATTAATAAGGTAACAAAGTGTTATATTAATTTCAATACAACTTCACAATTAACCCCTTTTTATTTGAAAAGCAATTGTGCTCGTGTGCTTGAATATCATTTACAAGTTTAACATTAATATTCAAAGTTAACAAAATGTGACTGTGAAAAACATAATATCCTTATTAAATTTCTTTTGAAAACATGACATCAGTATAATGAAAAGATAACAACAAAGTCACTATGTAAATAAAAATACATTTTTAGTTTCTCAACACAACTTATAAACTTGTAAAGTCACATGCTCTCCACTAATGATGAAAATTTTGGTCGATTTGGGTCAAATAGGACTTTAAAGCTTGTAATGTTATGCTCGGGATTTGACTACAAACGAAGGATAGAAATATACAAAATATTTCAAGAGTTTAAATTGAGAATGAATTACACTTCTTTGAAGAAAACCTTTTCAATAATATCTCTTCATTTCTTTCTTTCTTTCTTTCTTTTTCATCTCAAGCATGTGAAAGAACAAGTTCTAGCGTGTAAAAAATAACCTTAAATGTACTAAAACACACAGTAAACTTACATTATCATCAAATCACAATACTAACTTTGGATTTCATAACAAAAAGGATTTAGCCACATTAGTTAAATAAGAATATTTTTGTCAAATTACAAAGATATTCCATTGATTTATTCGAAAAAATTTTACAGAAAGGGGTACAATTATAAAAGGATTGAAAAATTTAACACAAAATTACCTAGCATCTTAAAAAGTTATAATACATGCATGATTTATTCAACAAAATAACAAGTTATTAAAAACAATGTTTTTAAAGGTGTGGATCAAGAATCAAATGAGATTAATCACTTGACTATTTACTCAAACCACCCCTCACACTTGGGAATTACATTGTCCTCAATGTAAAAACACACAAAGTTTGAAAAACAAAAAATAAAATAACATTATTCCACAACTTTTAATAAAAAGAAAATAACACACATTTATTTAAAAAGAAAAACTTACAACTTTAACTCTAAATCCACTGAATCTCTTTTTCGTTTGTTACCGGAAATTGACCAGTTAATTGGAGGTACTTCTGGATCTGTCTCTGGTACAAAAGCTACTAATTCATCCAATAGCTCCTTAGTTGTGGGTGTAGATACAATTATTCTTCGTGCTACTGGAGATAAAGCTTATGTGTAACAGCTATGTCAAGAAATGCTAATAAACCATCAAAGTAGTGATCAACATTTAAAAGACCAATTGGTTTAGTGTGCAGTTTCATATTAAACCAGAATGTTAAATTGAACAAGCATTCTAAAACCTCATATCCTCCTGATATGACTATGAAAGCATCACAGTTATGCAACATGAGTGTCATGCGTTCATAAAATGATTTTGTTTGTACCTCATGTCCAATTGTTTTGCCATATATTTGTTTAAGAGGAGTGGGAATTACACCTACCGCGAGAACTTTGTTTGGTTGATTTGTTTCAATTTGAACAAGTGTTTGGTATGACTGGTGTGCTTGAGCAACCTCTCCAATTAATCCAACATTTCCTCCTTCGTATACTAGACCGATCTTTCGATAAGCTAGTACTCTTCCCAATTGGATAGCAGCAGTTAGATGCGAAACAGTAGTACCCACGGTCGTTCCTCCAAACACTGCGATGTTTGTTAGACTTCTGATTGGTGAACCTTCCATAGTAACGACTTCAAAAGTGATTCTGTTACACACTAAAAAGAAAACAAACAAATAAAACAAATCAAGGAAGAAAGAAATAAAAACAAGTAATTGTGATTGTAGCTCACATCTTCCTCTGGTTTTACGTCCAGTAACGGTTTCAAACACCTTCTATGAGTCGGGGGTATGCTGCTCATCTAGCTTTCTTAAAAACTGGCAAACGGGATTGTTTAAATTCAGATACCGAAGAGTGTACCGGAGTTGTTCAATTTTGAATTGTTTCCATAACCCGAGAATTTCCATTTGAACGTATCCACTAGAATGCGTATCAAGAGTCAATTTGCTATCATCTAATGACTCTTTACTCAGTCCATTCTTAATGAAAGCAATTTTGTCTTCTCGATTATCGGATAAATACCCAAGTGAACGACAACTGGTATCACAGTTCCATCTAGCACATTTATAACAGACTCTCATTCTTTTACCTCTCCGTTTCTTGCATAACTACTCTTCCCCAACCCAGGTGGACGTTTGGGAAAAGCTGGATGTTCACCACTAATTCGGACCTTAGCTTCAATTATCCACCTAATATCCTCAGGCATTCCAAAGATACTAGTAATTTCATACGCTCCAATCTCATCAGATAGATTTTTCTCAAATAATTAATAGGGAGCAATGGATAATATCTTCTCATTTTCATTATTGAATCATCCATTATGTAACAAAGAGATAGAAAGAAAGAAGGGATGGAAAGATAAACTGAAATGTAAAAAGGAAAGAAATACATTGCAGATGGAATTACTCTTGAAAGGAAATTAGCAGAAATCGTTTGGTGATTCTTTCAACAATTAAGCAAGCTATTTAAAGCCGTGTTTAATCACTGTTGGACATTTAATTAACTTAAATACGCCATCTTTCAGTATCCGAGAAGACGTGTATTCAACAATTTCTGCTAGGCTTGCAAGCTAAAAAGTGAAAAAGGAAAATCAAACAATTCAAAAGTATTAAAGAAAACGATGGGTTGCCTCCCACACAACGCCCTTGTTTAACGTCTTAGACTCGACGAACACAAATTTCAATTCCTTCCTGGTGGTGGGTCTTCAAAAGCAACAAAATCGATAATTTGTCCCACAAATACTTCATGAAAAGGTTTAAGGAGGTGACCGTTCACTTTGAAAATTTTGCTCGTTTGAAGACTTTTTACCTCCACTGACTCGTGATTAAAGATATTAATGATAACAAATGGGCCAATCCACATTAACTTTAGCTTTCCTGGAAACAGTCTCAGACGAGAATTATAGAGTAGAACCTTATCACCAATATTGAAATTTTTCCTTGAAATATTTTAGTCATGGTAATATTTCATCTTTTCTTTTGCAATCCAGGAATTAACATAGGCATCATTTCTAATCTCTTCTAATTCTTGAATTTGCAGTTTTCGATTAGATTGTGCATCATCAAGATTAAGATGACATTGTTTAATGGCCCAAAATGCCTTATGTTTTAATTCCACAGGTAGATGACAGACTTTACCATAAACCAACCTAAATGGTGACATACCAATAGGGGTTTTGAATGCAGTTCTATATGCCCAAAGAGCATCTCCCAATCTAAGGCTTCAATCTTTCTATTAGGATTTACTACTTTAGCTAGAATAGACTTAATTTCCCTATTAGAGATTTCAGCAAGTCCATTTGTTTGAGGATGATAGGCAGTAGAAACTTTATGAGTTTCTACTACCCTTGTTGCAAAAATGTGTACCTCTGTCACTGATGATGGCCTTTGGTATTCCAAATCTATGGAATATATTGTCCTTGATAAATGTCACAACTGCTTTAGAATCATTTGTTCGAGTAGCCTTAGCTTCAATCCATTTGGATACATAATCCACTGCAAGTAAGATATAAGTATTACCAAAAGACGAAGGAAAAGGTCCCATGAAATCAATGCCCCATACGTCAAAAAGTTCACAAACTAATATAGTCTTCAAAGGAATTTCATCTTTCTTGGATATATTACCAACTCTTTGACATTCATTGCAGGATTTAACAAAGTAATATGCATCTTTGTTAAGAGTAGGCCAACAAAATCCACTTTCCAGAATTTTTCTAACAGTTTGTTTTGGTCCAAAATGTCCTCCACATTCAAAAGTATGACAAAAATTCAATATGGATTGAATTTCATTATTTGGAACACATCTGCGTATGACATTGTCTGCGCAGCTTTTGAATAGGTAGGGATCATCCCAAAGGTAATGTTTTGAGTCATTTCTAATTTTATCCTTTTGAGGCTTAGATAAATGATTGGGAAATACTTTGGTAACAATATAATTAACCATATCAGCATACCAAGGTATAATTCCATGCAATGCATAAAGATGCTCATCAGGAAATAAATTAGAGATAGGAGATACTTCCCCTTCATATGTGAGTCGACTCAAATGATCAGCAACAAGATTCTCTGCTCCTTTCTTATCTCGGATTTCAAGGTCAAATTCCTGGAGTGAGAGAATCCATCTCAGTAGTCTTGGTTTCGACTCTTTCTTTTTTATCAGGTATTTTAGAGCTGCATGATCTGAATAAACAATTACTTTTGTTCCCAACAGATAAGATCTAAATTTTTCTAGAGCAAAAATAACAGAGTAGAGTTCCTTCTCAGTTGTGGTATAATTGCATTGGGCATCATCAAGTAATTTAGATGCATAATATATCACATGAGGAACTTTATCTATTTTCTGACCTAGAACAGCTCCAACTGCTTTGTCACTAGCATCACACATTATCTCAAAAGGAAAATTCCAATTAGGGGGTTGAATGATAGGTGATGAAATCAATTTCTCTTTTAACAGTTTAAATGCATGTTTACAACCTTCATCAAAATTGAATTTATGTTCTTTTTGTAATAGCTTATATAAAGGTTGAACAGTTTTAGAGAAATCCTTAATAAACCTTCTATAGAATCCAGCATGGCCTAAGAAAGATCTTACCTCTCTTACCGTAGAAGGATAAGGAATAGACTTAATCACATCAATCTTGGCTTTGTCAACAGCCAGTCCTTTTGGTGAAACTACGTGCCCTAAAACAATTCCTTGTTCTACCATAAAATGACACTTTTCTTAATTGAGAACAAGGTTAGTTTCAACACACCGTTTAAGCACAAGTTCCAAATTTTCTAAACATGAATCAAATGAATTTCCATAGACAGTAAAATCATCCATGAAAATTTCAATGATATTCGTGACAAAATCAGAAAATAAGGACATCATGCATCTTTGAAAAGTAGCATGTGCATTGCATAAACCAAAAGGCTTTCTTCTATAAGCATAAGTACCAAATGGGCATGTAAAAGTAGTCTTACCTTGGTCTTCTGGGGCAATAGCAATCTGAAAATAACCAGAATAACCATCAAGGAAACAATAATGAGAACGACCAGATAGACGTTCTAACATTTGATCCATGAAAGGAAGGGGAAAATGGTCTTTCCTAGTTGATGCATTAAGTTTCCTGTAGTCTATACAGACTCTCCAACCATTTTGCACTCTAGTAGGAATTTTCTCACCTTCAGAGTTTTCCACAATAGTTATTCCACTTTTCTTTGGAACAACATGTACAGGACTTACCCAATGTGAATTGTGATGGGATAGATGACACCAGCATCAAGAAGTTTAAGAATTTCAGCTTTTACTACTTCCATCATAGGCGGGTTTAGTCTCCTTTGTGACTCTCTGGTTGGTTTAGCTCCATCTTCTAACAATATACGGTGCATGCATGTTGATGGGCTAATACCTTTAATGTCGGCTAAAGTCTAGCCAATGGCAGTCTTGTTGTCCCTAAGGACAGAAACTAACCTCTCTTCTTGGGAAGATGAGAGATTGTTAGCAATAATAACAGGTAAAAGCATTACCTTCACTCAAATATGCATATTTCAAATGAGAAGGTAAAGCTTTAAGCTCAAGTGACGGTGGACAAACAACAGATGGTAAAATTTTATCATGTGAGCTAGGTAATGCAATTTTAGAATTACTAACAGGACAAGCAGATAAATCCTTGACAGCTTGTTTGAGTTCATTGTCACATTCTACAGATAAAGTGTCAAGAGCATTTTCATCTATGCTCAAGTTCATAATAGATTGCATCATTTCAATGTAGCTCAAATAAAAAATATCTTCAATAAGTGGATCTATAATATCGACAACAGAAACTGTAGAACATTCATCAGAAGGGTACTTCATAGCATCAAATATGTTAAAAGAAATTTTATCACCATCAAATTCCATTGATAAAGTACCTCCATTAACATCAATCTTAGTTCTAGCAGTTTTCAGAAATGGTCTACCTAACAGAATAGGTGACTGTGATGAACAAGTATTTTGGCTATCCTCAGTTTTCAAAATGTAGAAATCTGCAGGGAATACTAAGTCATTTACTTTAACCAGTACATCTTCTATTACTCATTCTGGATAAGCCACAGACCTATCAGCTAACTGAATAACAATTCTAGTAGGCTTCATTGGTCCCAAATTTAAAGAGTTATAGATTGTATAAGGCATGACATTAATAGATGCTCCTAAATCTAGCATACAACCTGAGACTACCTTATCACCAATTGTACAAGGGATAGCGAACATACCTGGATCTTTCTGCTTTGGAGGAAGTTTCTGTTGGAGAACAGCAGACACAAATTCCCCCACACTGATTCTCTCGTTACCTTTAAGCTTCTTCTTGTTGGTACAAAGTTCTTTTAGGAATTTAGCATAACGAGGAATCTGTCTTATTGCATCCAAAAGAGGAATGTTGACTTCAACTTTCTTAAAGATCTCCAGAACATCTTTTTCTTCCTCATCTTTCTTGTTCTTAGTTAACCTATTAGGGAAATGAGGACTTACCTTGGGAATAGAAGAAGAAGATTCTCCTATTTGAGGAACTTTGTCGGAAGATCAATTGAAATAGGTGCTTTTTCCGTGCCTTTATTTTCCTCTGGTCTCTTGGATTCTTCCAACACTTTACCACTTCTTAGTGTTACGACACTAGCATTCTCTCTGGGATTGAGTGGTTGTGATGGAAGTTTATTGAAAAGCTGTGTTTTCAATTGACCTAACTCAGAAGCCATTTGTCTTACCTGATTCTCCAAGTTGTGAATCCTGGACTTTGTATCCTTTTGGAAAGACATGGTATCTCTTTGAAAAGATATAGAACTTGAGGCTAGAGATTTTACCATATCTTCTAAAGACATACTCTGTTGTTGGTTCTGAGGAGGTTGAGGAGGATTTTGGTGTTGATTAGGAACAAAACCTGGTGGGTTCTTTGGTGGCCTAACCCCTTGGTTACTCCATCTAAAGTTAGGATGGTCTCTTCACCATTCATTGTATGTGTTGGAGAATGGATTGTGTCTTCTCTGAGGTTGGTTCTGAAAATTACTCATGGCATTGGCTTGTTCCTCTTGAAATAATGTAGGACAAGAATCTGTAGGATGGTCATTGCCTAAACAAATTCCACATGTTTTTACCGGTGCATTGATTCTTTTCCCAACTAATTGACCAACTGTGGTAAGATGATCTAGTATTTGCTCAATTTGTGTAGATGATGATGATGATGCATCTACTTCATTTACCTTTCTTACGGTATCATTCCTGCTGTTAGAAAATTGTGAATTAGCAGCCATGTTAGCTATTAATTCGCGTGCAGCTTGTGGGGTTTTATCTGAAAGAGCACCACCACTAGCGGGATCAATAGTCATCCTGTCATAAGAAATCAAACCCTCATAAAACTATTGAATTAATAATTGTTCAAGTATTTGATGATGAGGACAACTAGCACATAATATTTTAAATCTTTCTCAATATTCATACAATGTTTCACCAGTTTGTTGTCTTATGCCACTTATATCCTTTCAGACTGTTACAGTTCTAGATGCAAGATAATATTTAGCTAGAAAAGCTCTTTGCATACCAGTCCAATCTTGAATAGATCCCGAAAGCAAATCATATAACCAAGTTTCTGCACTATTTTGTAAGCTAAAAGGAAAAGAACGCAGTTTAATAACTTCATCTCTTGTACCTTCTTGTTTCAAATTAGTGCAAATAACATGAAATTCCTTAATGTGCCTAAGTGGATCTTCTCCAGGTAATCCATTAAATGTTGGCAAACATTGTATAAAACCAGTATGCATTTTAAAATTAGCATCAACTTGTGGAAAAATAATGCATAAAGGTTGTTCATCAAGAGTAGGAGCAGTGAGTTCTTTTAGAGATCTTTGATTCAAAGCCATATTAAAAAGATGAGTAGGAAGAATATCACTAGGAATAAGTTGGGTATCCGGTTGATTTTCTACTTTGTCATCTTCAAAATTTGTAGCTTGTTCTCTGATCTCAACTGGTGTTTTACTCCGTTGTCCTTCTCCCGTGATCTTACCACTTCATAAGTGCATACAACAATGAACTTGTTGTTTGGTGTCACCAAAGGAATAAAATTTGTAACAAAAGAAAAAGATTAATAATTTAATAGAAGAAATTAAAACAAATCCCCGGCAACGGCGCAAAAAATTTGACGAAGCCTGTCGTACGGTTCTCAAATTTAAACCTAACAATTCCTATGTAGATAGGGAAAGTAGGGATCGAATCCACAGAGATTTGTCAACTCTTAAATTAAAATCATTAATCGGAAAGGGTTTTGGGGGTTTTTGGTATTTTGAGAATAGAATTAAAAAGGAATTTGGAATATAAATGATATAAAAAAAAGCGTTAGCAAGGAATTAGTATCAAGTTATATTTTTCATGGCATTAATCATAGATCAAGACATTATTAAGTAATTGGTTTTAGAATCCCGATCAGCTCAGACAGATTCCTATCCTTACAAATTAAATTAATCCCGATCAGCTGAGACAGATTAATCTCTAATTTAATTAAACACCACTACCAACCAGCGTGTATAGGATGTTCAATCAAATTGCATTAAGTAAATAAGACATCACCAACATTAAATTGTATATAACAATCAGCTTAATTATATACAATTTAAATTATATAATTCCACTACTAATTTAATTAAGCCAAGAGCTGCAACTCAATTAAATTAGTAGATGCCACTTGAATCATTAATACAAGATTAATAATCCTAGCTATATAATCACCTTTATTAACTAGATTGTCAATCCGATTAATTCACATAATTATATTAATTAAAACAAGAATTACATAAATACTTAATTAATATATAAATATAATTATATTAAATAAATATACAAATATATATATATATATATATATATAAAGAAAGATTGGATTTATATTAACTAAACAAATTAGGCGGTTCAACCGGCCATTTAAATAAATTAAACTAATAGGTGGCTCGGCCATCCATTTGCGATATTTAAAGTGCATAAAGCAAAATAAATAAAGACTAGGCGGGTAAATCGACCATAAGTCCAGTTAAATAAATCCAAATAGAAATTAAGTACAAAGAAAATTATCTCATAATCTCATTTATTAATAACTTAACACATATCCTTGCTAACAAAATGAAATTACTCACAATCCATATTTAATAAATATAAGATGAAATTTATCAACATTAGAATGAAAATTTGAAAGAAATACTCCCCGAAAATATTGAAATTATCCGGACAGAATTTCTTTACTAAATTTTACAAAAAGACTTGGAAAACTATTCTAAAAATTCTAGAAATTATATTAATATGAAGATAATAATAAAAGAAAGAAATTACAAAAGAAATGAAGAAGATTGGAGCTAAATTGGTGTCCAAAATGATAAATGAAGCTAGCATATTTATAGGGAAATTTCTAGGGGTAAAATGGTCATTTTGACTTCCGGGGGTACTGTAGCAGGTTGACTTGTTGACTTTGACCAGACGGTGGTACTGTTCATGACGTAAGCAGTTATGTCATCATCGACGGTGGTACTGTTCACTGGAGTTACTGTTCATCGAATTTTTTTTTTTTTCATCTTCACTTCTTCTTCTTCTTCTTTTTATCTCCAAAATGTACTAAAAATACACTGAAAAAGTTATAAACAAAGAAATAGAAAGGAAATGTGAAATCTATCAATTAAATGACACAATTAACCGATTTTTAAACAAAATATAGTCATTAAATAGTATAAAAATCAGTTAATTTATGAGTACATCAGCAAGCAAAAAAAGGTACTCTCATTAACCAAGCCAAGTACAGAAAAGAATTACTGAAAATGTTTGGAATGGCTAATTCAAAGGAGATCGATACTCCTATGGCCACATCTATTAAATTGGACAAAGATGAGAATGGTAAGATGGTTGATCAAACTATATACAAAGGTATGATTGGTAGCCTTGTATTTAACTGCTAGTACCTGATATTATGTTATATGTTTGTCTATGCGCTAGATTTCAATAATCTCCTAGAGAATCTCATTTAATTATTGTCAAAAGTATTCTTAGATACTTGAAAGAGACTATAGATTTTGGTTTATGGTATCCTAAATCTATGTCATTTGAGTTAGAAGCATTTACTGATGCAAATTATGCGGGTTGTCGAGTAGAACATAAGAGTACTAGTGGTCACTGTCAATTTCTTGGTTATTCTTTAGTTTCATGGTATAGTAAGAAACAAGCTTGTGTATCTCTATCTACCACTGAAGTTGAATACATTTCTGCTGGTAGTTGTTGTGCACAAGTTTTATGGATGAAAACCACTTTGCAAGATTATGGCTTCAACTTCGATTATATCACTATCAATTGTGATAACACTAGTGCCATTAATTTGACAAAGAATCCTATACAACATGCATGAAAACCTTAAAGCTTTTAATATCTTAATTTTGATTAAATGACAAACATTGACAATGACTAATGGTTTTATTGTATTAATGATGATCTCTTAGGATTCATATATCTAATCCTTGCAAGATCAAAGTTTCAATTCTTCAGAAAAGAGCTTTTGATGTCAAGCCTTGAAGATAAGAGTTTCTGGATTAGATAGGATCTAGAGGTGTAGATTTAATTCTTTATTTATCTTTGATTATCTCTAGGTCTATCCCTTTGAGTAATGAGTTCCATAGGTTGCTCAATAAAAGTAAAATGATTTTCAAAATACATGCACATACTTCAAAATTCATAAAATATAGTTTGCAAAATCTTAGAGTTGTTTGGAAACTTGTTCTGCATAGTTTTAATGCATTTGTGGTCGACCTGACAAAAGTGTGGACGACCACAAATCATGCAGTCGACCAGACTTCTCAGAGTATCGTCCGCAGATTGTCAAGTGTTCTCTGGAACATTTGCGGATGATGGTGCGGACGACCCTCCTGATTTGCGGTCGACCGCACTTCTCCTGAGTGGGATTCAAACAGCCATTTTTATGACCGTTGGTGCATACATATAAATACCCAATCGTTTAAAACAACTCTTTTGAACTACTTTTTGAGCAAAAATCTGATCCTATTACTTCATAGAACCTCTGGAGATTATTTTGAAACCAAATCTTAACATTCATATTGTGAAATTCATCAAAGTGAGATTTATACAAAATCATTGGGGTTCTTGAGCAACTTACAAGAAAACATTACTCAAAGAGGTATTTATGCTTTACATTGATATATCTTCACATTAAGGTGATTTCATATATCAAACTCTTCTTATTCATATCTTGATTGATTTGTTCAAGGTTGCATTAAGCTTAAAACTCTAAGGGTTAGAGTGAGCCTTGAACCATAGAAACTGTGTTTGTGTTAAGAGCTTCTTTTTCATATTGTTGTAATAGAGATAGGTGTGTAGACAAGGTTATATTGTAAAACTCAAAGTGTTGAGTGAACCTTGGTTGGTTAAGAGGTTTATGTTGTAAAACCCTAAGGGAATTGGGTGAGCCTCTATTGTATTCTCTCTTACTATATTAGTGAAAGGTTTTGTGAAATCCTTGAGTAGATAGCTCAAGGTAGTGGATTAGGTTTTGTTGGATAAACCGAACCACTAAAATCTTTGTTCATTGCTTCTTTTCTTGAACTCATCTTTTCATATTTTGGTTGAACACCAAGTGTTGATATTGTTATCTTAGAAAGCTTGTTAATTTAAAAGAGGAAAATCGGTTAAAACCTATTTCACCCCCCCTCTTAGGTTTTTCAATGCAAAAACTAAGCATATAGATATTAAACATCATGTCTTACATGATCATGTTTTAAAAGGTGATATATATTACTTGATTTTGTTCCTACGGATGATCAATTAGCTGATATATTCACAAAGCCTTTGGCCGAGAAAAGGTTTTGTTTACTTAGAAATCTCTTGGGTATTGGAACTTTCAATTTCTAACTTATGTGTTTTTGTGAAGTTTGCCGAAACCATGTTTTTTTTGTTGTTGTTTGGATGATACCCAGTGCAGATGCGATCGACCGCATATGAGTAAAGAGTCGTCCACAGAACAGACAGTGGACTTGCGGATGATTATGACAGAATCACCAGTCGACCGCTGATCATCACTCATCGACCGCAAAGTAGACAGAGGACTTGCGGACGACCTATATCAAACTTCCGGTCGACCTCAGATTCAAATCATCGACCAGCAAAGGTTCCAGAGAAACAAAAATCAATGTGCGGACGATGCAGCGGACAACGATCCGGTCGACCGCACATGTAGGACTGTTACAAATATACCTCATTTGGACGCAACCTTTCATTTTCCAATCATCCCCACCTCTTCACATATCAGCCGCATCTCTTCAAATTCCTATAACTCACCATAAATTTACCATAAATACACTGCATTTCTTCTTCAATTAATCTATTCTTCTTACATATCCTTGATTTCTAATTTTCAAAACCATAAAAATGGCAAAAACTCAAATTGACAAGGATAAGACACAAATGGCTCAAGAAGTTCCAAAGAATAAAAGAACCATGCTAGCTTCTTCAGGAGCAAGAATTATGAGGCCCGTTACAATGATTATCTCAAGAATCGCCAGGTAATTTCTGGGAGTACCATTGATAGATATGAGTTTCCCTTTGATAGAATTCTTACCTATATGGCTTGGCAAGGATGAGATAGTATAATAAATCATGAAGAGTCTTTATACACTTGATCTTGTATATCAATTTTATGCCAATCTAGAAAAAGTGATAGAAAAATAGGGTGAGATGACTATAAGGACCAATTATGTTTCAAGAGTAAATTGGATAGATTTGCTTTTTTACTTCCATTGGCTTAGATGAAATTTTAGAAATTTTTTTTGATGGGGTTGAGTACTTCACTACTTATCAAATGATCAAACAAAAGGATTTTTCTACTGAGGATTTTGAGAAGATTTTCACTCAAGGCAAACCTTTTGTCAACTTAGTCAAGAGAGAAGCAAATGTGTTTAGTTTTGAGCATCGCATTCTTCATCATATGTGCACTAACATTTTCATCCCAACTGAAAGCCATAAAACTACAGTCACATTTATGCATATGTTCCTTATATATTTGTTGGTGAAGAAAATCAGGGTGGATTTCGGATATATAATGGTACAACACATGATGGCTACCATTGAGAAGAGTAAAGGTGTTCCCAAGAGCTTACCCTATGGATGCTTGTTAACCAAAGTCTTCCAACACTTCAACGTTCCATTCCCAGAATTGAAGAGGACAAAATATGTGCCTAAGTTCAATTTTACGTCTTTTAAAAGAATGCAAGCTTTGTGTCTCAATGGCACATGAGACTTGAGGCCTCGGATTTGAAAAATGCTAAAGGTAAAGAAAAAGTTGGAGAGGAAGACGAATTCACTCCAAATACTGCCATCTGGGGTGCCCTGGAAGAACTCTCATATCAGATTAGTTTGATGTTCAACACTTTTGACAATCACTTCAAGACACTTCACTCCAAGATCGACGATCTCGCATCACGAGTGGAGTACCATGGCATCGAGATTATAAATATCAAATATCATCTAGAGGCGCTTCATGGCATTTCGATTGATATCTCTACACCACTACCACCTTCAAGTGACATGTCCCTGCCTGTTGAGTCGCATGCTGGACCATCCTCTTCCACAGCCAAAGTCTATGTGCGAAGACCTAGGAGATAGTCTTTGTCTATCTTGTACTTTTGATATGCCTAGCTATTTTATCACTCTATTGTATTATTGGATTTTTTTTATGCATTTCTTTTTCCCCATGATGACTCCTTGGTAGTTGAGGGATTTTATTATTTAATTGACTTAGTTCTATCCTTTCTATCCATTCTTTTTGAATGATGACAAAGTGTGATTGAACCATAATTAGCTTAGTTTTCTATGGTTTATTATGATGTTTATTGAGTTTAAATCTAGCTAATTATGTGTTTTGGTGATTTTAATGATTCTTTACACTATTACTTTTGTTTTCAGGTCTTTAGAAAATTTAGAAGATGTTGGAATGAAATTGGAAGAAATTGGAAATTTGAGGATGGATATTTAGAAGAAAGGAGAAGTGGACGCGCAGGACTGTCAAGTGGACGCGCAAGGCCAGAAAGTGGACGCGCCCACCATATTCCACGCGTCCACCCTCAGAAGTTGGATAGGAAAGTGGACACGCAGGGAGGCCAAGTGGACGCGCAAGGCCAGAAAATGGACGCGTCCATCAGATTTCACGCGTCCACCCTCAGAAGATTGACAGTCAAGTGGACGCGTCTCATTTACTCAGGTGTCCACTTTGAAGACTCGGGCGTCCACTTTCCGAATTCAAGTTTTAAGCTTGTTTTAAGTAGTTTCTAATTAGGACTCTTGTATAAACCACCCTAGGACCTTTTTCTAACTATATATAGGCCTTAATAGCTTAGTTTAGGTTGTCAAGTACTTTAGATTCTCTCTTCTCGAGCATTGTAGGAGATCAAGGGTGGGAGCTTCTCGGGAAATCAGATTTCCGACTAATGAGTTTTTCTCTTTCCCTTAATCTTTTTATGATGTTTTCCTTTATGCTTTGTGAGTAGTTTCTTAAGTTAGCAAGGACATGTATTAGGTTTATGTTATTCGGGAATAAGAGATTTTTGTTTTGTCATTAAAAACCCAATCTTTTCAAGGGATCATTATTTCTATTTGAGTATTTGAACAATTCTTGGTTTTATTCTATCAATTGTGTTATTTCAATTATTATTGGCCATCTTAATTGTTTTGCATAGTTGATTAACTAGGGTTATGCAGAATCGGTTTTCGGTAACCAAAAGTAGTAACTATTGATTAATTTAAAACTGTGTTTGATTAATTGATAGGGAATTGTTTGAAACAAATTGCATGACTTTAATCGGCCATTAACTTTATGTAATTTGTGTTGACGTTGTCCTCGAGCTGAATAACTTAATTGACTATTTTATGCTAGCGATTCGGTAATTTAGTTTAATTAGGTTAAAGTTAATTTGTTGTGCTTCTCGGGAATTAACCTAACTATACAGGAATCAGAATTTGCTGCGCTATGCGGAATTCTAAGTCACTACTCAAATAGGTTATTATCAATGATTAATCCCGAATAAGTAAAACTGAAATACAAAGTCCTTGCTAACATTTTTCTTTTCTTTGATTCTTAATTAATTTGTGAGTAAATTTATTTAAAGTTTATTCTTTTAAAATAAAAATCAAATCTTTCTCCCCTAATCTTGATTAGTTTACTTGTTCTAAGATTTTATAAATCCCTGTGGGTTCGACCCTTACTTGCCCCAACTGCATAAGTTAGTTAAAGTTCGGAATTTAATTTGATAGTGCAACGACACGCTCGTCAAATGTTGGCGTCGTTGCCGGGGATTTGTTTAAAAATTTTAAAATCAAGTTTAGTAATCCTTATCCTTTGTTTTCAGGTCTTATTCCTTTCGTGACAAAGTAAAAGATTGAAAATTGTTTATGCGCCTTCGTAGTGGAAATACTCTTGGTGTTATCTCGAAGGAATTGGAGTCTTCAAATCCTATGGACGACAATGGGAGAGATACAAGAGAAGGAACCATTAATCATTCAAATATACAAGGCGATTTCGGTGAAATCATTCCTAACCTCTCTTGCATTATGGCTAACAATAACAACAATGTGGTGGTTAGGAGAACTTTAAGGGAACTAGCTGCACCCACTATTAGCAATCAACCGCTTTGCATTGTTTTTCCTGAAGTCAATGAAAATTTTAAACTTCACACAGGTTTTGTGCAAAATATCCCTACTTTCCATGGCATGCTCGGAGATAACCCATATAGGTTTCTTCAGGAATTTCATACGCATTGCACTAATTTGAAACCCTCTAATGTCACTGATGAGATTATAAAACTAAGAGCTTTTCCATTTAGTCTGCAAGGTAATGCTAAAGATTGGCTTTACGAACTACTTTCGGGGTCAATAACTGAATGGGCTGATATGGAAAAGATATTTTTAAGAAAATATTTTCCTGCTTCTAAAATCTCTAACATTAGAAAGGAAATTAGTGGCATACGCCAAGGTTTTGGGGAATCATTATATGACTATTGGGAGAGATTTAAAAGATTGATTGCCATGAACTGTGTCGAGCCAACGACTTTAAACAAAGGTGCTTTTTGGGAGGCAACCCAAATGAATATCTTTCTATTTTCTTTTATATTTTGTTTCTATCATTTAGTTGTTATTTTATTTTGTTTACAGGTATAGGGAAGGTCTAACATTGGTCCAGAGTCCAATTATTGTGAAATCAACAGAAAACATCAGATAGCAGAAACTACTGAGAGTGGACGTGCAAACTTCCTCTCACGCGTCCAAGTGGACGCGCCAATTACTTCACGGGGCCACTTCTGTGAAGAAGTGGACGCGTCGCCTCATCTTCGCGCGTCCAAGTGGACGCTTCACACTACACGCGGCCAGTTTCCAGAAATAAAAAAAAAAAGCAATTTGAAGATATAATCCTACGAAGCTATGTCGTTTAAGTAAGTTACATTTTTTTTAATACTCCTTTTTCTTCTTTTCTTTCTTTTCTTTTCTTTTCTTCTCTTTTTCTTCTTCTGGTCGCGCCTCTCTTTGCCGTTGCTGCGCTTCTTTCGCGTCCGTTCTTCTGCCTCAACCGTCCACTTTCCACCATCATTGTGCACGTCTCCTTCACTCCCAAGATTAAGCTCGAGATTCCATTCACGGTTTGCTGTATTTGTAGCCTTCTTGGTGAGCTTTCTGGTGCAAAATTCGCAGCTTTCACAGGGAAGTTTCTCTGAACTTTCAATCAGTTGATTTTGTGATAGAATTGCTGAATTTTGTGTGGGATTTGTTTCTTTGTAATTACATGATTGGAATTTTTGTTTACATCATGCCTAGAACTAAGAATCTTGGTGTTAAACGTGGGAGAACTTCTAGAGCTCTTTATGATCAATCTCATTTTACTAGTTTGGAAAATTCTGATTGGTATGATTCCACAAATATCGTACATTGTTAATTGAGCATCCCTTGTCTCCTGATGCTGAATCTGTTTTTAATATTCGAGATACTTTCGCACTTTGGGGTGGGGAGGCATTCTTGATTTGGGTCAGGAATATTACCCTCAAATTATCTGTGAATTCTATGCTAATATAGATAATAAACATAGTGAAGATAACAATAGGATCATCTCTTTCGTTCGGGGTCATTTAGTTGATATTACATGTGCTTCTTTGTCTAATTTTCTGAATTCTCCTAACGAAGGCCCTTTACCTGAGTTTCATTGGCAGCAAGTTACTACTGATCCGACATATAATTTTGAGAATGCATGCTCTGTTTTTTGTTTATACCAGAGAAAAACTGGAAGAGTGCGTGAAAAGTATAAGCTTATGGCTAAAGATCTTCAGGCTTTTCCACGCCTCATTGTGCATATTCTTGGTCATAATGTTTTACCTAAGTCATCATCTCATAATGAAATGCGCTATTCAGATCTTTACTTTCTTTATCGTTTAACTAATGGCTTAAGTGATACATTGTCTGGTATTCCGTTGGCTCGGTTGATTATTGCTAATATACTAGAAGTGGTAAAACAAAAATCTCAAAAGAAAACTTTTCCATATGTTTTGTTACTTTCTCGTTATTTTGAGCATCTCAGGATACCTATGATGGACACGGTTAGTCGGGAACGTATCTCCTCTTCTCGGGTTGTTTCCTTGGACCTCTTACGGTCGTTTGGTTATGAGTATCACCGGGGCGAGTGGATGCACCCTCGGGTTTGTCAAACAGAGCGGGAGCAAGACCGTCTTCCACCAAAGAGTTCTAGTTCTAAGAGGCCGGTTTCTGAGCCGTCTTTGGCGGAGGATTCTGATGATGATGAGGAGATAGAGACAGGGATTCCGGAGGTGCCTACATCTTCTGCTGGACCGTCTATTTCTAGTGAGGATTTGATTCTTGATCAATTAAATCAGCTGCATATGAATCAGTCAAAAATTCTCGAGAATCAAGCGCGTCAAGAAGCACAATTGACTGCTATTGAGGGACGACTTGTGTCTATTGAGGAACAAGTTTCTGTGCTTCGAGCTTCCCTTCCTAGACCTCCCATCGGGTGACTTCTTTCTTTTTCTCTCTTTGTTTATTTTTCTTCTCTTACTTGTGTTGTGACATTGAGGACAATGTCTCGTTCCAGTGTGGGGGAGTCTTGTTTTTAATGTTTGTGTTTTTCTGTTTTCGTTTATTGTTATTATTGTTTATTGTCGTTTATGTGAAAAAAAAAAAGTTTTGTTTTTATGCATGTTTGTGTGTTTGTTATGCCTATGAGGAAAATTATACAAGTCTATGTTAATTGATAGAATTTCGATATTATTTGTGCTTTAAATTCTCTATTTATTATGAGGAATCTTGACACTCTACGATTTGTTTTTGTGAAAATTCAAAGTTGTTATTTATGGATGATTTGTGGTAGTTAATTTGAATTGACATAGCTTATTTTTAGTAAAAATCTTGATTTTTGAAATCACTTTTGACAAGTTTGAATGAGATGGAGTTTACTTTTGACTTAGATACATTCATGGTCAATTTAGACACTCTAGAACTTGTTTTCTCACACTCTTGAGGCGAAATATGATTGAATTTGGTTGACTTGGGGATGACACAAGGCCTTCTTTGGACGTTTGAGCCTTTCTTGAGCCACCCTCTCTATATTATACCCCTCGATCCTATTTTGAGCTTTAATGTTGTGATGAATGAATCCATTATTATCTTTCTTTGTAAGCCTTTGAGAATAATGTTTAAAACCTTTATATGTCATAATTGTCAAGAGATTTCTTTGAAATATCTTTAGATTGACACTTGTGAAGTTATTGTTGAGGGTGTGTTGCAAAGTGTGTTGAGGGTTGATGAAACGTATCTTGGAATTTTAAAGAGAAAAGGAGTTTGTCTTCTCTAATAAAGAAAAGAGAGCAAAAGTCCAAAAGAAAAGAGAAACATCTGATGAAAAAGAGTGAAGTGCTTAAAAAAAAGAAAAAAAGAGCACTTGAGAAAAAGAGAAAACAAAAGAGTTCCAAGACTGTCCAAAGTATATGAGTTGATTGATATGGTTGAATGTAAATAAGGAAGAGAAGTGTCAATTGAAGAACTTTGGTTTCAAATTCTTTTATCCTTTTGTGTAATTCTCTTGACTACTTTGTTTACCTTACCTTTCTTTGTTAACCAACACCCAAGCCTAACGTTACGTGCTTCAAGTCCAATTTGACTCAAGTCGACTTTATTCTTCCCATTAGTGGAGAGATGTGTGAGATTTCAAGCCTATGGTAGTGTGAATATTACTTATGGTATGACTATAATGTGTTTGAGTTAATTGTGACTTGATTGAATTTGTCTTTATTACTTGTGAACGATTTTTAGTTCTAAAATGGATTTTTATGGGTTTCTAAAGTTTTTCGGCCATGTTAAGGATAGTTAACTGTGACAATGAGTTTGTGAGTAATGATGTTTCACACTTGCACGATTCATTTTTAAAATGTAGAGTTGATAGATGACTTTGAGAATTATTGAAGAGAATTTGGTACAAGTGTATTGAAGTTCTTGAAATTGATCGATTTGTCCTGAGGCATTTAGTTGTTATTCTATTTTTCTTTGATTTATAAGTTTGCCTGAGGGCAAGCAAAGGTGTAGTGTGGGGGAATTTGATTGAACCATAATTAGCTTAGTTTTCTATGGTTTATTATGATGTTTATTGAGTTTAAATCTAGCTAATTATGTGTTTTGGTGATTTTAATGATTCTTTACACTATTACTTTTGTTTTCAGGTCTTTAGAAGATTTAGAAGATGTTGGAATGAAATTGGAAACTTGAAGATGAATATTTAGAAGAAAGAAGAAGTAGACGCGCAGAGAGGGGAAGTGGACGCGCAAGGCCAGAAAGTGGACGCGTCCACCAGACCTCACGCATCCACCCTCAGAAGTTTGACAGCCAAGTGGACGCGCAAGGCCAGAAAGCGGACGCGTCCATCAGATTTCACGCGTCCACCCTCAGAAGATTGACAGTCAAGTGGACGCGTCTCATTTACTCAGGCGTCCACTTTGAAGACTCGGGCGTCCACTTTCCGAATTCAAGTTTTAAGCTTGTTTTAAGTAGTTTCTAATTAGGACTCTTGTATAAACCACCCTAGGACCTTTTTCTAACTATATATAGGCCTTAATAGCTTAGTTTAGGTTGTCAAGTACTTTAGATTCTCTCTTCTCGAGCATTGTAGGAGATCAAGGGTGGGAGCTTCTTGGGAAATCAGATTTCCGACTAATGAGTTTCTCTCTTTCCCTTAATCTTTTTATGATGTTTTCCTTTATGCTTTGTGAGTAGTTTTCTTAAGTTAGCAAGGACATGTATTAGGTTTATGTTATTCGGGAATAAGAGATTTTTGTTTTGTCATTAAAAACCCGATCTTTTCAAGGGATCATTATTTCTATTTGAGTATTTGAACAATTCTTGGTTTTATTCTATCAATTGTGTTATTTCAATTATTATTGGCCATCTTAATTGTTTTTCATAGTTGATTAACTAGGGTTATGCAGAATCGGTTTTCGGTAACCAAAAGTAGTAACTATTGATTAATTTAAATCTGTGTTTGATTAATTGATAGGGAATTGTTTGAAACAAATTGCATGACTTTAATCGGCCATTAACTTTATGTAATTTGTGTTGACGTTGTCATCGAGCTGAATAACTTAATTGACTATTTTTTGCAAGCGATTCGGTAATTTAGTTTAATTAGGTTAAAGTTAATTTGTCGTGCTTTTCGGGAATTAACCTAACTATACAGGAATCGGAATTTGCTGCGCTACGCGGAATTCTAAGTCACTACTCAAATAGGTTATTATCAATGATTAATCCTGAATAAGTAAAACTGAAATACAAAATCCTTGCTAACATTTTTCTTTTCTTTGATTCTTAATTAATTTGTGAGTAAATTTATTTAAAGTTTATTCTTTTAAAATAAAAATCAAATCTTTCTCCCCTAATCTTGATTAGTTTACTTGTTCTAAGATTTTATAAATCCCTGTGGGTTCGACCCTTACTTGCCCTAACTGCATAAGTTAGTTAAAGTTCGGAATTTAATTTGATAGCGCAACAACACACTCGTCAAAGTGGGAGAAAAACTACTGTCAATTGCAATTTATAAATATTATGAAACTAACCATGTTTCAGGAAAATTGAGATGAACTTAAAAGTTCAACTTCATCAAAACCAAGAGAAAAAAGAAACAGCTCTAAAAGGTTAAGTGTGGCTATCATTGGTTTAAAATTCTGTTTTGATTGATTAAAGGAGAATGGGCGTTGTGTTGTTGATGGCCGGGCTGGCCTTATTTGTTATTGAAAGCCTTAAAGCTTTTAATATCTTAATTTTGATTAAATGACAAACATTGACAATGACTAATGGTTTTATTGTATTAATGATGATCTCTTAGGATTCATATATCTAATCCTTGCAAGATCAAAGTTTCAATTCTTCAGAAAAGAGCTTTTGATGTCAAGCCTTGAAGATAAGAGTTTCTGGATTAGATAGGATCTAGAGGTGTAGATTTAATTCTTTATTTATCTTTGATTATCTCTAGGTCTATCCCTTTGAGTAATGAGTTCCATAGGTTGCTCAATAAAGTAAAATGATTTTCAAAATACATGCACATACTTCAAAATTCATAAAATATAGTTTGCAAAATCTTAGAGTTGTTTGGAAACTTGTTCTGCATAGTTTTAATGCATTTGTGGTCGACCTGACAAAAGTGTGGACGACCACAAATCATGCGGTCGACCAGACTTCTCAGAGTATCGTCCGCAGATTGTCAAGTGTTCTCTGGAACACTTGCGGATGATGGAGCGGTCGACCGGACTTTTGAGGTCATCGTCCGCAGGTTGTCAAGAGTTCTCTGGAACATTTGCGGATGATGGTGCGGACGACCCTCCTGATTTGCGGTCGACCGCACTTCTCTTGAGTGGGATTCAAACAGCCATTTTTATGACCGTTGGTGCATACTTATAAATACCCAATCGTTTAAACAACTCATAAGAACTACTTTTTGAGCAAAAATCTGATCCTATTACTTCATAGAACCTCTGGAGATTATTTTGAAACCAAATCTTAACATTCATATTGTGAAATTCATCAAAGTGAGATTTATACAAAATCATTGGGGTTCTTGAGCAACTTACAAGAAAACATTACTCAAAGAGGTATTTATGCTTTACATTGATATATCTTCACATTAAGGTGATTTCATATATCAAACTCTTCTTATTCATATCTTGATTGATTTGTTCAAGGTTGCATTGAGCTTAAAACTCTAAGGGTTAGAGTGAGCCTTGAACCATAGAAAACTGTGTTTGTGTTAAGAGCTTCTTTTTCATTAATTGTTGTAATAGAGATAGGTGTGTAGACAAGGTTATATTGTAAAACTCAAAGTGTTGAGTGAACCTTGGTTGGTTAAGAGGTTTATGTTGTAAAACCCTAAGGGAATTGGGTGAGCCTCTATTGTATTCTCTCTTACTATATTAGTGAAAGGTTTTGTGAAATCCTTGAGTAGATAGCTCAAGGTAGTGGATTAGGTTTTGTTGGATAAACCGCACCACTATAAATCTTTGTGTTCATTGCTTCTTTTCTTGAACTCATCTTTTCATACTTTGGTTGAACACCAAGTGTTTGATATTTGTTATCTTAGAAAGCTTGTTTAATTTAAAGAAGAAAAATCGGTTAAAAACCTAATTCACTCCCCCCCTCTTAGGTTTTTCAGTTATGTGATACATCTTTGTGATTAAGTAAACTTGCTTATGTGAAATTGGTTTTACAAGAGTTACAAAGGAAACTCTGTCAAATTTTTTACAAAACTGGTGTATATTGTTAGGGGAGACTTTATAAATGCTTTTATAGTCTATCTATATATTCTTATTTCTGGAAGGAAGGAGGATACGGAGGTTGGTGGAAAAATAGGCTTCTTTAAGCCTATGTAAGCTATGAAGTGATCTCATATACTTACAATGAATACTTTCATTTTGAGATCCAATATTTGTTCGAAAAATGTTACATTTTATATATTTCTTGATATCATCAAACTAAATGGCTATATGCTATACGTGATATCTTACAAATACCTAGCATATTGTAAGGGGAAGCATTTTACAATGTTTGATACATATTCTATAAACTCTTCCTTACTTTGAATCCTTGCACTTAATTCTTTTACCAATTACAATGCATCAATATTTGTCATCATCAAAAAGGGGGAGATTGAAAGCCCTAAAGTTTTTAATGTCTTAATTTTGATTAATGACAAACATTGATGATGACTAATGTCTTGTTTGTACAAGTGATAGAGTTTTTGGATTCATGATTTAATCCATGCAAGGACAAGATTTCAAGTCTTTAAGGAAGTATATAAGTCAAGACTATCAAGTTTTGAAGACAAGCTTTTATTAGATTAGATAGGAACTAGAGGTATAGTTTTAGAGTTTAATATATTTTGATATGTCTCGTCTTACCTCTAATTGAGTAATAATTTCTATAGATTGCTCAATAAAAGTGATTTATTTTTTAAAATGCACTTCATATAGATAAAACATGAGTTGGGTATTTGAAATGATTTTCAAAATACATGGACATACTTTAATTTCTATAAAATGTATTCCACAAACTCTTGGAGTTTATTGGAATCTTGTTTTGCATAGTTTGAATGCATGTACGGTCGACCTAATTGCAGTGTGGTCAACCACAGATCATGCGGTCGACCAAACCTCTCAGCTCATCTTCCACAGAATATCCAGAGCTTTCTGGAACACTTGCGGATGATGGTGCGGTCGATCGGACTTCTCAGCTCATCGTCCGCAAAATGTCTAGAACTCTCTGGAACACTTGCAGATAATGGTGCAGTCGACCGGAATACTCAGATCATCGTCCACAGTATATCCAGAGCTCTCTGGAAACTTGCGGTTGATGGTGCCGTCGACCGGACTACTCAGATCATCATCCGCAGTATTTCCAAAGCTCTCTGGAAACTTGTGGATGATGGTGCGGACGACTAGTCTGATAGGTGGTCAACCACACTTCTTCTAAGTGGGATTCTAACAGTCATTTTTATGACCATTGGTACATACATATAAATACCAAATTGTTTAAAAAACTCATGACCACGACTTTTTGAGCAAAAATCTAATTCTTACTCTTCATAGAACATTTTGAGATCATTTTGAAACCCATATATAACATTCACATTGTGAAATTCACAAAAGTTGGGTTGATACTAAATCATTGGTGTTCTTGAAAATTTAGAGGAAAATATTACTCAAAGAGGTATTTATACTTTAAATTGATATATCTTCACATTAAGGTGATATCTATATCAAACTCTTCATTTTCCTATCTTGTATGTTTTGTTCAAGGTTGCATTGAGCTTAAAACTCTAAGGGTTAGAGTGAACCTTGAATCATAGAAATTGTGATTGTATTAAGTGTATCTATTTCATTAATTGTTGTATTAGATATAGGTGTGCAATCTAGGTTGTTTTGTAAAACTCATAGAGTTGGGTGAACCTTGATTGGGTAAGAGGTTTGTATTGTCAAACCCTAAGGGAACTGGGTAAGGCTCTATTGTAATCTCTTGTACTAAATTAGTGAAAGGTTTTGTGAAATCCTTGAGTAGATAGCTCAAAGTAGTGGATTAGGTTTTGTTGGATAAACCGAACCACTATAAATCATTGTGTTCTTTGTCTATTTCTTGAACACATTATTTCACACACTGTTTGAGCACACCAAGTGTTTGTTTTTTGTTGTCTTAGAAAGTACTGTTTGAATTAAGTTTAAAAAAATCGGTTAAAACTTAATTCACACCCCTCTTAGGTTTTTCAAAATGAACTTGTTGAAATCTCTAACAGGGAAATTAAATCTATTTTAGCTAAAGTAGTCAATTCTAATAGGAAAGACTGGAGCCTTCGATTGGGAGATGCTCTTTTGGCGTATAGAACAACATCAAAAACCCCTATTGGTATGTTGCCAATTAGGTTAGTTTATGGTAAAGCCTGTCATCTACCTGTGGAATTAAAACATAAGGCATATTGGGCCATAAAACAATGTCATCTTAATCTTGATGATGCACAATCTAATCGAAAACTGCAGATTCAAGAATTAGAGGAGATTAGAAATGATGCCTATGTTAATTCCTGGATTGCAAAATAAAAAATGAATTATTACCATGTCAAAAATCTTTCAAGGAAAAATTTCAACATTGGTGATAAGGTTCTACTCTATAATTCTCGTCTGATACTGTTTCCAGGAAAGCTAAAGTCATGGTGGATTGACCCATTTGTTATCATTAATATCTTTAATCACGGGTCAGTGGGGGTAAAAAGTCTTCAAACGAGCAAAATTTTTAAAGTGAACGGTCATCTCCTTAAACTATTTCACGAAGGATTTGAAGACCCACCACCAGAAAGGAATTGAAATCTGTACTCGTCAAGTCTAAGACGTTAAACAAGGGTTGTGTGGGAGGCAACCCATCACTTTCTTAAATACTTTTGAATTGTTTGATTTTCCTTTTTCACTTTTTAGCTTGCAGGCCTAGGAGAAATTATTGAATACGTGTCATCTTGGATATTGAAAGATGGCGTATTTAAGTTAATTAAATGTCCAACAGTGATTAAACACAGCTTTAAATGGCTTGCTTAATTGCTGAAAGAATCACAAAACAATTTCTGCTAATTTCATTTCAAGAGTAATTCCATCTACAAAGTATTTATTTCATTTTTACATTTTAGTTTATCTTTCCATCCCTTCTTTCTTTCTATCTCTTTGTTACATAATAGATGATTCTTTAATGAAAATGAGAAGATATTATCCATTGCTCCCTATTAATTATTTGAGAAAAATCTATCTGATGAGAATGGAGCGTATAAAATTACTAGTATCATTTGGAATGCCTCAGGATATTAAGTTGATAATTAAATTTAAGGTCCGAATTAATGGTGAACATCCAGCTTTTCCCAAATGTCCACATAGGTTGTGAAGAGTAGTTATGCAAAGAAATAGAGAGATAAAAGAATGAGAGTTTATTATAAATGTGCTAGATGAAACTGTAATAATCGATAAGACAAAATTACTTTCATTAAGAATGGACTGAGTAAAGAGTCATTAAATGATATCAAACTGACTCTTGATTCGCATTCTAGTGGATATGTTCAAATGGAAATTCTTGGGTTATGGAAACAATTCAAAATTGAACAACTCCGGTACAGTACAGACTTCGGTATCTAAATTTAAATGATCCTATTTGCAAGTTTTTTAAGAAACTGTTACTAGACATAAAACCAAAGGAAGATGTGAGCCACAATCACAACTACTTGTTTTTATTTGTTTCTTCTTTGATTTGTTTTATTTGTTTGTTTTTTAGTGTGTAACAGAATCACTTTTGAAGTCGTTATTATGGAAGGGGTCCATCAATCAGAAGTCTAACTAACATTGCAGTGTTTGGAGAACTGATGTACTCATAAATTAACTGATTTTATGTTATTTAATGACTATATTTTGTTTAAAAATAGGTTAATAATGTTATTTAAGGGATATATTTCACGTTTCCCTTATATTTATTTATTTGTATGTTTTCCAGTGTATTTTGGTTCATTATGGAGATAAAAAGAAGAAGGAATGTTGGAGAAGTTTTTTTTAAAAAAAAATCCATGTCATCGGATGACGTGGGGCAATAAGAAGATGACATGTGGCATAATCAAATTATGACAAGTAGTGCTTCTAGAAGCCGCAATGTTGACCAATGAACACGCGACACGTGGTAAAAGTTCGGAAATTTAGACCAATTACATTTTCAAAACTTTGGGATGCGAAATGACCATTTGGCCCATGATTTTTGTGCCTATAAATATGAAGCTTACTTTTATCATTTCAACACCAATTTATCTCCAATCTTCTCCATTTCTTTTGTAATTTCTTTCTTTTATTATTATCCTCATATTAATATAATTTCTAGAATTTGTAGAATAATATTTCAAGGCTTTTTTGTAATATTTAGTAAAGAAATTCTGTTCGGATAATTTCAATATTTCTGGGGAGTTTTTCTTTCAAATTTTCTTTCTAATGTTTATAAATTTTATCTTATATTTATTAAATATGTATTTTGAGTAATTTCCTTTTGTTAGCAATGATATGTGTTAAGTTATTAATAATGAGATTATGAGATAATTTTCTTTGCATTTAATTTCTATTTGGATATATTTAACTGGACTTATGGTCAATTTACCTGCCTAGTCTTTATTATGTTTACTTTATACACTTTAAATATTGCAAATGGATGACTGAGCCATCTAATTAGTTTAATTTCTTTTTATGTCTTTTTTTTTTTATGGAAGGCCGAACCTCCATACTTTTAGTTTAATTTATTTAAATGGCCAGTTGAACCGCCTAATTTGTTTAGTTAATATAAATCCAATCTTTCTTTATATATATATATATATATATATAATTGAGTATTTATATAATTTATATTTTAATCAATATAATTGTGTGAATTAATTGGATTGACAATCATTAATAAATGTAATTATATAGCTAGGATTATTAATCTTGTATTAACGATTCAAGTAGCATCTACTAGTTTAATTGAGATGCAGCTCTTGACTGAATTAAATTAGTAGCGGAATTATATAATTTAAATTGTATATAATTAAGTTGATTGTTAGATACAATTTAATATTGGTGATGCCTTATTTGTTTAATGGAATTTGATTGAGCATTCTATACACGCTGATTGGTAGTGATGTTAATTAAATTAGACATTAATCTGTTTGAGCTGATTGAGATTAATATAATTTGTAAGGATAGGAATCTGTCTGAGTTGATCGAGATTCTAAAACCAACTACTTAACAATGTATTTATCTATGATTAATTCTATGAAAAATATAATTTATTCTAGTTCCTTGCTAACGCCTTTTTATATCATTTATATTCTAAATTCCTTTTTAATTCTATTCACATATCCAAAAACCCCAAAAATATTTAGTTTAATTGTTGTTATTTTCTTGCTCTCAAAATACCAAACCCCCCAAAACCTTTTTCAGATTAATGATTTTAATTTAAGAGTTGACAAATTTCTATGGATTTGATCCCTACTTTCCCTATCTACATAGGAATTGTTAGGTTTAAATTTGAGAGTTGTATGATAGACATCGTCAAGGATAGACCGTGGGTGCTACTGTGTCGCATCTAATTGTTGCTATCCAATTGAGAAGAATACTAGCTCATCGAAAGATCAGTCTAGTATACGGAGGAAGAAATGATGGATTAATTGGAAAGGTTGCTCGAACACACTAGTCATACAAAACACTTGTTCATATTGAAACAAATCAGCCAAACAAAGTTCTTGCGGTAGGTGTAATTCACACACATCTGAAACAACTATATGGGAAAACAATTGGATATCAGGTTCAAACAAAATCATTTTATGAACGCATGACACTCATGTTGCATAACTTTGATTCTTTCGTAGTCATACCAAGAGGATATGAGGTATTAGAATGTTTGTTCAATTGGCCTTTTAAATCTTGATCACTATTTTGATTGTTTATTAGCATTTCTTGACATAGCCGTTACACATAAACTTCTATCTCTAGTAGTACGAAGAATAATTGTATATGTACCCACGACCAAGGAGCTATTGGATGAATTAGTAACTTTTGTACTAGAGACAGATCCAGAAGTACCTCCAATTAACTGGTCAATTCCCGTAACAAGCGAAAAAGAGATTCAGTGGATTTAGAGTTAAAGTTGTAAGTTTTTCTTTTTAAATAAATGTGTATTATTTTCTTTTTATTAAAAGCTGTGGAATAATATTATTGTTTTTAAAACTTTGTGTGTTTACATTAAGGACAATGTAATTCCCATGTGTAGGGGGTGGTTTTAGTAATGAATCAAGTGATTAATCTTATTTGATTCTTGATCCGCACCTTTAAAAACATTGTTTTTAATAACTTGTTATTTTTTTGAATAAATAATTCATGTATTATAACTTTTTAAGATGTTAGGTGAATTAGGTTCTTTCCGATTTTTTTTACTTTAATTCTAACAATGCTTTTTAAGACAACAAATAACAAACACTTTGTGCTCAAACAGTGTGTGAAATAATGTGTTCAAGAAATTAGCAAATAACACAATGATTTATAGTGGTTCGATTTATCCAACAAACTTAATCCACTACCTTGAGCTATCTACTCAAGGATTTCACAAAACCTTTCACTAATTTAGCACAAGATATTACAAAAGAGGCTCACCCAATTCACCTTAAGGTTTTACAACACAAACCTCTTACCCAATCAAGGTTCACCCAACTTTTTGAGTTTTACAATACAACCTAGATTATACACTAATCTCTAATACAACAATTAATGAAATAGATACACTTAAGATAATCACGATTATTTATAAATTGAATCTTATCTTCTCGATTTCTAGATATATCACCATAATGACAAGGTATCTCTCTGGAAAGATATAAAACTTGAAGCTAGAGATTTTACCATATCTTCTAAAGATATACTCGGTTGTTGGTTCTGAGGTTGAAGAGGATTTTGGTGTTGATTAGGAACAAAACCTGGTGGGTTTATTGGTGGCTTAACCCCTTGGTTACTCCATCTAAAGTTAGGATGGTCTCTCCACCCTTCATTGTATGTGTTGGAGAATGAATTATGTCTTCTTTGATTCTGAAAATTACCCATGACATTGGTTTATTCCTCTTGAAATAGCATAGGACAAGAATCTGTAGGGTGGTCATTGCCTAAACAAATTCCACATGTTTTTACTGGTGCATTGATTATTTTCCCAACTAATTGACCAACTAAATTGGTAAGATGATCTAATTTTTGCTCAATTTGTGTAGATAATGATGATGATGATGCATCTACTTCATTAATTTTCCTAACAGTATCATTCCTGGTGTTAAATGATTGTGAATTAGTAGCCATGTTAGCTATTAATTCATGTACAGCTTGTGGGATTTTATCTGAAAGAGCACCACCACTAGCAGCATCAATTGTCATCTTGTCATTAGAAATCAAACCTTCATAAAAATATTGAACTAATAATTGTTCAGGTATTTGATGATGAGGACAACTAGCACATAATCTTTGAAATCTTTCCCAATATTCATACAATGTTTCACCAGTTTGTTGTCTTATGCCACTTATATCCTTTCGGACGGTTGCAGTTCTAGATGCAGGATAATATTTAGCTAGAAAAGCTCTTTGCATTCCAGTCCAATCTTGAATAGATCCCGAAGGAAAATCATATAACCAATCTTTTGTACTATTTTGTAAGCTAAAAGGAAAAGAACGCAGTTTAATCACTTTATCTCTTGTACCTTCTTGATTCAAATTAGTGCAAATAACATGAAATTCCTTAATATGCCTAAGTTTCTCCAGGTAATCCATTAAAAGTTGGCAAACATTGTATAAAACCAGTATGCATTTTAAAATTGGCATCAACTTGTGGAAAAATGATGCATAAAGGTTGTTCATCAAGAGTAAGAACAGTGAGATCTTTTATAGATCTTTGATTCAAAGCCATATTAAAAAGATGAGTAGGAAGAATATCACCAGAAATAAATTGGGTATCCGATTGATTTTCTATTTTGCCTTCTTCAAACTCCGAGCTTGTTTTCTGATCTCAACTAGTGTTTTACTCCTTTGTCCTTCTACGGCTCTCAAATTTAAACCTAGCAATTCCTATGTAGATAGGGAAAGTAGGGATCGAATCCACAGAGATTTTTCAACTCTTAAATTAAAATCATTAATCGGAAAGGGTTTTAGGGGTTTTTGATAATAGAATTAAAAAGGAATTTGGAATATAAATGATATAAAAAGGCGTAAGCAAGGAACTAGTATCAAGTTATATTTTTTATGGGATTAATCATAGATAAAGACATTATTAAGTAATTGGTTTTAGAATCCTGATCAACTCAGACAGATATTTTTTAACATGATATTTTTTAAACAGAGTTTCTACTACCTTGTTGCAAAAATGCGTACATCTGTCACTGATGATGGCCTTTGGAATTCCAAATCTATGGAATATGTTGTCCTTGATAAATGTCACAACTGCTTTGGAATCATTCGTTCAAGTGGCCATAGCTTCAATCCATTTGGAAACATAATCCACTGCAAGTAAGATGTAAGTATTTCCAAAAGACGAATGAAAAAGTCCCATGAAATCAATGCCCCAATAAAATCCACTTTCTAGAATTTTTCTAGCAGTTCGTTTTGGTCCAAAATAACCTCCACATTCAAAAGTATGACAAAAATTCAATATGGATTGAATTTCATTATTTGGAACACATCTGCGTATGACATTGTGGGATTATCCCAAAGGTAGTGTTTTGAGTCATTTCTAATTTTATCCTTTTGAGGCTTAGATAGATTATTTGGAAATACTTTGGTAACAATATAATTAACCATATCAGCATACCAAGGTATAATTCCATGCAATGCATAAAGATGCTCATCAGAAAATAAATTAGAGATAGGAGATACTTCCCCGTCATATGTCAGTCGACTCAAATGATCAGCAACAAGATTCTCTTCTCTTTTCTTATCTCGGATTTCAAGGTCAAATTCCTGGAGTAAGAGAATTCATCTCAGTAGTCTTGGTTTAGACTCTTTCTTCTTCAACAGGTACTTTAGAGCTACATGATCTGAATAAACAATTACTTTTGTTCTCAACAGATAAGATCTAAATTTCTCTAGAACAAAAGTAACAGAGTAGAGTTCCTTCTCAGTTGTGGTATAATTGCATTGGGCATCATCAAGTAATTTAGATGGATAATATATCACATGAGAAATTTTATCTATTTTCTGACTTAGAACAGCTCCAACTGCTTTGTCACTATCATCACACATTATCTCAAAAGGAAAATTCCAATTAGGGGGTTGAATGATAGGTGATGAAATCAATTTCTCTTTCAACATTTTAAATGAATTTTTACAACCTTCATCAAAATTGAATTTATGTTTTTTTTGTAATAGCTTGCACAAAGGTTAAACAGTTTTAGAGAAATCTTTAATAAACCTTCTATAGAATCCAGCATTGCTTAAGAATGATCTTACCTCTCTTACCGTAGAAAGATAATAAATAGATTTAATCACATCAATCTTGGCTTTGTCAACAACTAGTCCTTTTGCTGAAACTACGTGCCCTAAAATAATTCATTGTTCTACCATAAAATGACACTTTTCATAATTGAGGACAAAGTTAGTTTCAACACAACGTTTAAGCACAAGTTCAAGATTTTCTAAACATGAATCAAATGAATTTCCATAGACAGTGAAATCATCCATGAACCTTTCAATGATACTAGTGACAAAATCAAAAAATAAGGACATCATGCATTTTTGAAAGGTAGCAGGTGCATTGCATAGACCAAAAGACATTCTTCTATAAGCACAATTACCAAATGGGCATGTAAAAGTAGTCTTACCTTGGTCTTCTGGGGCAATAGCAATCTGAAAATAACCAGAATAACCATCAAGGAAACAATAATGAGAACGACCAGATAAACGTTCTAACATTTAATCCATGAATGGAAGGGGAAAATGGTCTTTCCTAGTCGATGCATTAATTTTCCTGTTGTCTATGCAGACTCTCCAACCATTTTGCACTCTAGTATGAACTTTCTCACTTTCAGAGTTATCTACAATAGTTATTCCACTTTTCTTTGGAACAACATGTACAGGACTTACCCAATGTGAATCTATGATTGGGTAGATGATACCAGCATTAAGAAGTTTTAGAATTTCAGCTTTTACTACTTCCATCATATGAGGGTTTAGTCTCCTTTGTGACTCTCTGGTTGGTTTAACTCCATCTTCTAACAATATACTGTGCATGCATGCTGATGGGTTAATACCTTTAATGTCGGCTAAAGTCCAACCAATGGCAGTTTTGTTGTCCCTAAGCACAAAAACTAACCTCTCTTCTTGGGAAGATGAGAGATTGTTAGCAATAATAACAGGTAAAACACTACATTCACTTAAATATGCATATTTCAAATGAGAAGATAAAGCTTTAAGCTCAAGTGACGGGAGACAAACCACAGATGGTAAGATTTGATTATGTGAGCTAGGTAATGCAGATAAATCCTTGACAGCTTGTTTGAGTTCATGATCGCATTCCACAGCTAAAGTGTCTAGAACATTTTCATCTATGCTCAAGTTCATAATAGATTGCATCATTTCAGTGTAGCTCAAATCAAATATATTTTCAATAAGTGGATCTATAATATCCACAACAGAAACTGTAGAACATTCATTATAAGGGTACTTCATGGCATCAAATATATTAAAAGAAATTTTATCACCATCAAATTCCATTGATAAAGTACTTACATCAATTTTAGTTCCAACAGTTTTTAGAAATGGTGTACCTAACATAATAGGTGACTGTGATGAACAAGTATTTTGGCTATCCTCAGTTTTCAAAATGTAGAAATCTACAGGGAATACTAAATCATTTACTTTAACCAATATATCTTCTATTACTCCTTATGGATAAGCCACAGACCTATGAGCTAGTTGAATAACAATTCTAGTAGACGCACAACCTCATCTTTTTGTTTTGGAGGAAGTTTCTTTGGAGAATAGCAGACGCACAATCCCCCACACTGATTCTCTCGTTACCTTTAAGCTTCTTCTTGTTGCTACAAAGTTCTTTTAGGAACTTTGCATAACGAGGAATTTGTCTTATTGCATCCAAAAGAGGAATGTTGACTTTAACTTTCTTGAAGATCTCCAGAACATCTTTTTCTTCCTCATCTTTCTTGTTTTTAGTGAACTTATTGGGGAAATGAGGACTTACCTTGGGAATAGAAGAAAAAGATTCTCCTATCTGAGGAACTTTGTCGAAAGTTGTTGGGCTTGAAATAGGTGATTTATCCGTGCCTTTATTTTCCTCTGGTCTCTTGGATTCTTCCAACACATTACCACTTCTTAATGTTACGACACTAGCATTTTCTCTGGGATTGAGTGGTTGTGATGGAAGTTTATTGAAAATCTGTGTTTTCAATTGACCTAACTCAGAAACCATTTGTCCTACCTGATTCTCCAAGTTGTAAATGTTGGACTTTGTATCCTTTTGGAAGGACATGGTATCTCTCTGAAAAGATATAGAACTTGAGGCTAGATATTTCACCATATCTTCTGAAGACATACTCTGTTGAGGAGGATTTTGGTGTTGATTAGAAATAAAACCTGGTGGGTTCATTGGTGGCCTAACCCCTTGGTTACTCCATCTAAAGTTAGGATGGTCTCTTCACCCTTCACTGTATGTGTTGGAGAATGGATTCTGTCTTCTCTGAGGTTGGTTCTGAAAATTATCCATGGCATTAGCTTGAGATTGTGTCTACAATTCCTATGTAGATAGGGAAAGTAGGGATCGAATCCACAAAAAATTTTCAACTCTTAAATTAAAATCATTAATCGAAAAGGGTTTTGGGGGTTTTTGGTATTTTAAGAATAGAATTAAAAAGGAATTTGGAATATAAATGATATAAAAATGCATTAGTAAGGAACTAGTATCAAGTTATATTTTTCATGGGATTAATCATAGATAAAGACATTATTAAATAATTGGTTTTAGAATCCCGATCAGCTCAGACATATTCCTATCCTTACAAATTAGATTAATCCCGATCAGCTCAAACAAATTAATCTCTAATTTAATTAAACACCACTACCAACCATCGTGTATAGGATGCTCAATTAAATTGCATTAAACAAATAAGTACAAAGAAAATTATCTCATAATCCCATTTATTAATAACTTAACACATATCCTTGCTAACAAAAGGAAATTACTCACAATACATATTTAATAAATATAAGATGAAATTTATAAACATTAGAAAGAAAATTTGAAGATAATTTCTAGAAATTATATTAATATGAAGATAATAATAAAAGAAAGAAATTACAAAAAAAATGGAGAAGATTGGAGCTAAATTGTTGTCCCAAATGAGAAAGAAAGCTAGCATATTTATATGGAAATTTTTAGGGGTAAAATGGTCATTTTGACTTCCGAATACTGTTCATGACATAAGCAGTGACGTCATCATCGACGACTGGTACTGTTCACCGGAGTTACTGTTCACCAATTTTTTTTTTCTTCTTCTTCTTTTTATCTCCAAAATGTACAAAAATACACTGAAAAGCTTATAAACAAAGAAATAGAAAGGAAATGTGAAATATATCCATTAAATAACACAATTAACTGATTTTTAAACAAAATATAGTTATTAAGTAACATAAAAATCAATTAATTATGAGTACATCAATAAAGTAAAAATAATAAATACTAGGCGGGTAAACCGACCATAAATCCAGTTAAATTAATCTAAATAGAAATTAAGTGTAAAGAAATGATTGAACCATAATTAGATTGGTTTTTAGGAGCTTAATGTGTTGTTTATTGAGATAAAATCTACCTAATTGTGTGTTTATGTGCTTAAATTGGTTCTTTACACTTTTATCTTTGTTTGCAGGTATTTTGAAGGTATTTTAACATGTTTAGAAGACATTGGAGGAAGATAAGAGCTTTAAGAAGTTGTTTCGCAGGAAAAATGGAGTGGACGCACCTCAGAAACCAATTAGACGCTCACTTGAAGAAGTGGACGCGTCACTATTCATCCACGCGTCCATTCTCAGTAGTTTTGGAGCCTCACGCGTCCACTTGGACGTTTCTGACAGCCTCGCGCGTCCACTTTTGACAGCACGCGCGTCCACTATCCGAATTGAAGATTTTGGGTAGTTTTTTAGTAGTTTGAATTAGGACTCTTATGTAACTAACCCTAGGACCTTTTCTAACTATTTATAGGGTTTATTAGCTTAGTTTTTGGGGTGTCAAGCACCTTAGATATTTTCTTCCCGAGCATTGTAGGAGATCAAGGGTTGGAGCTTATCGGAAAATCGGATTTCCATCTAATGAGTTTCTCTCTTTCCCTTAATCTTTCTATGATGTTTTCTTTTATGGATTGTGAGTAAACGTTTTTAGTTGGCAAGGATATGTATTAGGTTTACTTTATTCGGGAATATGAGATTTATGTTTTGTTATTAAAAACCCGATCTTTTTAAGGAATTATTATTTCTATTTGGGTATTTGAACAATTCTTGGTTTTATTCTATCAATTGTGTTATTTCAATTATTATTGGTCATCTTAATTGTTTTACATAGTTGATTAACTAGGGTTATGCAGAATCGGTTTTCGGTAACCAAAAGTAGTAACTATTGATTAATTTAAATCTGTGTTTGATTAATTAATAGGGAATTGTTTGAAGCGAATTGCATAATTTTAATCGGCCATTAACTTTATGTAATTTGTGTTGATGTTGTCCTCGAGCTGAATAACTTAATTGACTATTTTATGCAAGCGATTCGGTAATTTAGTTTAATTAGGTTAAAGTTAATTTGTCGTGCTTCTCGGGAATTAACCTAACTATACAGGAATCGGAATTTGCTGCGCTACGCGGAATTCTAAGTCACTACTCAAATAGGTTATTATTAATGATTAATCCCGAATAAATGAAACTGAAATACAAAGTCCTTGCTAACGTTTTTTTTATCCATTGATTTCTAGTTATTTTGTGAATTACTTATTTTTAAGTTTTAATCTTTTTAGATAAAAACCAAATCTTTTTAGATAAAAACCAAATCTTTTCCCCCCCAAAGTCGTGATTAGTTTACTTAATCAAATAATTTACAAGTCTCTGTGGGTTCGACCCTTACTTGCCCTAACTATATAAGTTGGTTGAGTTTGGTATTAATTTGATAGCGCAACGACACGCTCGTCAAGAAATTATCTCATAATCCCATTTATTAATAACTTCACACATATCCTTGCTAACAAAAGGGAATTACTCGCAATACATATTTAATAAATATAAGATGAAACAAATACTCCCCAGAAATATTGAAATTATCCGGACATAATTTCTTTATTAAATTTTACAAAAAGACTTGAAAAGATCTTTAGGTAATTCCTTAGTAACAAGATAATTGACAATATCAGCATACCAAGATAAGTTATCATTCAAAGCATATAGGTTCCCAGTAGAAAGCAACTCAGATATAGGAAATACTTCACCATCATAAGTAAGTTGACTTAGATGATCAGCCACAAAATTTTTTGCTCCCTTCTTGTCAAGAATCTCAATATCAAACTCTTGGAACAACAAAATCCATCTTAAAAGTCTAGGTTTAGACTCTTTCTTCTTGAGAAGGTGTCGTAAAACTGCATGATTAGAAAATACAATCACTTTAGTTCCTAACAAACATGATCTAAATTTCTCTAATGCAAATACAATTGAATAAAGTTCTTTCTCAGCTGTGGTGTAATTTCATTGTGCATCATCAAGTGTTCTTGAAGCATAATAAATCACATGAGGAACTCTATCAACTTTTTGTCATAAAACTTCACCAACAGCTTTATCACTTGCATCACACATGATTTCAAAAGGTAATTTCCAATCAGGGGCTTGAATAATAGGGGCGGAAATCAACCTCTCTTTCAAAGCATCAAAAGCAATTTTACAACCTTCATTACAATAAAAAAAATTCAACAAAGTACACAAAGGTTGAGAAATTTTTGAAAAATCTTTGATAAACCTTCTATAAAAACCAGCATGGCCTAAAAAGGCCCTTACCTCTGGCACAATAGAAGGATAAGGAAAGAGATTTTACCACATCAATTTTTTCTTTGTCCACTTGTAGCCCCCTTCTCCAGACACCACATGTCCAAGAACTATTTCTTGTTTCACCATAAAATGACATTTTTCATAGTTCAAAACAAGGTTAGTTTCAATGCATCTTTTAAGAATGAGTTCTAAATTCTCTAAGCATTCATCAAGAGAATCTCCATAGACTGTAAAGTCATCCATAAAGATTTCAATAATGTTAGTCACATAATCAGAGAATATAGACATCATACAACGTTGAAAAGTACCAGGTGCATTACATAATCCAAAATGCATTCTTCTATGTGCATAGGTACCACAAGGACATGTAAATATAGTCTTTTCTTGATCCTCAGGTGCAATGGGAATTTGGAAATAACCAAAAAAACCATCATGAAAACAATAATTTGAACGTCCAGATAAACGTTCAAGCATTTGATCTAAAAAGGGAAGGGGAAAATAGTATTTTCTAGTGGATGCATTCAATTTTATGTAATCAATACAAGCACGCCATCCATTTTGTATGCTAAGTAGGTACCTTCTCACCTGCCTCATTTTCAATGACACTTATTGAAAAACCTAAAGGGGGGCTATCACCATATAGAACTTGAGCTAAGTCAATATGGTTGGACAAATGGCTTCTGAGTTAAGTCAATTGAAAACACAGCTTTTCAATAAACTTCCATCACAACCACTCAATCCAAGAGAAAAATAAAGGCAAAGAGAAATCACCTATTTCAAGCCCAATAACTTTCGACAAAGTTCCTCAGATAGGAGAATCTTCTTCTTCTATTCCCAAGGTAAGTCCTCATTTCCCCAACAGGTCAACTAAGAACAAGAAAGATAAGGAAGAAAAGATGTTCTGGAGATCTTCAAGAAAGTTGAAGTCAACATTCCTCTTTTGGATGCAATAAGACAAATTCCTCGTTATGAAAAGTTCCTAAAAGAACTTTGTACCAACAAGAATAAATTTAAAGGTAAGGAGAGAATCAGTGTGAGGGAATTTGTGCCTGCTATTCTCCAACAGAAACTTCCTCCAAAGCAAAAAGATCCAGGTATGTTCGCTATCTCTTGTACAATTGGTGATAAAGTAGTCTCAGGTTGTATGCTAGATTTAGGAGCCTCTATTAATGTCATGCCTTATTTAAATTTGGGACTAATGAAGCCTACTAGAATTGTTATTCAGTTAGCTGATAGGTCTGTGGCTTATCCAGAAGGAGTAATAGAAGATGTACTGGTTAAAGTAAATGACTTAGTATTCCTTGCAGATTTCTACATTTTGAAAACTGAGGATAGTCAAAATACATGTTCATCACAATTACCTATTCTGTTAGGTAGACTATTTCTAAAAATTGCTAGAACTAAAATTGATGTAAATGAAGGTACTTTATCAATGGAATTTGATAGTGATAAAATTTCTTTTAACATATTTGATGCCATGAAGTACCCTTCTGATGAATGTTCTACAGTTTCTGTTGTGGATATTATAGATCCACTTATTGAATATATATTTGATTTGAGCTATACTGAAATGATGCAATCCATTATGAACTTGAGCATAGATGAAAATGTTCTTGACACTTTATTTGTAGAATGTGACCATGAACTCAAACAAGCTGTCAAGGATTTATCTGCATGTCCTGTTAGTAATTCAAAAATTGCATTACCTAACTCACATAATCAAATCTTACCATCTATTGTTTGTCCCCCGTCACTTGAGCTTAAAGTTTTACCTTCTCATTTGAAATATGCATATTTGAGTGAAGGTAATACTTTACCTGTTATCATTGCTAACAATCTCTCATCTTCCCAAAAAGATAGGTTAGTTTTTGTGCTTAGGGACAACAAAATTGCCATCGGATGGACTTTAGCCGACATTAAAGGTGTTAGTCCATCAACATGCATGCACCGTATATTGTTAGAAAATGGAGCTAAACCAACCAGAGAGTCACAAAGGAGACTAAACCCAACTATGATGGAAGTAGTAAAAGCTGAAATTCTAAAACATCTTGATGCTGGTGTTATCTACCCAATCACATATTCACATTGGGTAAGTCTTGTACATGTTGTTCCAAAGAAAAGTGGAATAACTATTGTGGATAACTTTGAAGGTGAGAAAGTTCCTACTACAGTGCAAAATGGTTGGAAAGTCTACATAGACTACAGGAAACTTAATGCATCGACTAGGAAAGACCATTTTCCCCTTACTTTCATGGATCAAATGTTAGAATCTCTATTTGGTCGTTCTCATTACTGTTTCCTTGATGGTTATTCTGATTATTTTCAGATTGCTATTACCCCAGAAGACCAAGGTAAGACTACTTTTACATGCCCATTTGGTAATTATGCTTATAGAAGAATGCCTTTTGGTCTATGCAATGCACCTGCTACTTTTCAAAGATGCATGATGTCCTTATTTTCTGATTTTGTCACGAATATCATTGAAATTTTCATGGATGATTTACTGTCTATGGAAATTCATTTGATTCATGTTTAGAAAATTTGGAACTTGTGCTTAAACGGTGTGTTGAAACTAACCTTGTTCTCAATTATGAAAAGTGTCATTTTATGATAAAATAAAGAATTGTTTTAGGGCACGTAGTTTCACCAAAAGGACTGGCTATTGACAAAGCCAAGATTGATGTAATTCAATCTATTCCTTATCCTTCTACGGTAAGAGAGGTAAGATCCTTCTTAGGACATGTTGGATTCTATAGAAGGTTTATTAAGAATTTCTCTAAAACTGTTCAACCTTTATGCAAGCTATTACAAAAAGAACATAAATTCAATTTTGATGAAAGTTGTAAACATTCATTTAAACTGTTAAAAGAGAAATTGATTTCATCACCTATCATTCAACCCCCTAATTGAAATTTTCCTTTTGAGATAATGTGTAATGCTAGTGAGAAAGCAGTTTAAGCTGTTCTAAGTCAGAAAATAGATAAAGTTCCTCATGTGATATATTATGCATCTAAATTATACCACAACTGAGAAAGAACTCTACTATGTTATTTTTGCTCTAGAGAAATTTAGATCTTATCTGTTGGGAAAAAAAGTGATTGTTTATTCAGATCATGCAACTCTAAAGTACCTCTTAAAGAATAATGAGTCTAAACCAAGACTACTCAGATGGATTCTCTTACTCCAGGAATTTGACCTTGAAATCCGAGATAAGAAAAGAGCAGAGAATCTTGTTGCTGATCATTTCAGTCGACTGACATATGACGGGGAAGTATCTCCTATCTCTAATTTATTTTCTGATGAGCATTCTTATGCATTGCATGGAATTATACCTTGGTATGCTGAATTGGTTAATTATATTGTTACCAAAGTATTTCCAAATAATCTATCTAAGGCTCAAAAGGATAAAATTATGAGTGACTCAAAACATTACCTTTGGGATGATCCCTACCTTTTCAAAAGCTGCGCAGACAATGTCATACGCAGATGTGTTCCAAATAATGAAATTCAATCCACATTGAATTTTTGTCATACTTTTGAATGTGGAGGTCATTTTGAACCAAAACAAACTACTAGAAAAAGTCTGGAAAGTGGATTTTATTGGCCTACTCTTAACAAAGATGCATATTACTTTGTTAAATCTTGCAATGAATGTCAAAGAGTTGGTAATATATCCAAGAAAGATGAAATGTCTTTGAAGACTATATTAGTTTGTGAACTTTTTGATGTATGGGCATTGATTTCATGGGACCTTTTCCTTCGTCTTTTGGAAATACTTACATCTTACTTGTAGTGGATTATGTATCCAAATGGATTGAAGCTAAGGCTACTTGAACGAATGATTCTAAAGCAGTTGTGACATTTATCAAGGACAATATATTCCATAGATTTGGAATACCAAAGGCTATCATCAGTGACAGAGGTACGCAATTTTTCAACAAGTTAGTAGAAACTCTGTTTAAAAAGTATCATGTTTCTCATAAATTTTCTACTGCCTATCATCCTCAAACAAATGGACTTGCTGAAATCAATAAACAGGGAAATTAAGTTTATTCTAGCTAAAGTAGTCAATCCTAATAGGAAAGACTGGAGCCTTCGATTGGGAGATGCTCTTTGGGCATATAGAACTGCATTCAAAACCCCTATTGGTATGTCACCATTTAGGTTGGCTTATGGTAAAGCCTGTCATCTACCTGTGGAATTAGAACATAAGGCATTTTTGGCCATTAAACAATGTCATCTTAATCTTGATGATGCACAATCTAATCGAAACTGCAAATTCAAGAATTAGAAGAGATTAGAAATGATGCCTATGTTAATTCCTGGATTGCAAAAGAAAAGATGAAATATTACCATGACAAAAATCTTTCAAGGAAAAATTTCAATATTGGTGATAAGGTTCTACTCTATAATTCTCGTCTGAGACTGTTTCCAGGAAAGCTAAAGTCAATGTGGATTGGCTCATTTGTTATCATTAATATCTTTAAACACGGGTCAATGGAGGTAAAAAGTCTTCAAACGAGCAAAATTTTTAAAGTGAACGGTCATCTCCTCAAACCTTTTCATGAAGGATTTGTCGGACAAATTATAGATTCCATTGCTTTTGAAGACCCACCACCAGAAAAGAATTGAAATCTATGCTCGTCGAGTCTAAGACGTTAAACAAGGGAGCTGTGTAGGAGGCAACCCATCGCTTTCTTAAATACTTTTGAATTTTTTTATTTTCCTTTTTCACTTTTTAGCTTGTAGGCCTAGCAAAAATTGTTGAATACGCGTTTTCTCAGATACTGAAAGATAGCGTATTTCAGTTAATTAAATGTCCAACAGTGATTAAAAACGGCTTTAAATAGCTTGCTTAATTGTTGAAAGAATCACCAAACGATTTCTCCTAATTTCCTTTCAAGAGTAAATTCCATCTACAAGGTATTTCTTTCCTTTTTACATTTTAGTTTGTCTTTCCATCCTTTCTTTCTTTCTGTCTCTTTGTTACATAATGGATGATTTAATAATGAAAATGAGAAGATATTATTCATTGCTCCCTATTAATTATTTGAGAAAAATCTATCTGATAAGATTGGAGCATATGAAATTACTAGTATCCATTGGAATGCCTGAGGATATTAGGTGGATAATTGAAGCTAAGGTCCGAATTAGTGGTGAACATCTAGCTTTTCCCAAACGTCCACCTAGGTTGGGGAAGAGTAGTTATGCAAAGAAACGGAGAGGTAAAAGAATGAGCGTCTGTTATAAATGTGCTAGATGGAACTGTGATACCAGTTGTCGTTCACATGGGTATTTATCCGATAATCGAGAAGACAAAATTGCTTTCATTAAGAATGGACTGAGTAAAGAGTCATTAGATGATATCAAATTGACTCTTGATACGCATTCTAGTGGATACGTTCAAATGGAAATTCTCGGGTTATGGAAACAATTCAAAATTGAACAACTCCGGTACACTCTTCAGTATCTGAATTTAAACGATCCCGTTTGCCAGTTTTTAAGAAAGCTGGATGAGCAGCATACTCCCGACTCATAGAAGGTGTTTGAAACCGTTACTGGACGTAAAACCAGAGGAAGATGTGAGCCACAATCACAATTACTTGTTTTTATTTCTTTCTTCCTTGATTTGTTTTATTTGTTTGTTTTCTTTTTAGTGTGTAACAGAATCACTTTTGAAGTCGTTACTATGGAAGGTTCACCAATCAGAAGTCTAACAAACATCGCAGTGTTTGGAGGAACGACCGTGGGTACTACTGTTTCGCATCTAACTGCTGCTATCCAATTGGGAAGAGTACTAGCTCATCGAAAGATCGGTCTAGTATATGGAGGAGGAAATGCTGGATTAATTGGAGAGGTTGCTCAAGCACACCAGTCATACCAAACACTTGTTCAAATTGAAACAAATCAACTCCGGTTCAAATGGAAATTCTCAGGTTATGGAAACAATTCAAAATTGAACAACTCCGGTACAGTCTTCGGTATTTGAATTTAAATGATCCCGTTTGCCAGTTTTTAAGAAAGTTGGATGAGCAGCATACCCCCGACTCATAGAAGGTGCTTGAAACAGTTACTGGACGTAAAACCAAAGGAAGATGTGAGCCACAATTACAACTACTTGTTTTTATTTGTTTCTTCCTTGATTTGTTTTATTTGTTTGTTTTCTTTTTAGTGTGTAACAGAATCACTTTGAAGTCGTTACTATGGAAGGTCCATCAATCAAAAGTCTAACTAACATCGTAGTGTTTGGAGGAACGACTGTGGGTGCTACTGTTTCGCATCAAACTGCTACTATCCAATTGGGAAGAGTACTAGCTCATCAAAAGATCGGTCTAGTATACGGAGGAGGAAATGCTGGATTAATTGGAGAGGTTGCTCGAGCACACTAGTCATACCAAACACTTGTTCAGATTGAAACAAATCAGCCAAACAAAGTTCTCGCGGTAGGTGTTATTCTCACTCCTTTGAAACAAATATATGGCAAAACAATTGGACATGAGGTACAAACAAAATCATTTTATGAACGCATACCAGGAGGATATGAAGTATTAGAATGCTTGTTCAATTTAACATTCTAGTTTAACATGAAACTGCACACTAAACCAATTGGACTTTTAAATGTTGATCACTACTTTGATGGTTTGTTTGCATTTCTTGACATAGTTGGTACACATAAGCTTCTATCTCCAGTAGCACGAAGAATAATTGTATATGTACCCACAACCAAGGAGCTATTGGATGAATTAGTAACTTTTGTACCAGAGACAGATCTAGAAATACCTCCCATTAATTGGTCAATTTCCGATAACAAGCGAAAAAGAGATTCAGTGGATTTAGAGTTAAAGTTGTAAGTTTTTATTTTTAAATAAATGTGTGTTATTTTCTTTTTATTAAAAGCTGTGGAATAACTTAATTTCATTTTCTTTTTAGTAAAGAGTCAAGTGATTAATTTCATTTAATTCTTGATCCGCACCTTTAAAAACATTGTTTTTAATAACTTGTTATTTTGTTGAATAAATGATGCATGTATTATAACTTTTTAAGATGTTAGGTAATTTTGTGTTAAATTTTTCAATCCTTTTATAATTGTATCACTTTTTGTAAAAAACAAATTTCCATAAAATCAATTGAATATCTTAACAATTTGACAAAAAACATTCTTATTTAACTATTTGTGACTAAATCTTTTATGTTATGAAACCCAGAGTTGAAAACATTAGTATTGTTTTAGTACATTTAAGGTTACTCTCTACACACTAGAACTTGTTCTTTCACATGCTTGAAACGAAATTTAATTAAGATCTTAGTTGATTTGGGGATGATATAAGGTCTTCTTTGATAGTTTGAGCCTTTCTGAACGAACCATACTTATATAGATCTCTCGATCCTACTTTGAGCCAACATGTATGAATGGTTTCATTACCATTTAATTTCTTTGATAAATAGCCTCGTTTATTACTTTTCTATCTAGATACTTTATTGAGAATGTATTAAACATGTGTTAATCTATATCGAAAAATTATGAACACTGTTGATAAAGGATTATGAGATATTATCAATAAAAAATCGAAAGGTATAAAGCTCATTTATTTGATCTCTTCAAACAAAGTTCTCGCGATAGGTGTAATTTCCACTCCTCTAAAAAAAGTAAATGGCAGAAAAATTGGACATGAGGTACAAACAAAATCATTTTATGAACACATGACACTCATGTTGCATAACTGTGATGATTTCATAATAATCCTAAGAGGATATGAAATGTCTTCTTGTTCTTACCCCTTCATTGGGATTACCAATGATTTGATCATTTGGATGATTATGGACGTATTTCCATTCCTTTGGAAGATCATGACTTGCCTCTCCTTCATGTGAGGTTGATTATTGAATGTCAATGATCTCTTCACTTTCATCCTTAGGTATTGAATGATTTTCATTTGATTGAACAATATCTTTGTTCGTTGACTCAATAGATAGCTCTTGAAAATCACCTTCATTCTCATCTCTTGGCAAGTAAATGTTAGACTCATCAAATATAACATGAATAGCTTCATCAATAACCATAGTTCTTTTATTGTAAACACAAAAAGCTTTTCTATTTGAAGAGTAGCCAAGGAACATACCTTCATCGGATTTCTTGTCAAACTTACCAAGATTGTCTTTGACATTTAGAATAAACCATTTACAACCGAACACTTTAAAGTAGTAAATGCAAGAAGTTTGTCAAACATAATCTCATAAGGGGTTTTATTAACAAATGATATAAGAAGCACGGTATTAACAATATATCGAGAAGTATTCATAAATTCAACCCAAAAATATTTTCGCAAATAATTTTCACATAGTATGGAACATGTCATTTCTTGTAAAGTACGATTTTTCCTTTCAACAACACTATTTTGTTGATGAGCTTTTGCAATTGAAAAATTGTGAGATATATCATTCTCATCACATAATTTTGTAAAAAATACTATTGCAAAACTCTCTACCATTATCACTTCCAATGAAGATAAGTTTGCAACCAATGGTGTTTTGTACTTGTTTAAAGAGCTTGACAAAAACTTCAAAACTTCATCTTTACTCAACAAGAATAATATCCAAGTAAATCTAGAAAAATCATCAACAGCCACATAGATATATAATTTGCCACCAATTATCATGGTTCTCATAGCACCAAATAAATCCATATGTACAAGTTCAAAAGGTTTTGAAGTAGAGACATTTTCTTTGATTTGAAAGAACTCTTGACTTGTTTACATGCATCACAAATATGATCTTTCTAAAAATTAATGTTAGGCAAACCTCTAACATACTAAAGTTTTGAAAAAATATGCAAGGTATATATGCTAACATGTCCTAATTTACAATGCCAAAGATATGCATCATCAACTTTCAAAGAAAAGCATATAACATTTTGTTCAACTAAATCATCAATAATAGATATCATACATATTTTCATTTCTTCACACTTGCAGATGATCATTCTTGAGCTTGCAGTCTACCAAAACTTTTCTTTGGATCGTCTGCAACCTTACTGTCCACTTAGCGGATGATCAATTATTTCATGCGGTCGACCGGAACCTTCTCAAGGGTCGTCCGCAAGTTCATCAGAACTACTAGTCTTCACAATCCAATTATACCATGTGAACAATCAAATGATATTTATAGTATATTCAGCGTTTTTGAGAAAAATTTGTAAAAGAGTTATATTAAACAATATGGCAAGACAACTCAATTATCACTATATGCAATTTACATGTTTCATGAGGAAATAATTTAGCATATACAAAATACAAAATCTAATTAGAGAACTAATCAAGTAATAGTATTAAAAATACTTTTCAACCACATGTAACACATATAACATGATGAACAAGGTTTACAAAATTCATAACCAAGAAATTCTTACTAATGATTCAATCTCAAAAGAATGATTTTTTTTTTATTACCTTCAAGAAGAACATTGTACCTTAGTATATCATATTTGATCATGTGGATTGAGCAAATTCTCTTGACATGTTGTGTTGCTCCTTCATGATCAACATATTGAGTTACCTACAAAGAAGATGAAACTTTTGGTATCCAAATGGCTTTGGATCCATGAGAATTAGTCGAATTTGTTTTAACAATCCAAATACTTTTTGCACCATTCTCGATTTTCTTCTTGGCATAACACATATTTACCTTATGGCCATACTTACCACAATAGGTACAACATATTCTTGATGACATATGAGTATGTGTGTGATATGTATGATGTACTTTATGATGCACATGTGAGATATTCTTGTGTGATATATTTTTGTGTGTATGCAAGGCATCATCATGTTTATCAATAAAACCAATACCTCTCTTATCATTAGAGAATCTTTGAGCACCAAGTAATTTATTAAATTATCTCTACCACATGTGAGTTTATGTAAGTTAACACTTAAATCATCTATTCTCAACTTCATAGCATCATAGTCACTCATCATGTCATTCAATTTCTTGTTTCTAATAACAAGATCATTATTAGCATTTTCAAGAAATTTCACCTTATCACATAGACCAATAATATTTTCATCAAGAGTCACTTTGGAAGATAGAAATAAAGCATTTTCATCAAGTAATTTAGCATTCTTCAATAACAAATTTTCAACTTGACATTTCAAGAATTTATTCTTCTTGATGACTTTCTTCATTTCATAATAGAGATTAGCAACAAATTCATCTTGATCAAATATATCACAATTATCATTACAATCATTTTCACTAATGTGCAAAGTTTGTGAGGTAGAAGTACTTACTTCATCTTCAAGAGCCATAAGACAAGTGTTTGCAAACTCGGATTGATCGTTTTCTTCATTTTCACTTTCTTCTTGATTTGATGTGCATGTCAATCCTTCATGTGCAACTTCAAGTAATCTCCACATTTCATATGCAGAACTACAACCACTTACTCTATTGCATTCATCTAAATCAAGAGCACAACAAAGAATATTCATAGCAATAAAGTTTGAAGTCATTTTCTTTTTATCCTCTTCATCAAACTCATTAAGAGTTTTCTCAACACTTCTTCCCTTTATAATCTTATAGGGAACATAAGGACCATTTATAACAATATTCCATAAATCAAAATCAATGGAGGAAATATAAATATGAATTCTATCTTTCCATAAAGTGTAGTTATAGCCATTCAACAAAGGTGGTCTACTAGTAGAGTAACCCTCACTTATGATATTGTTGTCTATATGAGCCATAAGATCTTTACTTCTAGGTGATTAAACCTTAAACAAGAAGACCTGCTCTGATACCAATTGAAAAACCTAAGAGGGGGGGGTGAATTAGGTTTTTATCCAATTTTTTCAACCAAATTCAATAAAACACCTCTTTGACAACAAATATCAAACACTTGGTGTGCTAGTTGTGTGAGAAATAATGTGTTCAAGTAAAATGCAGAAATTAGAGCAATGAACACAATGATTTATAGTGGTTCGGTTTATCCAACAAAACCTAATCCACTACCTTGAGTTACCTACTCAAGGATTTATCAAATCCCTTCACTAATCAAATAAATGAGATTACAAAGAGGCTCACCCAATTCACCTTAGGGTTTTACAAATAACCTCTCAAACCAATCAAGGCTCACTCAACCCTTGAGTTTTACAACACAACCTTGATTATACAATAATCACACCACTCTCCTTAGTGAATCCTAACACAACAATTTAATTCAAGGTTCACCCAAAGATTTACAAACAAACCTTGAATACAAAACAACCTACACAAGGCTCACCCTAACACTTAGGGTTTTATGCTACTTGCAACCTTGATACAATTACAATCAATAATAATAAAAGAGAGTTTGATAGATATCACCTTAATGTGAAGATATATCAATTTGAATCACAATCACCTCTTTGAGTAATGGCTTGTCAAGATTGCTCAAAATTCACCTTTGAATGTATAAACCCTTCTTGTTTGCTTTTAACAAGATTGATGTTTTGAAAGGGTTTTGGAATGTTTCTAAGATGTTATAGGATCAAGATATGCAATGTTTTTGCTCAAAAATCTTCTTGGAAAGAATTACAAAGGTTTTGGTATTTAAAGGTTTGTTACCAACGGTCAAAAATAAAGCTGTTGGAAACCCACTCAGGAAGTGCGGTCGACCGCAAATCATACTTGGTCGTCCGCACCATCATCCTCAAGCTCACTGGACAACCACCGGATGATGATTTTTCATCCTCCGGTCGACCGGACTTCACCTGCGGTCGACCTCATGGTCGTCCACAGGTTGGCAGATGAACAAATTTGACAGCACATGCATCCACAAGATAAACTAACTTATGGACAATACCTGGACCACTTTAGGTCAACTTAAACATGTTTATTTGTGTATCAACAATACTCTAACACACAAATGATGATTTCAATCAACCATATAAGTTATGGTATCAATCCAACAAGAGTTTATGAACCATTTAAGTTTTGAAATCAAGATGCATGGTTTTCGAAATACCAAAACATATTTTAACATAAAAAACATTTTGAAATAACGTTTTAAGTTCATAGAGCAACCTTTAGAAACCATTACTCAATTAGAGGTAGAACTAGAGATATCAAAATATATAACTCTAAGACTATACCTCTAGTTCCTATCTAATCCAATAAAAGCTAGTCTTCAAATCTTGATAGTCTTGACTTGTATACTTCCTTGAAGACTTGAAATCTTGTTGTTGCATGGATTAGATCATGAATCCAAAAACTCTATCACTTGTACAAATAAGACATTAGTCCTCATCAATGTTTGTCATTAATCAAAATAAGACATTAAAAGTTTTAGGGCTTTCAAGTACCTCCCATTAGCGAAAAAGAGATTTAGTGGATTTAGAGTTAAAGTTGTAAGTTTTTCTTTTTAAATAAATGTGTATTATTTTCTTTTATTAAAAGCTGTGGAATAATGTTGTTGTTTTTTCAAACTTTGTGTGTTTTTACATTAAGGATAATGTAATTCCCAAATGTGGAGGGTGGTTTTAGTAAAGAGTCAAGTGATTAAAATCATTTGATTCTTGATCCACACCTTTAAAACCATTGTTTTTAATAATTTGTTGTTTTGTTGAATAAATCATGCATGTATTATAACTTTTTAAGATGTTAGGTAAGTTTGTGTTAAATTTTTCAATCCTTTTATAATTGTACCCCTTTCTATAAATTTTTTTCAAATAAATCAATTGAATATCTTTGTAATTTGACAAAAATATTCTTATTTAACTAATATCCTTTTTGTTATGAAATCCAGAGTTAAAAACATTAGTATTGTGATTTGATGATAATGTATGTTTACTGTGTGTTTTAGTACATTTAAGGTGACTCTCTACAACACTAGAACTTGTTCTTTCACATACTTGAGATGAAATTTAATTAAGATCTTGGTTGATTTGGGGATTACATAAAGCCTTTTTTGATAGTTTGAACCTTTCTGAACAAACCAGACTTATATATATCCCTCAATCCTACTTTGAGCCAACATGTATGAATGGTTTCATTACCATTTAATTTTTTTGATAAATAGCCTCGTTTATTACTTTTCTATCTAGATACTTTATTGAGAATGTATTAAACATGTGTTAATCTATATCGAAAAATTATGAACACTGTTGATAAAGGATTATGAGATATTATCAATAAAAAATCGAAAGGTATAAAGTCATTTATTTGATCTCTTCAAACAAAGTTCTCGCGATAGGTGTAATTTCCACTCCTCTAAAAAAAGTAAATGGCAGAAAAATTGGACATGAGGTACAAACAAAATCATTTTATGAACACATGACACTCATGTTGCATAACTGTGATGATTTCATAATAATCCTAAGAGGATATGAAATGTCTTCTTGTTCTTACCCCTTCATTGGGATTACCAATGATTTGATCATTTGGATGATTATGGACGTATTTCCATTCCTTTGGAAGATCATGACTTGCCTCTCCTTCATGTGAGGTTGATTATTGAATGTCAATGATCTCTTCACTTTCATCCTTAGGTATTGAATGATTTTCATTTGATTGAACAATATCTTTGTTCGTTGACTCAATAGATAGCTCTTGAAAATCACCTTCATTCTCATCTCTTGGCAAGTAAATGTTAGACTCATCAAATATAACATGAATAGCTTCATCAATAACCATAGTTCTTTTATTGTAAACACAAAAAGCTTTTCTATTTGAAGAGTAGCCAAGGAACATACCTTCATCGGATTTCTTGTCAAACTTACCAAGATTGTCTTTGACATTTAGAATAAACCATTTACAACCGAACACTTTAAAGTAGTAAATGCAAGAAGTTTGTCAAACATAATCTCATAAGGGGTTTTATTAACAAATGATATAAGAAGCACGGTATTAACAATATATCAAGAAGTATTCATAAATTCAACCCAAAAATATTTTCGCAAATAATTTTCACATAGTATGGAACGTGTCATTTCTTGTAAAGTACGATTTTTCCTTTCAACAACACTATTTTGTTGATGAGCTTTTGCAATTGAAAAATTGTGAGATATATCATTCTCATCACATAATTTTGTAAAAATACTATTGCAAAACTCTCTACCATTATCACTTCCAATGAAGATAAGTTTGCAACCAATGGTGTTTTGTACTTGTTTAAAGAGCTTGACAAAAACTTCAAAAACTTCATCTTTACTCAACAAGAATAATATCCAAGTAAATCTAGAAAAATCATCAACAGCCACATAGATATATAATTTGCCACCAATTATCATGGTTCTCATAGCACCAAATAAATCCATATGTACAAGTTCAAGAGGTTTTGAAGTAGAGACATTTTCTTTGATTTGAAAGAACTCTTGACTTGTTTACATGCATCACAAATATGATCTTTCTAAAAATTAATGTTAGGCAAACCTCTAACATACTAAAGTTTTGAAAAAATATGCAAGGTATATATGCTAACATGTCCTAATTTACAATGCCAAAGATATGCATCATCAACTTTCAAAGAAAAGCATATAACATTTTGTTCAACTAAATCATCAATAATAGATATCATACATATTTTCATTTCTTCACACTTGCAGATGATCATTCTTGAGCTTGCAGTCTACCAAAACTTTTCTTTGGATCGTCTGCAACCTTACTGTCCACTTAGCGGATGATCAATTATTTCATGCGGTCGACCGGAACCTTCTCAAGGGTCGTCCGCAAGTTCATCAGAACTACTAGTCTTCACAATCCAATTATACCATGTGAACAATCAAATGATATTTATAGTATATTCAGCGTTTTTGAGAAAAATTTGTAAAAGAGTTATATTAAACAATATGGCAAGACAACTCAATTATCACTATATGCAATTTACATGTTTCATGAGGAAATAATTTAGCATATACAAAATACAAAATCTAATTAGAGAACTACTCAAGTAATAGTATTAAAAATACTTTTCAACCACATGTAACACATATAACATGATGAACAAGGTTTACAAAATTCATAACCAAGAAATTCTTACTAATGATTCAATCTCAAAAGAATGATTTTTTTTTTTATTACCTTCAAGAAGAACATTGTACCTTAGTATATCATATTTGATCATGTGGATTGAGCAAATTCTCTTGACATGTTGTGTTGCTCCTTCATGATCAACATATTGAGTTACCTACAAAGAAGATGAAACTTTTGGTATCCAAATGGCTTTGGATCCATGAGAATTAGTCGAATTTGTTTTAACAATCCAAATACTTTTTGCACCATTCTCGATTTTCTTCTTGGCATAACACATATTTACCTTATGGCCATACTTACCACAATAGGTACAACATATTCTTGATGACATATGAGTATGTGTGTGATATGTATGATGTACTTTATGATGCACATGTGAGATATTCTTGTGTGATATATTTTTGTGTGTATGCAAGGCATCATCATGTTTATCAATAAAACCAATACCTCTCTTATCATTAGAGAATCTTTGAGCACCAAGTAATTTATTTAAATTATCTCTACCACATGTGAGTTTATGTAAGTTAACACTTAAATCATCTATTCTCAACTTCATAGCATCATAGTCACTCATCATGTCATTCAATTTCTTGTTTCTAATAACAAGATCATTATTAGCATTTTCAAGAAATTTCACCTTATCACATAGACCAATAATATTTTCATCAAGAGTCACTTTGGAAGATAGAAATAAAGCATTTTCATCAAGTAATTTAGCATTCTTCAATAACAAATTTTCAACTTGACATTTCAAGAATTTATTCTTCTTGATGACTTTCTTCATTTCATAATAGAGATTAGCAACAAATTCATCTTGATCAAATATATCACAATTATCATTACAATCATTTTCACTAATGTGCAAAGTTTGTGAGGTAGAAGTACTTACTTCATCTTCAAGAGCCATAAGACAAGTGTTTGCAAACTCGGATTGATCGTTTTCTTCATTTTCACTTTCTTCTTGATTTGATGTGCATGTCAATCCTTCATGTGCAACTTCAAGTAATCTCCACATTTCATATGCAGAACTACAACCACTTACTCTATTGCATTCATCTAAATCAAGAGCACAACAAAGAATATTCATAGCAATAAAGTTTGAAGTCATTTTCTTTTTATCCTCTTCATCAAACTCATTAAGAGTTTTCTCAACACTTCTTCCCTTTATAATCTTATAGGGAACATAAGGACCATTTATAACAATATTCCATAAATCAAAATCAATGGAGGAAATATAAATATGAATTCTATCTTTCCATAAAGTGTAGTTATAGCCATTCAACAAAGGTGGTCTACTAGTAGAGTAACCCTCACTTATGATATTGTTGTCTATATGAGCCATAAGATCTTTACTTCTAGGTGATTAAACCTTAAACAAGAAGACCTGCTCTGATACCAATTGAAAAACCTAAGAGGGGGGGTGAATTAGGTTTTTATCCAATTTTTCAACCAAATTCAATAAAACACCTCTTTGACAACAAATATCAAACACTTGGTGTGCTAGTTGTGTGAGAAATAATGTGTTCAAGTAAAATGCAGAAATTAGAGCAATGAACACAATGATTTATAGTGGTTCGGTTTATCCAACAAAACCTAATCCACTACCTTGAGTTACCTACTCAAGGATTTATCAAATCCCTTCACTAATCAAATAAATGAGATTACAAAAGAGGCTCACCCAATTCACCTTAGGGTTTTACAAATAACCTCTCAAACCAATCAAGGCTCACTCAACCCTTGAGTTTTACAACACAACCTTGATTATACAATAATCACACCACTCTCCTTAGTGAATCCTAACACAACAATTTAATTCAAGGTTCACCCAAAGATTTACAAACAAACCTTGAATACAAAACAACCTACACAAGGCTCACCCTAACACTTAGGGTTTTATGCTACTTGCAACCTTGATACAATTACAATCAATAATAATAAAAGAGAGTTTGATAGATATCACCTTAATGTGAAGATATATCAATTTGAATCACAATCACCTCTTTGAGTAATGGCTTGTCAAGATTGCTCAAAATTCACCTTTGAATGTATAAACCCTTCTTGTTTGCTTTTAACAAGATTGATGTTTTGAAAGGGTTTTGGAATGTTTCTAAGATGTTATAGGATCAAGATATGCAATGTTTTTGCTCAAAAAATCTTCTTGGAAAGAATTACAAAGGTTTTGGTATTTAAAGGTTTGTTACCAACGGTCAAAAATAAAGCTGTTGGAAACCCACTCAGGAAGTGCGGTCGACCGCAAATCATACTTGGTCGTCCGCACCATCATCCTCAAGCTCACTGGACAACCACCGGATGATGATTTTTCATCCTCCGGTCGACCGGACTTCACCTGCGGTCGACCTCATGGTCGTCCACAGGTTGGCAGATGAACAAATTTGACAGCACATGCATCCACAAGATAAACTAACTTATGGACAATACCTGGACCACTTTAGGTCAACTTAAACATGTTTATTTGTGTATCAACAATACTCTAACACACAAATGATGATTTCAATCAACCATATAAGTTATGGTATCAATCCAACAAGAGTTTATGAACCATTTAAGTTTTGAAATCAAGATGCATGGTTTTCGAAATACCAAAACATATTTTAACATAAAAAACATTTTGAAATAACGTTTTAAGTTCATAGAGCAACCTTTAGAAACCATTACTCAATTAGAGGTAGAACTAGAGATATCAAAATATATAACTCTAAGACTATACCTCTAGTTCCTATCTAATCCAATAAAAGCTAGTCTTCAAATCTTGATAGTCTTGACTTGTATACTTCCTTGAAGACTTGAAATCTTGTTGTTGCATGGATTAGATCATGAATCCAAAAACTCTATCACTTGTACAAATAAGACATTAGTCCTCATCAATGTTTGTCATTAATCAAAATTAAGACATTAAAAGTTTTAGGGCTTTCAAGTACCTCCCATTAGCGAAAAAGAGATTTAGTGGATTTAGAGTTAAAGTTGTAAGTTTTTCTTTTTAAATAAATGTGTATTATTTTCTTTTTATTAAAAGCTGTGGAATAATGTTGTTGTTTTTTCAAACTTTGTGTGTTTTTACATTAAGGATAATGTAATTCCCAAATGTGGAGGGTGGTTTTAGTAAAGAGTCAAGTGATTAAAATCATTTGATTCTTGATCCACACCTTTAAAACCATTGTTTTTAATAATTTGTTGTTTTGTTGAATAAATCATGCATGTATTATAACTTTTTAAGATGTTAGGTAAGTTTGTGTTAAATTTTTCAATCCTTTTATAATTGTACCCCTTTCTATAAATTTTTTTCAAATAAATCAATTGAATATCTTTGTAATTTGACAAAAATATTCTTATTTAACTAATATCCTTTTTGTTATGAAATCCAGAGTTAAAAACATTAGTATTGTGATTTGATGATAATGTATGTTTACTGTGTGTTTTAGTACATTTAAGGTGACTCTCTACACACTAGAACTTGTTCTTTCACATACTTGAGATGAAATTTAATTAAGATCTTGGTTGATTTGGGGATTACATAAAGCCTTTTTTGATAGTTTGAACCTTTCTGAACAAACCAGACTTATATATATCCCTCAATCCTACTTTGAGCCAACATGTATGAATGGTTTCATTACCATTTAATTTTTTTGATAAATAGCCTCGTTTATTACTTTTCTATCCATATATTTTATTAAGAATGTATTAATCATGTGTTAATCTGTATTGAAAAGTTATGACCACTGCTAATAAAGGATTACGAGATATAGTAAAAAAAACTGAAAGGTAAAAAGATCATAGATATGATCTCTTCTAAAAAAAAAAAGTGTAAAAAAAAAGAAAAGAAAAAAAAAGAAATGAAGAGATATTAAGGGTAAGGTTTTCTTCAAAGAGGTGTAATTTATTCTCAATTTACACTATTGAAATATTTTTTATCTTCCTATCCTTCGTTTGTAGTCAAATCTTAAGCTTAACATTACAAGCTTAAAAGTCCTATTTGACCCATATCGACCAAAATTTTGATCATTATTGGAGAGTATGTGACTTTACAAGTTTATAAGTTGTGTTGAAAAACTAATCATGTATTTTTATTTACATAGTGACTTTGTTATTATCTTTTCATTATACTGATATCATGTTTAAAAAGAAAGAAAAAAATTATTAAGGATTTTATGTTTTTCACAGTCACATTTTGTTAACTTTGAATATTAATGTTAAACTTGTGAATGATATTCAAGCACACGAGCACAATTGTTTTTCAAATAAAAGGGGGTTAATTGTTAAAGTTGTATTAAAATTAATATAACACTTTGTTACCTTATTAATCTTGTTTAAGTTATTTATACTTGTATATTTTGTGTTTATATTTTGCTTGAGGACAAGCAAAGAGATAGTGTGGGGGAATTTGATGTACTCATAAATTAATTGATTTTTTATGTACTTAATGACTATATTTTGTTTAAAAATCAGTTAATTGTGTTATTTAATGAATATATTTCATATTTCCTTTCTATTTCTTTGTTTATAAGTTTTTCAGTGTATTTTAGTACATTTTGAAGATAAAAAGAATATGAAGAAGAAGAAAAAAAAATCAGTGAACAGTAACTCCGGTGAATAGTACCGTCGTCGATGACCACATCACAGCTTACGTCATGAACGGTGTCGTCGGCTGGTCAAAGTCAACAATTCAACCTACTACAATACTCAAAAGTCAAAATGACCATTTTACCCCTAGAAATTTCCCTATAAATATGCTAGTTTTCTTTCTCATTTGAAACACCAATTTAGCTCCAACCTTCTCCATTTCTTTTGTAATTTCTTTCTTTTATTATTATTTTCATTTTAATATAATTTATAGAATTTATAAAATTATATTTTTATCTTCATTTTATTATTATCTTTTTATAAAATTTAGTAAAGAAATTATGTCTGAATAATTTTAATATTTTCGGGGAATATTTCTTTCAAATTTTCTTTCTAATGTTTATAAATTTCATCTTATATTTATTAAATATGTATTGTAAGTAATTTTCTTTTGTTAGCAAGGATTAAGTTATTAATAAATGAGATTATGAGATAATTTTCTTTACACTTAATTTCTATTTGGATTTATTTAACTGGACTTATGGTTGGTTTATCCGCCTAATCTTTATTATTTTTGTTTTATACACTTTAAATATCGCAAATGGATAACCGAGCCACCTAATTAGTTTAATTTCTTTACGTCTTTTATTTTCTTTTTTATGGAAGGCCGAGCCACCATACTTTTAATTTAATTTATTTAAATGGCCGATTGAATCGCCTAATTTGTTTGGTTAATATAAATTCAATATTTATTTATATATATATATATATATTTGTGTTTTTATTTAATATACTTATATATATATTAATTAAGTATTTATATAATTCATGTTTTAATCAATATAATTAATAAATGGGATTATGAGATAATTTTCTTTACACTTAATTTCTATTTGGATTTATTTAACTGGACTTATGGTCGGTTTACCAGCCTAATCTTTATTATTTTTACTTTATGCACTTTAAATATCACAAATGGATAGCCGAGCCACTTCATTAGTTTAATTTTTTTATGTATTTTATTTTCTTTTTTATGGAAGGCCGAGTGTCCATACTTTTAGTTTAATTTATTTAAATGGCCGGTTGAACCGTCTAATTTCTTTGGTTAATATAAATTCAATATTTCTTTATATATATATATGTGTGTGTGTGTGTGTGTGTGTGTGTGTGTGTGTGTTTTATTTAATATACTTATATATATTAATTAAGTATTTATATAATTCCTGTTTTAATCAATATAATTATGTGAATTAATTGGATTGGCAATCTAGTTAATAAACGTGATTATATAATTAGGATTATTAACCTTGTATTAATGATTTAAGTAGCATCTACTATTTTAATTGAGTTTCAGCTATTGACTTAATTAAATTTGTAGCAAAATTATATATTTTAAATTGTATATAATTAAGTTGATTGTTATATACAATTTAATGTTGGTGATGCCTTATTTACTTAATGTAATTTGATTGAGCATCCTATACACGCTGGTTGGTAGTGGTGTTTAATTAAATTAGAGATTAATTTATCTGAACTGATCGTGATTAATCTAATTTGTAAGGATAGGAATCTGTCTAAGCTGATTGGGATTCTAAAACCAACTACTTAATAATGTATTTATCTATGATTAATATCATGAAAAATATAACTTGATACTAGTTCCTTGCTAACGTCTTTTTATATCATTTGTATTTCACATTTATTTTAAATTCTATTCACAAATCCAAAAAACCTCCAAAACCTTTTTCGATTAATGATTTTAATTTAAGAGTTGACAAATCTCTGTAGATTTGATCCCTACTTTCCCTATCTACATAAGAATTGTAGGTTTAAATTTTGATAGTCGTACGACAGGCTGTGTCACCATGCAAACTTAATGGAAAAGCATGTAACTTAATCACAACATCATCTACATTTGAAGGTTTTAAATTTCTGCAATGTGTATGAAATTCTTGGAGAAATCAATATGGATTTTCTCCAAGCTAACCATGACATGTAGGAATGCATTGCACAAATCCAGTGTTTAATTTAAAATTTGCATCTACTTGAGGAAAAACAATGCAAAGAGGTTGATTATTCACAATAGGAGCAGCAAGTTCTCTTAATGTTCTCCTAACAACATTATCATTTGCCATGATGGGATTAAGGATAGGAATTTGTTCACTAGATTCACTCTTTGTGTTAGAGTGTTCAATTTCTTCAAGAGGCTTAGTTCCTTCCAAATTTGCATCCAAATTTGATGTTTGTGGTTCCTTGCTAATATCTCCTATTTTTTTACCACTACAAAGGAGCATACAAATCTAAACTTCTGACTTTGTTACCAAAGGAAGAAGCTGCAAAAAAAATAAATAAATAAAAGAAAGTTAGAAAACTAAACTTAAGAATTTAAGATAATTCCCTGGCAACAGCGCCAAAATTTGACGAGCGTGTCGTTGCGCTTTCAAATTAATATATTTCTAAACTCACAACTATGTAGTAGTGGTAAGTAAAGGTTGATCCCACAGGTAATTCTAAATTCTTTGGAAGAGAAATCTAATCAAATTTGGGGGGATTTGTGTGTTGGAAAAAAAAAAGATGAAAAGCTTTAAGAATAATAAACACTAAACACTTAACACTTCAAACACTTTTGTAAATCTATGATAAAAGACATTAGCAAGGAATATATATTTAGTCTCGTTAATATGAGATAATCATTGATACAAATACTATAGAGAAGTTGACTTGGAATATCATGTAGTGCATCAATTCCAGTTCTAATTAGAATAGATCAATTTAGCGTAGCGCAACAAATTAATCACTAACATAATCAATAATTTTACCAAATCGATTGAATAAAATTATCAATCAAGTTGCAAAAATAATAAGAACATCATCACCATAAATATCACGAAAATAATAGCCAATTAAATTCATGTAATTTATTTTAAAACAATTCCACATTAATTAATCAAACTAGTTTAATCAATTAATGATACTACAATGGAAAATCAAACATCCGGTTCTCAATTCCTATTTAATCAACCATATAAATCAATTAAAATGACTAGTCTTAATTGAAAACATATAATTGATAGAATGAATTATGAAATTGTTCAAATACTTAAGATCAATTTAACATTAACTAATCAAATATTAGATTCTTCTAGTTTAAGATTAATTCTTGAAGATATAGATCTAAAATATTTTAATCTATAAGTTGAATCTTAATCTATGACTAAAATTATCTCAAAATCCCATAAAAACTCAACTTACAAACTAACAAATTACTCAAAATTCATAAGTAAAATCATTAAAGAGAGAATAAATAAAAGAAAAGAACTCATTGAATTGGAAAATTGAAATGTGGACAACGCCACTCCTTTGATCTTCTTCAATCTCAATACAAGACTTCACAAGTGATGTTCACCACTAATTCGGACCTTAGCTTCAAGTTCCTGTGGGTTCGACCCTTACTTGCCATAACTGCATAAGTTAGTTAAAGTTCGAAATTTAATTTGATAGCGCAACGACACACTCACCAATAGGGAGCAATGAATAATATCTTCTCATTTTCATTAATGAATCGTCTATTATGTAACAAATAGATAGAAAGAAAGAGAGGATGGAAAGACAAACTAAAATGTAAAAATTAAGAAATACCTTGCAGATGAAATTTACTCTTAAAATGAATTTAGCAGAAATCGTTTGGTGATTCTTTCAACAATTAAGTAAGCTATTTAAAGTCATGTTTAATCACTATTGACATTTAATTAACTTAAATACGCCATTTTTCAGTATCCGAGAATATGTGTATTCAACAATTTCTGTAGGCCTGCAAACTAAAAAAGTGAAAAAGGAAAATCAAACAATTCAAAAGTATTTAAGAAAGCGATGGGTTACCTGCCACACATCGCCCTTGTTTAACATCTTAGACTCGACAAGCACAAATTTCAATTCCTTTCAGGTAGTCAATAATTTGTCCGACAAATCCTTCATGAAAAGGTTTCAGGAGATGACCGTTCACTTTAAAAATTTTGCTCGTTTAAAGACTTTTTACCTCTACTGACTCGTGATTAAAGATATTAATGATAACAAATGGGTCAATCCACCTTGACTTTAGTTTTCCTGGAAATAGTATCAAACGAGAATTATAGAGTAGAACTTTATCACAAATATTGAAATTTTTCTGTGAAAGATTTTTGTCATGATAATATTTCATCTTTTCTTTTGCAATCCAGGAATTAACATAGACATCATTTCTAATCTCGTTTAATTCTTGAATCTACAGTTTTCGATTAGATTGTGCATCATCAAGATTAAGATGACATTGTTTTATGGCCCAAAATGCCTTATGTTCTAATTCCACGGGTAGATGACAGGTTTTACCATAAACCAACCTAAATTGTGGCATACCAATAGGCGTTTTGAAAGCAGTTCTATATGCCCAAAGGGCATCTCCCAATCAAAGACTCCAGTCTTTCCTATTATGATTGACTACATTAGCTAGAATAGACTTAATTTCCCTATTAGAGATTTCAACAAGTCCATTTGTTTGAGGATGATAGGCAGTAGAAACCTTATAAGAAACATGGCATTTTTTAAACAAAATTTCTACTACCTTGTTGCAAAAATGCGTATCTCTGTCACAAATGATGGTCTTTGGTATTCTAAATCTATGGAATATATTGTTCTTGATAAATGTCACAACTGCTTTAGAATCATTCGTTCAAGTGGCCTTAGCTTGAATCCATTTGGATACATAATCCACTGCAAGTAAGACGTATGTATTTTGACGAAGCCTGTCGTACGGCTCTCAAATTTTAAACCTAACAATTCCTATGTAGATAGGGAAAGTAGGGATCGAATCCACAGAGATTTGTCAACTCTTAAATTAAAATCATTAATCGGAAAGGGTTTTAGGGGGTTTTTGGTATTTTGAGAATAGAATTAAAAAGGAATTTGGAATATAAATGATATAAAAAAACGTTAGCAAGGAATTAGTATCAAGTTATATTTTTCATGGGATTAATCATAGATAAAGACATTATTAAGTAATTGGTTTTAGAATCCCGATCAGCTCAGACAGATTCCTATCCTTACAAATTAGATTAATCCCGATCAGCTCAGACAGATTAATCTCTAATTTAATTAAACACCACTACCAACCAGCGTGTATAGGATGTTCAATCCAATTGCATTAAGTAAATAAGGCATCACCAACATTAAATTGTATATAACAATCAGCTTAATTATATACAATTTAAATTATATAATTCCACTACTAATTTAATTAAGCCAAGAGCTGCAACTCAATTAAATTAGTAGATGCCACTTGAATCATTAATACAAGATTAATAATCCTAGCTATATAATCACGTTTATTAATTGGATTGTCAATCCAATTAATTCACATAATTATATTAATTAAAACAGGAATTACATAAATACTTAATTAATATATAGATATAAGTATATTAAATAAATATACAAATATATATATATATATATATATAAAGAAAGATTGGATTTATATTAACTAAACAAATTAGGCGGTTCAACCGACCATTTAAATAAATTAAACTAAAAGTATGGAGGCTCGGCCTTCCATAAAAAAGAAAATAAAAGACATAAAAGTAAATTAAACTAATAGGTGGCTCGGCCATCCATTTGCGATATTTAAAGTGCATAAAGCAGAATAAATAAAGACTAGGCGGGTAAACCGACCATAAGTCCAGTTAAATAAATCCAAATAGAAATTAAGCACAAAGAAAATTATCTCATAATCCCATTTATTAATAACTTAACACATATCCTTACTAACAAAAGGAAATTACTCACAATTCATATTTAATAAATATAAGATGAAATTTATAAACATTAGAACGAAAATTTGAAAGAAATACTCCCCGAAAATATTGAAATTATTCGGACATAATTTCTTTACTAAATTTTACAAAAAGACTTGAAAAACTATTCTAAAAATTCTAAAAATTATATTAATATGAAGATAATAATAAAAGAAAGAGATTACAAAAGAAATGAAGAAGATCGGAGCTAAATTGGTGTCTTCAATGAGAAATGAAGCTAGCATATTTATAGGGAAATTTCTAGGGGTAAAATGGTCATTTTGACTTCGGTACTGTAGCAGGTTGACTTGTTGACTTTGATCAGCCGACGGATACTGTTCATGACGTAAGCAGTGATGTCATCCTTGACGGCGGTACTGTTCACCGGAGTTACTGTTCATCTTTTTTTTTTTTTTTTTGCATCTTCACTTCTTCTTCTTCTTCTTTTTATCTCCAAAATGTACTAAAATACACTGAAAAACTTATAAACAAAGAAATAGAAAGGAAATGTGAAATATATCCATTAAATGACACAATTAACCGATTTTTAAACAAAATATAGTCATTAAGTAGTATAAAAATCAGTTAATTTATGTGTACATCAAATTCCCCCACACTATCTCTTTGCTTGTCCTCAAGCAAAATATAAACACAAAATATACAAGTATAAATAACTTAAATAAGATTAATAAGGTAACAAAGTGTTATATTAATTTCAATACAACTTTCACAATTAACCCCTTTTTATTTGAAATGTAATTGTGCTCGTGTGCTTGAATATCACTTACAAGTTTAACATTAATATTCAAAGTTAACAAAATGTGACTGTGAAAAACATAAAACCCATAACAATTTTTTTTTTTTTTTTTTTTTTTTTTTTGAAAACATGCTATCAGTATAATGAAAAGATAACAACAAAGTCACTATGTAAATGAAAATACATTCTTAGTTTCTCAACACAACTTATAAGTTTGTAAACTCACATACTCTCCACTAATTATGAAAATTTTGGTCGATCTGGGTCAAATAGGACTTTTAAGCTTGTAATGTTAAGCTCGGGATTTGGCTACAAACGAAGGATAAGAATATTCAAAATATTTCAAGAGTTTATATTGAGAATGAATGACTACCTCTTGAAGAAAAATTAGCCATGATATCTCTTCATTTTTCACACTTTTCTATTTTCTTCTTTTTCTTTTCTTTTCTTCTTCTTCTTCTTCTTCCTTTTTTTTTTTTTCTTTTTTTTTTGTTGTTTTTTTTTGTTTTTGTTTTGAAGAGATCATATCTATGAGCTTTTTTTTTTTTTTTTTTTTTTACCTTTCGGTTTTTGACAATATCTCGTAATCCTTTATCAGCAGTGTTCATAACTTTTCAATACAGATTAACACATGTTTAATACATTCTCAATAAAGTATCTGGATAGAAAAGTAATAAACGAGGCTATTTATCAAAGAAATTAAATGGTAATGAAACCATTCATACTTGTTGGCTCAAAGTAGGATCGAGGGATATATATAAGTATGGTTCGTTCAGAAAGGCTCAAACTATCAAAGAATGCCTTATGTCATCCCCAAATCAACCAAGATTTTATTTAAATTTCGTCTCAAGCATGTGAAAGAACAAGTTCTAGTGTGTAGAGAGTGACCTTAAATGTACTAAAACACATAGTAAACTTACATTATCATCAAATCACAATACTAATGTTTTTAACTCTGGGTTTCATAACATAAAAGATTTAGCCACATAAGTTAAATAAGAATATTTTTGCCAAATTGCTAAGATATTCAATTGATTTATTCGAAAAAATTTTACAGAAAGGGGTACAATTATAAAAGGACTGAAAAATTTAACACAAAATTACCTAACATCTTAAAAAGTTATAATACATGCATTATTTATTCAACAAAACAACAAATTATTAAAAACAATGTTTTTAAAGGTGCGGATCAAGAATCAAATGAGTTTAATCACTTGACTCTTTACTCAAACCACCCCCCCACACTTGGGAATTACATTGTCCTCAATGTAAAAACACACAAAGTTTTAAAAACAACAACATTATTCCACAGCTTTTAATAAAAAGAAAATAACACACATTTATTTAAAAAGAAAAACTTACAACTTTAACTCTAAATCCATTGAATCTCTTTTTCGCTTGTTACCGAAAATTGACCAGTTAATTGGAGGTGCTTCTGGATCTGTCTCTGGTACAAAAGCTACTAATTCATCCAATAGCTCCTTAGTTGTGGGTGCAGATACAATGATTCTTCGTGCTACTGGAGATAGAAGCTTATGTGTAACAGCTATGTCAAGAAATGCTAATAAACCATCAAAGTAGTGATCAACATTTAAAAGACCAATTGGTTTAGTGTGCAGTTTCATGTTAAACCAGAATGTTAAATTGAACAAGCATTCTAAAACTTCATATCCTCCTGGTATGACTATGAAAGCATCAGAGTTATGCAACATGAGTGTCATGCGTTCATAAAATGATTTTGTTTGTACCTCATATCCAATTGTTCTGCCATATACTTCTTTCAGAGGAGTAGGAATTACACCTACCGCGAGAACTTTGTTTGGTTGATTTGTTTCAATCTGAACAAGTGTTTGGTATGACTGGTGTGCTTGAGCAACCTCTCCAATTAATCCAGCATTTCCTCCTCCGTATACTAGACCGATCTTTCGATGAGCTAGTACTCTTCCCAATTGGATAGCAGCAGTTAGATGCGAAACAGTAGTACCCACGGTCGTTCCTCCAAACACTGCGATGTTTGTTAGACTTCTGATTGGTGAACCTTCCATAGTAACGACTTCAAAAGTGATTCTGTTACACACTAAAAAGAAAACAAACAAATAAAACAAATCAAAGAAGAAACAAATAAAAACAAGTAGTTGTGATTGTGGCTCACATCTTCCTCTGGTTTTACGTCCAGTAACGGTTTCAAACACCTTCTATGAGTCGGGGGTATGCTGCTCATCCAGCTTTCTTAAAAACTGGCAAACGGGATCGTTTAAATTCAGATACCGAAGAGTGTACCGGAGTTGTTCAATTTTGAATTGTTTCCATAACCCGAGAATTTCCATTTGAACGTATCCACTAGAATGCGTATCAAGAGTCAGTTTGATATCATCTAATGACTCTTTACTCAGTCCATTCTTAATGAAAGCAATTTTGTCTTCCCGATTATCGGATAAATACCCAAGTGAACGACAACTGGTATCACAGTTCCATCTAGCACATTTATAACAGACTCTCATTCTTTTACCTCTCCGTTTCTTTGCATAACTACTCTTCCCCAACCCAGGTGGACGTTTGGGAAAAGCTGGATGTTCACCACTAATTCGGACCTTAGCTTCAATTATCCACCTAATATCCTCAGGCATTCCGATGGATACTAGTAATTTGATACGCTCCAATCTCATCAGATAGATTTTTCTCAAATAATTAATAGGGAGCAATAGATAGTATCTTCTCATTTTCATTAAAGAATCATCCATTATGTAACAAAGAGATAGAAAGAAAGAAGGGATGGAAAGACAAACTAAAATGTAAAAAAGAAAGAAATACCTTGCAGATGGAATTTACTCTTGAAAGGAAATTAGCAGAAATCGTTTGGTGATTCGTTCAACAATTAAGCAGGCTATTTAAAGCCGTGTTTAATCACTGTTGGACATTTAATTAACTTAAATACGCCGTCTTTCAGTATCCGAGAAGACGCGTATTCAACAATTTCTGCTAGGCCTGCAAGCTAAAAAGTGAAAAAGGAAAATCAAACAATTCAAAAGTATTAAAGAAAACGATGGGTTGCCTCCCACACAGCGCCCTTGTTTAACGTCTTAGACTCGACGAGCACAGATTTCAATTCCTTTCTTGTGGTGGGTCTTCAAAAGCAACAGAATCGATAATTTGTCCGACAAAACCTTCATGAAAAGGTTTAAGGAGATGACCGTTCACTTTGAAAATTTTGCTTGTTTGAAGACTTTTTATCTCCACTGACCCGTGATTAAAGATATTAATGATAACAAATGGGCCAATCCACCTTGACTTTAGCTTTCCTGGAAACAGTCTCAGACGAGAATTATAGAGTAGAACCTTATCACCAATATTGAAATTTTTCCTTGAAAGATTTTTGTCATGGTAATATTTCATCTTTTCTTTTGCAATCCAGGAATTAACATATGCATCATTTCTAATCTCTTCTAGTTCTTGAATCTGCAGTTTTCGATTAGATTGTGCATCATCAAGATTAAGATGACATTGTTTAATGGCCCAAAATGTCTTATGTTCTAATTCCACAGGTAGATGACAGGCTTTACCATAAACCAATCTAAATGGTGACATACCAATAGGGGTTTTGAATGCAGTTCTATATGCCCAAAGAGCATCTCCCAATCGAAGGCTCCAGTCTTTCCTATTAGGATTGACTACTTTAGCTAGAATAGACTTAATTTCCCTGTTAGAGATTTCAGCAAGTCCATTTGTTTGAGGATGATAGGCAGTAGAAACCTTATGAGAAACATGATATTTTTTAAACAGAGTTTCCACTACCTTGTTGCAAAAATGCGTACCTCTGTCACTGATGATGGCCTTTGGAATTCCAAATCTATGGAATATGTTGTCTTTGATAAATGTCACAACTGCTTTGGAATCATTCGTTTGAGTGGCCTTAGCTTCAATCCATTTGGACACATAATCCACTGCAAGCAAGATGTAAGTATTTCCAAAAGACGAAGGAAAAGGTCCCATGAAATCAATACCCCATACATCAAAAAGTTCACAAACTAAGATAGTTTTCAAAGGCATTTCATCTCTCTTGGATATATTACCAACTCTTTGACATTCATTGCAAGATTTAACAAAGTAATATGCATCTTTGTTAAGAGTAGGCCAATAAAATCCACTTTCCAGAATTTTTCTAGCAGTTCGTTTTGGTCCAAAATGACCTCCACATTCAAAAGTATGACAAAAATTCAATATGGATTGAATTTCGTTATTTGGAACACATCTGCGTATGACATTGTCTGCGCAGCTTTTGAAAAGGTAGGGGTCATCCCAAAGGTAGTATTTTGAGTCATTCCTAATTTTATCCTTTTGAGGCTTAGATAAATGATTTGGAAATACTTTGGTAACAATATAATTAACCATATCAGCATACCAAGGTATAATTCCATGCAATGCATAAAGATGCTCATCAGGAAATAAATCAGAGATAGGAGATACTTCCCTGTCATATGTCAGTCGACTCAAATGATCAGCAACAAGATTCTCTGCTCCCTTCTTATCTCGGATTTCAAGGTCAAATTCCTGGAGTAAGAGAATCCATCTCAGTAGTCTTGGTTTAGACTCCTTCTTCTTTAACAGATACTTTAGAGCTGCATGATCTAAATAAACAATCACTTTTGTTCCCAACAGATAAGATCTAAATTTTTCTAGAGCAAAAATAACAGAGTAGAGTTCCTTCTCAGTTGTGGTATAATTGCATTGGGCATCATCAAGTAATTTAGATGCATAATATATCACATGAGGAACTTTATCTATTTTCTGACCTAGAACAGCTCCAACTGCTTTGTCACTAGCATCACACATTATCTCAAAAGGAAAATTCCAATTAGGGGGTTGAATGATAGGTGATGAAATCAATTTCTCTTTCAACAGTTTAAATGCATGTTTACAACCTTCATCAAAATTGAATTTATGTTCTTTTTGTAATAGCTTGCATAAAGGTTGAACAGTTTTAGAGAAATCCTTAATAAACCTTCTATAGAATCCAGCATGGCCTAAGAAGGATCTTACCTCTCTTACCGTAGAAGGATAAGGAATAGACTTAATCACATCAATCTTGGCTTTGTCAACAGCCAGTCCTTTTGGTGAAACTACGTGCCCTAAAACAATTCCTTGTTCTACCATAAAATGACACTTTTCATAATTGAGAACAAGGTTAGTTTCAACACAACGTTTAAGCACAAGTTCCAAATTTTCTAAACATGAATCAAATGAATTTCCATAGACAGTGAAATCATCCATGAAAATTTCAATGATATTCGTGACAAAATCAGAAAATAAGGACATCATGCATCTTTGAAATGTAGCAGGTGCATTGCATAGACCAAAAGGCATTCTTCTATAAGCATAAGTACCGAATGGGCATGTAAAAGTAGTCTTACCTTGGTCTTCTGGGGCAATAGCAATCTGAAAATAACCAGAATAACCATCAAGGAAACAATAATGAGAACGACCAGATAGACGTTCTAACATTTGATCCATGAAAGGAAGGGGAAAATGGTCTTTCCTAGTGGATGCATTAAGTTTCCTGTAGTCTATACAAACTCTCCAACCATTTTGCACTCTAGTAGGAACTTTCTCACCTTCAGAGTTCTCCACAATAGTTATTCCACTTTTCTTTGGAACAACATGCACAGGACTTACCCAATGTGAATCTGTGATTGGATAGATGACACCAGCATCAAGAAGTTTAAGAATTTCAGCTTTTACTACTTCCATCATAGGAGGGTTTAGTCTCCTTTGTGACTCTCTGGTTGGTTTAGCTCCATCTTCTAACAATATACGGTGCATGCATGTTGATGGGCTAATACCTTTAATGTCGGCTAAAGTCCAGCCGATGGCAGTTTTGTTGTCCCTAAGCACAGAAACTAACCTCTCTTCTTGGGAAGATGAGAGATTGTTAGCAATAATAACAGGTAAAGCATTACCTTCACTCAAATATGCATATTTCAAATGAGAAGGTAAAGTTTTAAGCTCAAGTGATGTGGGACAAACAACAGATGGTAAAATTTTATCATGTGAGCTAGGTAATGCAATTTTAGAATTACTAACAGGACATGCAGATAAATCCTTGACAGCTTGTTTAAGTTCATTATCACATTCCACAGATAAAGTGTCAAGAATATTTTCATCTATGCTCAAGTTCATAATGGATTGCATCATTTCAGTGTAGCTCAAATCAAATGTATCTTCAATAAGTGGATCTATAATATCCACAACAGAAACTGTAGAACATTCATCAGAAGGGTACTTCATGGCATCAAATATGTTAAAAGAAATTTTATCACCATCAAATTCCATTGATAAAGTACCTTCATTTACATCAATCTTAGTTCTAGCAGTTTTCAGAAATGGTCTACCTAACAGAATAGGTGACTGTGATGAACAAGTATTTTGGCTATCTTCGGTTTTTAAAATGTAGAAATCTGCAGGGAATACTAAATCATTGACTTTAACAAGTACATCTTCTATTACTCCTTCTGGATAAGCCACAGACCTATCAGCTAACTGAATAACAATTCTAGTCGGCTTCATTGGTCCCAAATTTAAAGAGTTATAGATTGTATACGGCATGACATTAATAGAGGCTCCTAAATCTAGCATACAACCTGAGACTACCTTATCACCAATTGTACAAGGGATAGCGAACATACCTGGATCTTTTTGCTTTGCAGGAAGTTTTTGTTGGAGAACAGCAGATACACATTCCCCCACACTGATTCTCTCGTTACCTTTAAGCTTCTTCTTGTTGGTACAAAGTTCTTTTAGGAACTTAGCATAACGAGGGAATCTGTCTTATTGCATCCAAAAGAGGAATGTTGACTTCAACTTTCTTGAAGATTTCAAGAACATCTTTCTCTTCCTCATCTTTTTTGTTCTTAGTTAACCTATTAGGGAAAGGAGGACTTACCTTGGGAATAGAAGAAGAAGATTCTCCTATTTGAGGAACTTTGTCGGAAGATGCTGGGCTTGAAATAGGTGCTTTATTCGTGCCTTTATTTTCCTCTGGTATCTTGGATTCTTCCAACACTTTACCACTTCTTAGTGTTACGGCACTAGCATTCTCTCTAGGATTGAGTGGTTGTGATGGAAGTTTATTGAAAAGCTGTGTTTTCAATTGACCTAACTCAGAAGCCATTTGTCCTACCTGATTCTCCAAGTTGTGAATGCTAGACTTTGTATCCTTTTGGAAGGACATGGTATCTCTTTGAAAAGATATAGAACTTGAGGCTAGAGATTTCACCATATCTTCTAAAGACATACTCTGTTGTTGGTTCTGAGGAGGTTGAGGAGGATTTTGGTGTTGATTAGGAACAAAACCTGGTGGGTTCATTGGTGGCCTAACCCCTTGGTTACTCCATCTAAAGTTAGGATGGTCTCTCCACCCTTCATTGTATGTGTTGGAGAATGGATTGTGTCTTCTCTGAGGTTGGTTCTGAAAATTACCCATGGCATTGGCTTGTTCCTCTTGAAATAGTGTAGGACAAGAATCTGTAGGATGGTCATTGCCTAAACAAATTCCACATGCTTTTACTGGTGCATTGATTCTTTTCCCAACTAATTGACCAACTAAATTGGTAAGATGATCTAATCTTTGCTCAATTTGTGTAGATGATGATGATGATGATGCATCTACTTCATTAACTTTCCTGACAGTATCATTCCTGGTGTTAAAAGATTGTGAATTAGCAGCCATGTTTGCTATTAATTCACGTGCAGCTTGTGGGGTTTTATCTGAAAGAGCACCACCACTAGCAGCATCAATTGTCATCCTATCATAAGAAATCAAACCCTCATAAAAATATTGAATTAATAGTTGTTCAGGTATTTGATGATGAGGACAACTAGCACATAATCTTTAAATCTTTCCCAATATTCATACAATGTTTCACCAGTTTGTTGTCTTATGGCCACTTATATCCTTTCGAACTGTTGCAGTTCTAGATGCAGGATAATAGCTAGCTAGAAAAGCTCTTTGCATTCCAGTCCAATCTTGAATAGATCCGAAGGCAAATCATATAACCAATCTTTTGCACTATTTTGTAAACTAAAAGGAAAAGAACGCAGTTTAATAACTTCATTTCTTGTACCTTCTTGTTTCAAATTAGTGCAAATAACATGAATTCCTAATGTGCCTAAGTGGATCTTCTCCAGGTAATCCATTAAAAGTTGGCAAACATTGTATAAACCAGTATGCATTTTAAAATTAGCATCAACTTGAGGAAAATAATGCATAAAGGTTGTTCATCAAGAGTGGGAGCAGTGAGTTCTTTTAGAGATCTTTGATTCAAAGCCATATAAAAGATGAGTAGGAAGAAATCACAGGAATAAGTTGGGTATCCGGTTGATTTTCTACTTTGTCTTCTTCAAAATCTGTACCTTGTTCTCTGATCTCGACTGGTATTTACTCCTTGTCCTCCCCGGTGATCTTACCAACTCTTAAGTGCATACAACAATGAACTTGTTGTTTGGTGTCAACAAAGGAATAAAATTGTAACAAAAGAAAAAGATTAATAATTTAATAGAAGAAAAATTAAAACAAATCCCCGGCAGCGGCGCCAAAATTTGACGAAGCCTGTCGTACGGCTCTCAAATTTAAACCTAACAATTCCTATGTAGATAGGGAAAGTAGGGATCGAATCCACAGAGATTTGTCAACTCTTAATTAAAATCATTATCGGAAAGGGTTTTAGGGGGTTTTGGTATTTTGAGAATAGAATTAAAAAGGAATTTGGAATATAAATGATATAAAAAAACGTTAGCAAGGAATTAGTATCAAGTTATATTTTTCATGGGATTAATCATAGATAAAGACATTATTAAGTAATTGGTTTTAGAATCCCGATCAGCTCAGACAGATTCCTATCCTTACAAATTAGATTAATCCCGATCAGCTCAGACAGATTAATCTCTAATTTAATTAAACACCACTACCAACCAGCGTGTATAGGATGTTCAATCCAATTGCATTAAGTAAATAAGGCATCACCAACATTAAATTGTATAAACAATCAGCTTAATTATATACAATTAAATTATATAATTCCACTACTAATTTAATTAGCCCAAGAGCTGCAACTCAATTAAATTAGTAGATGCCACTTGAACATTAATACAAGATTAATAATCCTAGCTATATAATCACGTTTATTAATTGGATTGTCAATCCAATTAATTCACATAATTATATTAATTAAAACAGGAATTACATAAATACTTAATTAATATATAGATATAAGTATATTAAATAAATATAAAATATATATATATATATATATATATAAAGAAAGATGGGATTTATATTAACTAAACAAATTAGGCGGTTCAACCGACCATTTAAATAAATTAAACTAAAAGTATGGAGGCTCGGCCTTCCATAAAAAAGAAAATAAAAGACATAAAAGTAAATTAAACTAATAGGTGGCTCGGCCATCCATTTGCGATATTTAAAGTGCATAAAGCAGAATAAATAAAGACTAGGCGGGTAAACCGACCATAAGTCCAGTTAAATAAATCCAAATAGAATTAAGCACAAAGAAAATTATCTCATAATCTCATTTATTAATAACTTAACACATATCCTTACTAACAAAAGGAAATACTCACAATTCATATTTAATAAATATAAGATGAAATTATAAACATTAGAACGAAAATTTGAAAGAAATACTCCCGAAAATATTGAAATTATTGGACATAATTTCTTTACTAAATTTTACAAAAAGACTTGAAAAACTATTCTAAAAATTCTAAAAATTATATTAATATGAAGATAATAATAAAAGAAAGAGATTACAAAAGAAATGAAGAAGATCGGAGCTAAATTGGTGTCTTCAATGAGAAATGAAGCTAGCATATTATAGGGAAATTTCTAGGGGTAAATGGTCATTTTGACTTCCGGGTACTGTAGCAGGTTGACTTGTTGACTTTGATCAGCCGACGGATACTGTTCACGACGTAAGCAGTGATGTCATCCTTGACGGCGGTACGTTCACCGGAGTTATGTTCATCTTTTTTTTTTTTTTTTGCATCTTCACTTCTTCTTCTTCTTCTTTTTATCTCCAAAATGTACTAAAATACACTGAAAAACTTATAAACAAAAAGAAATAGAAAGAAATGTGAAATATATCCATTAAATGACACAATTAACCGATTTTAAACAAAATATAGTCATTAAGTAGTATAAAAATCAGTTTAATTATGTGTACATCATATTTCCAAAAGACGAAGGAAAAGGTCCCATGAAATCAATGCCCCATACATAAAAAAGTTCACAAACTAATATAGTTTTCAAAGGCATTTCATCTTTCTTCGATAATTACCAACTATTGACATTCATTGCAAGATTTTACAAAGTAATATGCATCTTTGTTACTAGTAGGCTAATAAAATCCACTTTCCAGAATTTTTCTAGCAGTTCGTTTGGTCTAAAATGACCTCCACATTCAAAAGTATGACAAAAAAATCAATATGGATTGAATTTTATATGGAACACATCTGCGTATGACATTGTATGCGCACCTTTAAAAAGGTATGGATCGTTCCAAAGGTAGTGTTTTGAGTCATTTCTAATTTATCTTTTGAGACTTAGATAAATGATTTGGAAATATTTTTATAACAATATAATTATCATATTAGCATACCAAGGTATAATTCCATGCAATGCATAAGATGCTCATTAGGAAATAAATCAGAGATAAGATATACTTCCCATCATATGTTAGTCGACTCAAATGATCAGTAACAAGATTCTATATTCCCTCTTATCTCGGATTTCAAGGTCAAATTCCTAGAGTAAGAGAATCCATCTCAATAGTCTTGGTTAGACTCTTCTTCTTTAACAGATACTTAAGATTGCATGATTGAATAAACAATGACTTTCATTCCAAACAGATAAGATCTAAATTTTTTCTAGAGCAAAAAAACATAATAAAGTTTCTTCCTCTGTTGTGGTATAATTGCATTGGGTAACATCAAGTAATTTAGATGCATAATATCTCACATTAGGAACTTTATCTATTTTCTGACCTAGAACACCTTCAACCGCTTTGTCACTAGCATCACATATTATTTCAAAAGGAAAACTCCAATTAGGGGGTAGAATAGTGATAGGTGATGAAATCAATTTCTCTTTCAACAATCTAAATGCTTGTTTACAACCTTCATCAAAATTGAATTTATGTTATTTTTGTAATAACTTGCATAAATTGAACAGTTTTAGAGAAATCCTTAATAAACCTTCTATAGAATCCAGCATGGCCTAAAAAGGATCTTACATTTCTTACCGTAGAAGGATAAGGAATAGATTTAATCACATCAATCTGGCTTTGTCAACAGCCAGTCCTTTAGTGAATCTATGTGCCCTAAAACAATTCCTTATTCTACATAAAATGACACTTATCATAATTGAGAACAATGTTAGTTTCAACACACCGTTTAAGCACAAGTTCTAGATTTTCTAAACATGAGTTAAATGAATTTCTATAGACAGTGAAATCATCCGTGAAAATTTCAATAATATTCGTGACAAAATAAGAATATAAGGACATCATACATATTTGAAAGGTAGCAGATACATTGCATAGACCAAAAGACATTCTTCTATAAGCATAAGTACCGAATGGACATGTAAAAGTAGTCTTACTTGGTCTTCTGGGGCAAAAGCAATCTGAAAATAACCAGAATAACCATCAAGGAAACAGTAATGAGAACGACCAGATAGACTTTCTAACATTTGATCCATGAAATGAAGGGGAAAATGGTATTTCCTAGTCGACACATTATGTTTCCTGTAGTCTATGCAGACTCTCCAACCATTTTTCACTCTAGTAGGAACTTTCTCACTTTCAAAGTTATCCACAATAGTTATTCCACTTTTCTTTAGAACAACATGTACAAGACTTACCCAATGTGAATCTGTGATTGGGTAGATAATACCAGCATCAAGAAGTTTTAGAATTTCAGCTTTTACTATTTCCATCATATGAGGGTTTAGTCTCTTTTGTGACTTTCTGGTTGGTTTAGCTCCATCTTCTAACAATATACGGTGCATGCATGTTGATGGCCTAATACCTTTAATATCGGCTAAAGTCCAGCCGATTGTTAACCTATGATAAACTACCTCTATTCTTGGGAAGATGAGAGATGTTAGCAATAATAATAGGCAAAGCATTACTTTCACTCAAATATGCATATTTCAAATGAGAATGTAAAGCTTTAAGCTCAAGTGACGGGGGACAAACAACATATGGTAAAATTTTATCATGTGAGCTACGTAATGCAATTTTAATTACTAACAGGACATCCAGATAGATCTTGACAGTTTGTTTGAGTTCATTGTCACATTTCACAAATAAAGTGTCAAGAACATTTTCATCTATGCTCAAGTTCATAATGGATTGCATTATTTCAGTGTAGCTCAAATCAAATATATCTTCAATAAGTGGATCTATAATATCCACCACAAAAACTGTAGAACATTCATCAGAAGGGTACTTCATGGCATCAAATATGTTAAAAGAAATTTTATCACCCTCAAATTCCATTGATAAAGTACCTTCATTAACATCAATCTTAGTTCTAGCAATTTTCAGAAATGGTCTACCTAACAGAATAGGTGACTGTGATGAACAAGTATTTTGGCTATCCTCAGTTTTCAAAATATAGAAATATGCAGGGAATACTAAATCATTTACTTTAACCAATACATCTTCTATTACTCCTTCTGGATAAGCCACAGACCTATCAGCTAACTAAATAACAATTCTAGTAGGCTTCATTGGTTCCAAATTTAAAAAGTTATAGATTGTATAAGGCATGACATTAATAGATGCTCCTAAATCTAGCATACAACCTGAAACTACTTTATCACCAATTGTACAAGAGATAGCGAACATACATGAATCTTTTTTCTTTTGAGGAAGTTTATGTTGGAGAACAGCAGACACACATTCCCCCACACTTATTCTCTCGTTACCTTTAAGCTTCTTCTTGTTGGTACAAAGTTCTTTTAGAAACTTTACATAACGAGGAATCTGTCTTATTGTATCCAAAAGAGGAATGTTGACTTCAACTTTCTTGAAAATCTCCAAAACATCTTTTTCTTCCTCATCTTTCTTGTTCTTAGTTAACCTATTAGGGAAAGGAGGACTTACCTTGGGAATAGAAGAAGAAGATTATCTTATTTGAGGAACTTTGTCGAAAGATGTTGGGCTTGAAACAGGTGCTTCTCCGTACCTTTATTTTCCTCTGGTCTCTTGGATTCCTCCAACACTTTACCACTTCTCAACGTTACAACACTAGCATTTTCTCTGGGATTGAGTGGTTGTGATGGAAGTTTATTGAAAAGTGTGCTTTCAATTTACCTAACTCAGAAACCATTTTTCCTACCGGATTCTCCAATTGTAAATGCTAGACTTTGTATCCTTTTGGAAGGACATGGTATCTCTCTGAAAAGATATAGAACTTGAAGCTAGAGATTTCACCATATCTCCTAAAGACATACTCTGTTGTTGGTTCTGAGGAGGTTGAGGAGGATTTTGATATTGATTAGGAACAAAACCTAGTGGGTTAATTGGTGGCCTAACCCCTTGGTTACTCCATCTAAAGTTAGGATGGTCTCTCCACCCTTCATTGTATGTGTTAGAGAATGGATTATGTCTTCTCTGAGGTTGGCTCTGAAAAGTACCTATGGCATTGGCTTGCTCCTTTTGAAATAGTGTAGGACAAGAATCTGTAGGGTGGTTATTGCCTAAACAAATTCCATAGGCTTTTACAGGTACATTGATTCTTTTCTCAACTAATTGACCAACTAAATTGGTAAGATGATCTAATCTTTGCTCAGTTTGTGTAGATGTTTATGCATCTATTTCATTTACCTTTCTTACGGTATCATTCCTGGTGTTAAAAGATTGTGAATTAGCATCCATGTTAGCTATTAATTCACGTGCAGCTTGTGGGGTTTTATTTGAAAGAGCACCACCACTAGCAGGATCAATTGTCATCATATCATAAGAAATCAAACCCACATAAAAATATTGAATTAATAATTTTTCAGGTATTTGATGATGAGGACAACTAGCACATAATCTTTTAAATCTTTCACAATATTCATACAATGTTTCACCAGTTTGTCTTATACCACTTATATCTTTTCGGACTGTTGCAGTTCTAGATGCAGGATAATATTTAGCTAGAAAAGCTCTTTGCATTCCAATCCAATTTTAAATAGATCCCGAAGGCAAATCATATAACCAATCTTTTGCATTATTTTGTAAGTTAAAAGGAAAAGAACGCAATTTAATCATTTCACCTCTTGTACTTTCTTGTTTCAAATTAGTGCAAATAACATGAAACTCCTTAATATGCCTAAGTGGATCTTCTCCAGGAATCCATTAAAAGTTGGCAAACATTGTATAAAACCAATATGCATTTTAAAATTAGCATCAACTTGTGAAAAAATAATGCATAAAAGTTGTTAATCAAGAGTAGGAGTAGTGAGTTATTTTAGAGATCTTTGATTCAAAGCCACATTAAAAAGATGAGAAGGAAGAATATCATCAGAAAAAAGTTGGGTATTCGGTTGATTTTTGCTTTGCCTTCTTCAAGATTCGTAACTTGGTCTTTGATTTCAACTAGTGTTTTACTCACTTGTTCTTCCCCGATGATCTTATCACTTCTTAAGTGCATATAACAATGAACTTGTTGTCTGGCGTCACCAAAGGAATGGAATCTGTATCTCAATATCACCAAAGGATTGAAATCTGTAACAAAATAATAAAAAGATTAACAATTTTAATAGAAGAAATTAAAACAAATCATTGGCAACGGTGCCAAAATTTAACGAAACTTGTCGTATGACTCTCAAATTTAAACCTAACAATTCTTATGTAGATATAGAAAGTAGGGATCGAATCCACAGAGATTTGTCAACTCTTAAATTAAAATCATTAATCGAAAAAGGTTTTGGTATTTTGAGAACAAGAAAATAACAATAATTAAAATAAATATTTCTGGGGTTTTTTGGAATTGTGAATAGAATTAAAAAGGAATTTAGAATATAAAAAATATAAAAAGGCATTAGTAAGGAACTAGTATCAAGTTATTTTTTTCATGGGATTAATCATAGCTAAATATATTATTAAATAATTGGTTTTAGAATCCCGATCAATTCAAACAGATTAATATCTAATTTAATTAAACACCACTACCAACCAGCATATATAGGATGCTCAATCAAATTGCATTAAACAAATAATGTATCACAAACATTAAATTGTATATGACAATCAGCTTAATTATATACAATTTAAATTATATAATTCAGCTACTAAATTAATTAAGTCAAGAGCAGTAACTCAATTAAACTAATAGATGTTACTTGAATCATTAATACAAGATTAATAATCCTAGCTATATAATCACATTCATTAACGAGATTGTCAATCCAATTAATTCACACAATTATATTGGTTAAAACAGGAATTATATAAATACTCAATATATATATAAGTATATTAAATAAATACACACATATATATATATAAACAAATTAGGTGGTTCAACCGACCATTTAAATAATTAAACTAAAAGTATAGAGGCTCGGCCTTTTATAAAAAGAAATTAAACTAGTTATGAAGCTCAATCTTCCATAATAAAGAAAATAAAAGACATAAAAGTAAATTAAACTAATTATGTGGCTCGGCCATCCATTTGTGATATTTAAAGTGCATAAAGCAAAATAAATAAAGACTAGACGAGTAAACCCACCATAAGTTCATTTAAATAAATCCAAATATAAATTAAGTACAAAGAAAATTATCTCATAATCTCATTTATTAATAACTTAACATATATCCTTGTTAATAAAAAGAAAATTACTCACAATACATATTAATAAATATAAGATGGAATTTATAAACATTGAAAAGAAATTTTGAAAGAAAAACTCTTTGTAAATATTGAAATTATCCGGACAGATTTATTTACTAAACATTATAAAAAGCCTTGAAATATTATTCTAAAAATTCTGGAAAATATACTAAGATGAAGACAATAATAAAAGAATAAATTGCAAAAGAAATTGAGAAGATTTGAGCTAAATTGATGTTGAAATCATAAAAATAAGCTTTCTATTTATATGCACAAAAATCAGTGGCAAAATGGTCATTTCGCACTCTAAAGTCTTGAAAATTTAGTTGGTGGCCTAATTTCTCCAAATTTCGCCATGTGTCGCGTCCTCATTGGTCCACATTGTGGCTTCTAAAAGCGTAACTTGTCATCTTTTGATTGCGCCACATCATTAGACTACATGAATTTTTTTTATTTCTCCAACATTTCTTCTTTTTATCTCCATAATGAACTAAAATACACTGAAAAACTTACAAACAAAAAAATAGAAGGGAACGTGAAATATATTCATTAAATAACATAATTAGTTGATTTTTAACAAAATATAGTCATTAAATAATATAAAAATCAGTTAATTTATAAGCACATCAGTTGTCAAAGAGGTGTTTTATTGAATTAGGTTGAAAAATCGGATAAAAACCTAATCCACTCTCCCTCTTAGGTTTTCAGCATATACCAATCAACTTCAATTATATACAATTTAAATTATATAATTTCACTATTAATTCAATTAAGTCAAGATTTCTAACTCAATTAAAATTAATATGTGCTATTTTAATTATCAATCAAAGATAAATAATCTAGCTATAGAATCATGTTAATTAACTAGGTTGTCAATCTAATTAATTTTTAGAATTACATTAATTAAAATATAAATTATATAAATACTCAATTATATATGTGTATATATATATATAAAATAAATACACAAATATATATATATATATATATATATTTATATAAATAAAATAAGATTATATTAACTAAACTATTTAGGCCGTTCAACTTGTCATTAAAAGAAATTAATCTAAAAATTAGGCAAATCGGCCAACCATTTACTATGTTAAAATTGCATAAAGTAAAAATCGATGACTTTTACCCACCATTTATATAGTAAAATAAATGCAAGGTTGTTGAACCAATCATAAATTTAGTTAATTAAATCAATGCATGATTTTAAGTACGAAGAAAATCAACTCATAATCTTATTTATTAATAATTTAACACATGTTTTTGCTAACAAAAATTAACTACTCACAACACATATTTAGTGTGTGTGTGTGTGTGTGTGTATATATATATATTATATATATATAAGATGAAATATATAAAGATTGAAATGAAAAACATCTATGTAATTTATTCGGACAACAATTTCTTCTTGTTCCTTACAAAATACTTCAAAAACTATTTTAAAAATTATAAAAATATATTTATATAAATATGATATTTATTTTAAAAAATTATAAAAATATATTTATATAAATAAAGTGCAAAAGAAATTAAGAAGATTATATCTAAATTGGTGAAGAAATGAGAAGAAAAACCTAGTTATTTATAGAAAAAAATTTGGCCCAAAACGATGTAGTTTTGAGTATAATCGTTACACTATTCATCATACAAAACAATGTAGTTTTGCATTAGGTGGTTATTGACACTATAGCCCATCTAATGAGTCAGTGGCACTGTTTACCAATTTAATTATCTTTTCCAATATTTCTTCTTCTTTTTTTTTATTTTTCAAAAGGAACGAAAATGAATTGAAAGTCTTACAAATAAAGAAATAAGTGAGAAACATAAAAATATCTATAAAATATCATAATTGACCGAAATTTAATAAAAAAATCTTCATTAAATAATATAAAAATCAGTTAATTAATGATCATATCACTTGTCTCCATGCTCCACGTCATAAACATGTAATGAATGAGCCAAGTATGCAATATTGGTTCTTGGAGGTTAAGAAAGTTAACTTGAATGAAATAAAATAAATTTCATTTCTTTCCCATTTATATTATTGCATGGAATTCTTGTTAAATTATAACATAGTCCTTCAAGTTATCTAACATCTTTCAAGGGTTTAAATATTTTTTTAATTAAGTCCTCTTATTTTCTTAAAAATAAAAGCCCTAGGTTTTGGAGGTGTTACAACACATTTAATTAAGAAACAATAAATTGTTTATATATTTTTGTGAATGATAAATTGTTTATATGAATACATGAGGGTTAAGATAAACATTTAAAATTTTGATGTTATAGAAATTTTGGAGATAAAAAATAAATTTTGAGAGATTTTGTTATAGGAAATAATAATTTTGATTTCAAATTCTAGTACAAATTTAGCCTAGTTTGGCATATCCAAAATTATTTAGGGATGTAATTGGTTGGAATAAAAAAGGAAAATTGCCCCAATTTGTCCATAATATAAGAAGGATTACCCAATGTTGTCATTATTTTTTATTGTCCTTTTTTATCCTTATTCTTTGACACATTTGCCCAATGTGATCATTCGTTTAAAATTTGACAAAATTATTTTTTAAAGGAAAATGTGGAAAATGACATCATTGGGAAATATTTGAAAGGTTAGAAACTAAAAAAATCGATAAAAAATAGGGATGAAATGGATAAAAGTTCAAAGAATAAGGACTAAAATGAGAAATTATCCTAAAATTTATTTCCTTGTTCATTTTGTCATTTTGGAATGGTGACTTGTTAAATTATTTTTACAAAGTTCATATATAACTTGACAATAAATAAAAGAAATGAAACAATAATGCAAATATTGTAAATAGAGAAATGGACAATTAGTACTAAGCTGCTTCTTGAGTGATTTAAGTTCATTGATTTTGAATATAACATTCATAACAAATAGGAAAACAATTGTTCCAATATAAGCTATGATGACTTTATTTTATGATAGATTGTTAATTTTATTATAACAATTGAGATAATATTTTCATCTATTATTTGACTAATTGATAAAAATATAATAATTAATAATTATTTTTTGTGTTCACCTACAAATTTTTAAAATAATAATTTTTTATTAAGTATCAAAATAATATTTTCAATTTAATAAATTATTTTTCCTTACGCATAATAAATCTCACTACTAACAACATTAGTAGATAGAGATAATTGATAATTACATTTGTATTAAATCAAAAAAATTACAAAGGAGGATTTAATTTAGGATAATTTTCCGTTTTAATACTTATTCTTTGAACTTTTATCCTTTTGTCTCTATTTTTATCGAATTTTTTAGTCAATAATCTTTCAAATATTGCTCAATACTGTCATTTTTCATATTCGTCCTTACAAAAATGATTTTGTCAGATTTTAGACGGAAGTATAACATTGGATAAATGTATCAAAGAATATGAACAAAGAAAATACAATAAAAAAGAATAGAAAAAATATTGAATAATCGCTCATAGATTAGAGACAAATTGGACCAATTTTCCAAAAAACAAAATTAGAAGTAAATGACTTTTTGGTGAAACTTTAGGGACGAAATTGACCATTTCCCTTCTTTTTCTTTTCTCACCCTCTTTCTTATCTCTTTTCTTCTCCAAAAACCTTTCCATCATAGTTGATCGAAATAGAATATAAAAGGTTTGTTTCTCCGAAAAAAGAGTCAAGGAAAAATGAGTCCTTTTTATGAAATGGATATGAGAAACCTAATTGGGTTGACCCGTTGAAATGGTTACAATAAAAATTGTAATTAAATGAAACAATCGATAAAATCAAGGGCAACTTTGGTATTAGAGAGGAGAACTTAGAGGGGTTTATTGGACCCGTTAAAAAAAAAAAACACAAAGAAATGCCTTGAAACGAAACAAAGAGAAAGGAGGGAGAGAAGAGGGGAAGTAAAAAAGGGTTGGGCTTGTGAGTTGTGAACATGCAGTAGAGATGAGGAGGTGGCGCCACTGTACTTTTTGAGTCTGAGAATTTATGAATGAAGCCTATCAGCTAACTTATTCCCCTTTTGTGCAGTGTCCTTTCCTTTTCCTTCCTTCTCGTGATTCGTGCATTTTCTACAACAAAAACGCTTCTTAAACCCACAGGAAAATCACCCACCACAGACGAGAGAGAGAGAGAGCCCTCTTGGGACTGTAACTAAAGACTGGGAGTTTGAGAAAGAAAAAGAGGGAGTTTGAAAATTTGTTTTCAACAAACTTTTTTGTTTCCCCCCTTTCTTTTCTTTAATTTTTATTTGTTTATCTTTCTGCAAGACTGCAACAGACTATTTAGGGTTTTTAACTGCAAAAACCCAAAAAGCTTTCAAGGCTATGGCGTTGAGAGAAGTGAATGTTCGGACAGGTGGTTCTTTTGGCTTCGAGAAAGGTAAAAATTGCAAAAGACGCATGTGCATATCTTGATTTTTGATTTTTCTCTTAAGGGGCCTGTATTATCTCGCATCATATTTGTTTCCTTTTAATTTTTGAACTGATGCTCAGGAATTTTACTTCATCACCTTGTAATCTCTTAAATTTGCTGTATCTGTTGAGCTTTATGTGAGGTATGATTTCGTCTCAACTTGAATAAACTTGTAAGGTAAATGTAAAATAGATTGCAAATTTTTGGGACTTTCTGGGACATTGGATAAATATGTGGTTAGGTGATAAATGATGAAAATAATGTAATGGGCAACCGTTTTTCTTCATCTAATGATTTCAATTTCTTTTTCTAGTATTAGATAATTGAATAGAGCTTGCGGTTATGTGCTGAACCCTTTGTAAGACTAGTTTCGTGTTTTGCATATTTGTACTTGCGCTTGAATCATTTGGAGTCCTACATTGGGCCTCATGAGGAGCAAAATTTTAACATCTGATCTTTAGTTTGAGCATTTGGAATTTGTCTCTTTTTCGAGAATTTTCTCAGACTCTCTGCGTCTAAAATAAATGGCAAACAGGATAAGGAGGATTGATGTAATATATTTTCTGAAGTGCCTAAGCTTCAGGAGGTCAGTTTGATAAATAGAATGAATAAAATTGTAGGTCCTAATGACCACAATCTAAAAGGAGGCAATAAACTTTCAGGGCTATAAGATGATAAAGTTTTTTTGTCCAATTTCAGCTCTAGGACCAAGTTTTTTATTTGTATGATAAGTTCAGTTATATATAACTTGACATGAATTCTTGTGCATAAGTAGCAAAAGATTACAAAAGGAAAATCATGTGCATCGGTAAAGAAAGATGACAGAAGAAGAAATCCTTTGGAGCAAATTATTTAAAATATGAAATCTCTTGTTCAGTGGAATTAAAAAATAAGTTGCTCCTCTGATATTGCCATGAGGAGGGAAGATTGGTATTTTCTTTAATACATGCATGTTGCGTGTGAAACAGTGGCTAACAGGGGTAGTTTTTGACATTAGTAGATGACTTCCAAGTTCTAGATAATTTTATCATTGAGGAACCTCCAATCTGAAGAAATGAAGAGACTGAAATTCCTGCACCTATAGATGATGCATGCAAGTATCGCTGAACAAAAAGAATGAAATACTAAGTTGTTAAAGAATGCAAAACAATTTAGTGGCTACACCACTATGTGTAATCAAATTTTCATACGATAGGATATTTTGCACTGATATGACAAAATATAACTTGATGCCAGCTCAAGGGTGTGGAGATTATGGTGGGAACCTTATAGTAATTACTTTGCACACTTTTCCCATTCCTGACTTGAGGTTTGTGAGATACCTAACCCACAGAAACTTCTGACACTTAGGGGCGGATTATCCAAGGTGAGATAGAGAACTTTAAAAAATAAAAGGAATATTAAGCAGAATTCCTCTTCAATAGCAGCATCCTCTCTCTCTCTCTCTCTATCTCTCTCTTCAGATCTTTTTGTTTGAAAGAAAATTTATTGGAGATGGAACAAGATCTGGGATGGGGGTGGCATATTTTTTTTATTTGGCTGAATGGTATTGGCTAATTTGATATAATCTTATTACTGCATTTTGTAGACTTAATTTCTATAGGTTGCTTTATTTGATGATCTGTTGAAGATTCTTAATTTTTTCTTGATTGCGTGAAAGGTCCTCTTTTTAAGTCTTGGGAGTACATCCTTATGCTAATTTTGATGGAGAATTTTTTGCTGTTATGTATGCTTTGAAGTGTGTTCATGTGCCTACATATGGAATTCAATGTGTTTCAGGTTACTCAATCTACATGCCATGTTTAGTAGAGGTTAAAACGTTGGGAAGCTGCAGAGCTATTCTTTATAGATGGTAGAATGTCTGTAAATACATTGCTGGTAGAATTTTATTGAAATGATCTCAAAAAGAAAAGAAATAAATGTTTTTCATTAATAACCTGCTGTATCTTTTAGTGAAATGATTCTACAAAATAAGTAGTTTTAAGTCCTGTCTTTAATAGCTGTAGGCTGAGAAATTGAAAGTCTTATTTTAGAATGTAATTGTAATTATTTGTTAGTTCTGTGGTCTTGAGCATGAAAAAGGCTCTCCTTACTGAAATAATTTGTGTTCTACCTGTTTCAAGGGCACAGAAAAAATGATGATTCTTTTAATGATAACCTGGATACTATTGAATTGTCTTTGCACAATTTTATTTGTTGGATAATAAAGAAATTTGATCATTTTGTTGGTGGATCTAATCTATATGGTATTATTATTTAATTATTTATTTATAATTAAAAATACGGTGTTAGGTGTATACAGCGTTGGGTGTACCACGTCAACCTTACTGTTTTCTTTGGTCTCATATTTAAATGCTTGAATGCTTTATATATTTTAAGGCGATAAAATCAATTGTTCAAATAATTGGACTTCACAGAAAAGTTTCAAATGATAACAGAGAGAAAATGAATTCTGGGTTAAACTACACTTGTTTTGCTGCTTGGTGTGCTTGCTCTATGGTGTATTCTGGAGTTTAAGAGCTATGTCTCTCTGTACTAGCTTGACTTGGTTTCTCCTGGATGAAACAAGATTGGATTTTATCAACCCCTGCTGTGATATTGTTTTATATTGGGGAGGCATTGAGATCTAGTATTCTTATAGAGTTGGGACTTTCATTCACTGGGACACAAATTATGGATTGCTCTGGAACATTTACTGTCGATATTAGTGTTATGTTTGATCTCACAGTTGCTTTCAATGGATGTTGCTACTTAATATTGTCATTGCCTTTTGCACCTAATCAACTATTACTAGATATTGTGCAAATATTTAGTATATGAACTATGGTTCAAGTAATGTGAACATCTATGTCATATCAATGGCTATGATGCTTTATGGTCATGATTAATTTATTCCCCACGAATCAACCCAGTTCACGAGATTGCTAAGTTTTGTTTACAATTAAACTCAATCTGTTGCTGAGCTCTCTTTTTATCCTCTTCTAAATTTAGGTCAAGAAATTGCTGTGGTATTTGCTTCGAAGATGTGATGCTGTCAAGCTTCTGATATCCATAAATTTCCTATCTTTGTGAACATTGGAAGATGTAAACCGATAGGTAAATTGTAGGGAATGAAGCCAGTTGGTCCGCGATACAACCAATTTTGTAATATATCGACAATTTCTGTAATGTATTTTACACGGCGTGGTCTTTTACATTAACTCTTCTTTCTGGAGCTTCTAGCTATTTTTTAATCTATACTATTTGCATTTTGCATCTATTTTCTCGGAGTATTCTAGCTCCGCTGAAGAATCAATTATCAGCTTCAACAGATAAAAGGAAGCATGCCATTTTTTAGCAGATATAGTCTGCTCTTTGTAGTTTTGATCTCTCTGGCATTTTGGAGAGAAACATTTGGTGGTTTATTCTCCAGAGGCTGAGATGCTTCTATTAAATGAACTCGTTTTGCCTATGCTGCTTGCTTATTGACAGCTTTTATTGCTGTTGCTACCATTGTAGAAAAGTTGTGGCGTTGGTTTACTTCTTCACCTGGTGAATGACAATAATTCTCTAAATCATGATATGATTTGGAACTCATTCCCTATTGCAGTCCTTGCAGAATCTCAATGAGATGCATTTTGATATTGCTGGGATCTATTATTTGGCATATGCATCCTCTCGATTTTTTGTTGGTATACATGCTTAGTCAATGACTTATTCGTCATCTGGATTAAGAGGGTGTTGGTAATCGTCTAATTCATTATGTGATGCCTCTATTATATCTATATTATAATTCTGACTTGAATTTTATCTTCGATCCCCGAGAAATTCATGATGAGCACTCAAAATGACTACTTTCCGTTGGATGCAAGTCTGAAGATCTGATCCGAGTTGTGAGAGACTTGTTGCAAAAACACTCTGGTTTGACCTCGTTTGCAGTTGGCATAATCCGCTGTTAGTAGGATCTCGTCCTCGATTTTTCCTATGTATATCCTAGAAAAGTGCATCATACTATGATGATTGATAAAGTCTAATTGGTTTGATTATATCCTGGCCTGGGTTTAGGAACTCCTTTAAATTCTCTATGGTTCATGCAACTAAAAGAACTTTGCCATTTGAGACTTTTAGAAGTATGATACTAAAACATCTTTGAATGTTTTACCTACAAACTGAAATAGGGAGGGGGAGCGAAAGCATAACTAATGCACTGTTGGTATCTGGCCTAGTTAAGTTTGAAAATGGTCAATCCTGGAGCTTTCTTCAGGTAGGATAGTTTATTAGGATACCATTTTCTTCAGGCCTGCCTTAGTTCTGACTCAAAACAGTTCGATATCATAACACATGTTAGTGGCATACCATGCCAGTTTATATTATTACACGGGAGACAGGTCGTGCAATTATGGATGTATCAGGAATTCAGCATTATTTAATTCCTCCAACTTTAGGGAAGTTAGATGGAGTGGATGAACATGCTACATTTTCTAACTAATAAAACTCTCCTTGTGATCTTGACCCGACGAGGACACATTAATGGACATCAAGGTGCTGACCAATATGAAGTTCGCAAGCAAGTTGATGATTTCAAATATTATGTAGATTCTCTGCATGGAATTGGTGGTCCAATGACTAGGGCAAGGACAAAGAGAATGAAAGAAGCTTTACAAGGTTTGATAATGGATGTTCAATATAAAGAAGTTGCAAAACTTGAAAATTCCAAAGCTTCACCAAGAGATGTTACATATCTATGTGTGCAAGGGTTAAATTTGGAAGATCAACAAGAGTGCACGAGTTAATTAGAGAATTTTTCTTTAATTTTCATTTTTGGGCTTTTATGTTATGATTATCATGTGTAATTTCGTTTTGGGCTTTTAGATTCTAAATATCATATTATGTTCTTTTAAGACTTTTTATTTAAAGAATAATTAGTCTCAATGTACTTGTAATCAGGATCCAAATCAGTTTAAGATTTCTTTTAGGTGTTTTCTATTTAAGGACATTAACTATGTATTGTTTAGAGATTAATATCAATTCAAAAGAATTATTCAGGAAAAGCCTTAGCTTTTGTTTTTTTGTATTCTTGATTGAATGCATGAACTTGACTTATCAAAGGAGTGATCAACCTTTGTGGCGTCTCTGAATTAGGGATTAAAGGCGCCTTAGTTTCCTTTAGGTTCTAATTCTGATCTTTCTTCAACTCGCTCCTTGTGTAATTAGGGTTTCTAATCCGTTGATATTTGGGTTCCTAGGGTTAGTCGCCTAGATGGTCTGTATCAATTGATATTAGAGCCTTGGTTCCGAGGCAAGTTTGTTTATCGCCTTTATTTTCGTTTCTTGATATTCTTAATTCAAAAAAAACAAAAAAAAAATTGATCCTTGTTATTCTCGAGTAAAAAAAAATTACAATCTTGAGAAAGGGAGAATTGAATTGAATTCTTGCACTGTTCAGAACTTTTTCTTATAAAAGTTTTGATTTTTGATTGACTCTTGATCTAAATTCTTTGAAATATTGAATCTTGCTATTGATTTTGAGTTATTTGTGAAATTCGTTTCTTCTTGTCTTTCATGAATCTTGTGGACCTTGTTTCTGATTAAAAAAAAATCGTGCAAAAAAAAGAAACGAAAAAAAAAGGTAGAATGGAAAGAACAAGAACAAGACTGTTTCCGTGTGTTTTGGGATTTCCAACAATTTGTTGATTCTAGTGGTTTCTTTCATATGTCTTTTGCTTCTGTTTGAAGTTCTATTATTTTTCTTGGTTCTATAGAGTTGGTCATCTTTGATTTTCAAATATCTAAATTGCTTCAACTAAGTCTTTAACACTCTGGTTTTTGAGATTGCCGCTATCTGCTTCTTTGAATTTGTTGAGTTTGTGATTCTGTTAAGAACATAAAGGAGGCAGCTAGGGTTTTTGAGTGTTAAAAGGCAAAAGTGAATATCATTTAAGAAAAAGCAAAAAAGAGTGAAACACGAGGGTTACCTATTTGATTAAGTGCAAATACGTGAGGGAGTGTGATGAACAACATTGTTTTTTTTTCTTTTCCTTTTACACAGGTTAACATGAGTAAGGAAGGAGACGAATCACATGATACTGACATGAAATTGTTCATCAAGGCTGTCCAAGATCAATTCAAATTGTTGAATGCTAGGATGAGAGAATTGGAATCCTCTTCTGTTTCGAAAACAAAACATGAAACTGATGAAAAAGAAGAAGCTGATTCTGAATTGGAAAGGACAAATCATAGACAAAACAAGAATTTCAATTTCAAGAGGAACAACAATATAGGCAGCATAAAGATGAAAATCCCAGCCTTTCAAGGAAAGAATGATCCTGAATTGTATTTGGATTGGGAAAGAAAGATTGAGCATGTATTTGATTGCCATAATTACTCAAAGGAGAAAAAAGTAAAATTAGCGGTTGTGGAGTTTACAGATTATGCAAGCATATGGTGGGATCAATTGGTGATCAATAGACGCAGGAATGGTGAAAGACCAATTTATTCATGGGAAGAGATGAAGACAGTGATGCACAAAAGATTCATACCCAGCCATTACTATAAAGATTTGTATAGAAAGTTGTAGGGGCTGGTTCAAGGATCTAAAAGTGTGGAGGATTATTACAAGGAGATGAAAATTGCCATGATTAGAGAAAATATAGATGAAGATAGAGAATCAACAATGGCTAGATTCATTGGTGGAATAAATAGGGAAATTGCTGATGTGGTTGACTTGCAACATTATGTAGAGATGGAGGATTTATTGCACAAGGCTATTAAAGTGGAAAAGCAAATCAAAGCAAAGAGATTCAGATCTAGCTCGTCCTATGGTTCTGCATCAAATTGGAAGGACAACAAAGCTGGATTGAAAACAAAAGACGAAGCAAAGTTGAAGAATTCTGTTTCGATTCCTCCTAAAGGTAATTCTGAAATTAAATTTGAATCTAAACCACCTTCTAGATCACGTGATATTAAGTGTTTTAAGTGCCAAGGATTCGGACATATTGCTTCAAAATGTTCCAACAAAAGGGTTATGGTTGTAAGGGCAGATGGTGAAATCTCAAGTGATGATGAGATGCCACCATTGAAAGAAGGTTCTGATGTTGAAGTGGAAGAACCAGTACATGGAGATTTGCTAGTTACAAGGAGAGCATTAAGCATAAAACCTAAGGATGATGGGGATGAGGAGCAACGAGAGCATATTTTTCACACAAGATGCCATGTGAAGGACAAGGTATGTATTCTAATTATTGATAATGGGAGTTGTACTAATGTTTCTAGTACTTTGTTGGTAGAAAAATTGAAATTGCAGACCATGAGACATCCAAAACCATACAAATTACAGTGGTAAAATGATTTTAGAGAAGTGAAAGTGAACAAGCAAATTCGAGTTTTATTCTCAATTGGCAACTACAAGGATGAGGTTCTTTGCGATGTGGCATCATGCATGCTGGTCATATTTTGCTTGGGCGTCCATGGCAATTTGATAGGAATGTGTTGCATGATGGGTACAAAAATCGATATTCTTTTGTCATGAACAATCGAAAAGTTGTATTAGCCCCTCTCAGACCTTTGCAAGCTTATGAAGACCAGATTAGAATAGCAAGAGAGTGCAAAAAGAGAGAGACAGAAAAATATGAGCAAGAAAATAAAAGGAGAGCGAGTGATACTAAGAAAAAGAATGGAGAGAAAAGTGAACAAAAACGAGAAAAGGAAGGGGAAGAAAAAGAAGTAAGCAAAAGAATTAGTGTTTTTGCAGAAAAACATGAGGTTAAGAGTGTAATGGCAAGGAAAACAGTACTTGTACTTATGTACAAGGATATTTATCTTTCTACTAGTGACCTTAATTCATCTTTGCCTAGTGTTGTTGTGTCTTTGTTGCAGGACTTTGAAGATCTATTTCCTGAGGAGATTCCCCATGGATTACCTCCCTTTAGAGGCATTGAGCATCAAATAGACTTTATACCTGGTTCTGCCATACCTAACAGACCAGCTTATAGAACTAATCCAGAAGAAACAAAGGAGATACAAAGGCAAGTGGATGAGCTGCTGCAAAAGGGATTTTTAAGGGAGTCTTAGCCCATGTTCAGTTCCTGTTATCTTAGTTCCAAAGAAAGATGGAGCATGGCACATGTGTATGGATTGTCGAGCCATTAACAAGATAATGGTAAAGTATAGACACCCTATCCCTCGCTTAGATGATATGTTAGATGAATTACATGGCTCTAAATTGTTTTCTAAGATAGATTTAAAGAATGGATATCATCAGATTCGCATGAAAGAAGGAGATGAATGGAAGACTGCATTTAAAACTAAACATCGATTGTATGAGTAGTTAGTAATGCCTTTTGGTTTAACTAATGCACCTAGTACATTCATGAGATTAATGAATCATGTCTTGCGTGCTTTCATGGGAAAATTTGTGGTAGTTTACTTTGATGATATTTTAGTATACAGCAAAAGTTTGGATGAACACGTGAAACATTTGCATGCCGTTTTTAGTGTGTTAAGGGAGCACCAATTATATGCTAATCTTAAGAATTGCACGTTTTGCATGGAATCTGTTGTGTTTCTTTGATATGTTGTTAGTTCGCAGGGAATAAGTATAGATGAAGAGAAGGTAAGGGCAATAAGGGACTGGCCTACACCTAAGAATGTGAACGAGCTGAGAAGTTTTCATGGTTTGACAAGTTTTTATCTAAGGTTTGTTAAGGATTTCAGTTCCATTGCCGCACCTTTGAATGAACTTGTTAAAAAGAATGTTGTTTTTAAGTGGGTGAAGTGCATGAAAAGGCTTTTAACACTTTGAAAAATAAGCTAACTAATGCACCATTGCTGAGTTTGCCTAACTTTGGCAAAGCTTTTGAAATAGAATGTAATGCATCTGGGATTGGAATAGGGGTTGTTTTGATGTAGGATTCCAAACCTATTGCTTACTTTATTGAAAAGTTAAGTAGGGCATCATTAAACTATCCTACTTATAACAAGGAGCTTTATGCATTAGTGAGAACTCTACAAACATAGCAGCATTACTTGTGGCCAAGGGAATTCATTATTCATTCTGATCATGAGAGTTTGAAGTTTCTGAAGACCCAAGGTAAGCTTAATAAGAGACATGCTAAGTGGCTAGAGTTTATAGAAACGTTTCCTTATGTAATCAAGTACAAGCATGGGAAGGAAAATGTTGTGGCTGATGCATTGTCCAGGAGGTACGTATTACTTACTTTCTTGCAAACTAAATTGCTTAAGGATTTGTATGCTAATGATTCTGATTTCAGACAAGCATGGAATGCATGTGCTAAGTGTGCGTTTGGTGATTTTTATAGGTATGAAGGATTTCTATTCAAAAAAGACAAACTATGTGTGCCTATTTGTTCTGTTCGTGAGATGTTTGTTAGGGAAAGTCATGGTGGAGGTTTGATGGGTCACTTTGGAGTTCAAAAGACTTTAGATATTTTGCGTGAGCATTTTTATTGGCCTAAAATGAAGCTTGATGTGCAATCTATTTGTGATAAGTGTATTACATGTAGGCAAGCAAAATCTAAGGTTAAACCTCATGGATTGTACACCCCTTTACCTGTGCCCAATCAACCTTGGATTGATATATCTATGGACTTTGTTTTAGGATTGCCCAGGACTCAAAGTGGAAAGGATAACATATTTGTTGTTGTTGATAGGTTTAGTAAGATGGCTCACTTTATTGCATGTTCTAAAACCAATGATGCAACACATATTGCTGATTTGTTCTTCAAGGAAGTGGTTCGTTTGCATGGGTTACCAAAGACAATTGTCAGTGATAGAGATGTTAAGTTCTTAAGTCATTTTTGGCGCACTTTGTGGAATAAATTAGGCACTAAACTCTTGTTTTCTACTGTTGCACATCCTCAAACAGATGGACAAACTGAAGTAGTTAATAGGACACTCACTACATTGTTGCGTGCTATCATTCAAAAGAACTTAAAGCAATGGGAGAAGTGCTTGCCACATATTGAGTTTGCATATAATAGGACTGTTCATTCTACTTCTTCCTATTCTCCTTTTGAGGTTGTTTATGGCTTTAACCCTTTCACTCCTTTGGATATTTTCTTTACCTGCTAATGAGCATGCTAATCTTGATGGAAAGAAAAAGACAGATTTTGTGAAGGAATTGTATGCAAGGGTTCGAGATAACATTGAAAGGAGGAATGAACAATATGTCAAGCAAGCCAACAATGGGCGTTTGAAAGTTGTTTTCCAACCTGGAGATTGGGTTTGGGTGCACTTACGAAAGGAAAGGTTTCCTTCACAAAGGAAATCAAAATTGCAGCCTAAGGGAGATGGTCTTTTTCAAGTTTTGGAGAGAATCAATGATAATGCTTACAAACTGGATCTGCCAAGTGATTATGGTAATGTTAGTGCTACTTTTAATGTGGCTGATTTATCTTTGTTTGATGCAGGAGATTCGAGGACGAATCATTTCAAGGAAGGGGGGAATAATGGAGATCAAGGTGCTGACCAATCTGAAGTTCGCAAGCAAGTTGATGATTTCAAATATTATGTAGATCCTCTGCATGGAATTGGTGGTCCAATGACTAGGGCAAGGACAAAGAGAATGAAAGAAGCTTTACAAGGTTTGATAATGGATGTTCAATATAAAGAAGGTGCAAAACTTGAAGATTCCAAAGCTTCACCAAGAGAGGTTACATATCTATGTGTGCAAGGGTTAAATTTGGAAGATCAACAAGAGTGCACGAGCTAATTAGAGAATTTTTCTTTAATTTTCGTTTTTGGGCTTTTATGTTATGATTATCATATGTAATTTCGTTTTGGTCTTTTAGATTCTAAATATCAGATTATGTTTTTTTAAGACTTTTTATTTAAAGAATAATTAGGCCCAATCTACTTGTAATCAAGTCCAAGTCAGTTTAGGGTTTCTTTTAGATGTCGACATTAATTATGTATTATTTAGAGATTAATATCAATTCAAAAGAATTATCCAGGAAAAGCTTTAGCTTTTGTTTTCTTGTGTTCTTAATTGAATGCGTGAAATTGACTTATCAAAAGAGTGATCAACATCTGTGACGTCTCTAAATTAGGGATTAAAGGCCTTAGTTTTCTTTAGGTTCTAATTCTGATCTTTGTTCAACTCGCTCATTGTGTAATTAGAGTTTCTAATTCGTTGAGATTTAGGTTCTTAGGGATGGTCGCTTAGAGGATCTGTATCAATTGATATTAGAGCGAAAGGATAACTAATGCACCGTTGATATCCGGCCTAGTTAAGTTTGAAAATGGTCAATCGTGGAGCTTTCTTCAGGTAGGATAGTTTATTAGGATACCATTTTCTTCAGGCCTGCCTTAGTTCTGACTCAAAACAGTTCGATATCACTAACACATGTTAGTGGCATACCATGCCAGTTTATATTATTACACGGGAGACAGGTCGTGCAATTATGGATGTATCAGGAATTCAGCATTATTTAATTCCTCCAACTTTAGGGAAGTTAGATGGAGAGGATGAACATGCTACATTTCCTAACTAGATAAAACTCTCCTTGTGATCTTGACCCGACGAGGACACATGTTTTCCACTACGATTAACATGTGATTTCCAAGTGCAGAAATTGTCAGGAATTGCTTCCCTTGTGTCGTAGAACCCATGGTTTGGGTTTCAAATATGTTACTTTAACAAGTTTGTTTATGATAAAATCAGAAAAAATTACGGAGACAACATGAATTACTTTTTCTTCATTTTCTCATGTTTTGGTTCTCCCAGATGTTAACACTGTTTGATTTCTTAAAGTCTCATCTGAACCGAGATGTAATGTGATATAGCTTATTCCTAAATGCTGGGTATATTAGCTCTGCAATGAACTGCTAACTATGAACGGATTGTTCACTAATCCGGAATCATCTTTTTCATGGGTAGCCTGAATTGCTCATCATTACATGTACAAGAAATGAAATAATCAAAGAAATCTGTGAATATGTACAGTATCGGAGACAACTTTTGAATTAAGACCTCTGCCTGGTGGAAACATCATGTGTGCATTCAAAAGGGACACCATAGATAAATCTTTCATAGTCAATGCAGTAATTGTAAACTACGTAGTTCTTGCGCACCCATTGAAGCTTCCTTTGGGCCCTAGCATCCAGTTCCTGATTCGTCCATTTGCGGGTGGTGGTTAAGGAACCGGTAGGTTTGCCTCTGCAAGACGATGTAGATGTCCAGACACAAGCATCAACTCTGAAATTTTTGTAAGAGGCTGTGAAGGGAGCCTTTGTCCAGTCAATCTTTACTTTCCCACCCTGTGTTGCCCAGCTATCAGCATTCCATATGCTTGAATACAGTCTCATAGGCTGTTTAGTCGGAAATGGTACTCCTGATGCTTCAAGGTTGTGGTATACTCTTATTGGAATCTCATCTACCATGAATCTGGATATTGAACAAAGAAAAACCTCAAGATTTGCTAAAAACCTTATAATAAAAAAAGGTGTTGAATGTGTTCAAAAGAAGATCATACATGATTCGTTGAGGAGTCCATATGATGGAGTAAGTGTGGAAGTCCTCTGTTGGATCAAACCACATGGAGAACTGCTGTTCCCTACCCCCATGGCCTTTGGTGAAAATATTGGTGTGAAGTGTGTAAGGCTTTCCTGTTTCATTACCCAGGAACTCAAAATCGATCTCATCGTGTTCCGGTCCTTGAGAAGATAACTAGATTACACAAAATGAAACTAAAAGCAATCAGAAATCAAACAGGAGAAATTCATTAATTACTCGTGAGAACATAAAGTTGCTTACAAAATAGGCTGTGACAGTGCCAGCAGAATTGCCAGGAACAAGTTTGAGATCCATATCAATCCTTCCAAACAAATACTGATTCTTGGATTCAAATCCCGAGCCTGACCATTCATCCAGAGACAGTGTTACTTGTTTGCCTCCATCAACAATCTTAGCTCTTTCTTCACCCCAGGTGAGAACTACATCTTTCCTGAAATTTCCAGCTGAAGTAGATGAGAGCAAAAGAGATGATATGAACAGAGAGAGCAAAAATGCAGTAGAAATTGACACCATTGCCGGGTTTGAAGAAATTTTTACAATGGGATTTGGAGAAATTATTTGTATTTAAGATTGTGAATTTCGATGATTGGTGGAGTAATGAGAATAGAAAGCTTATATAAGGAGATCTTGGACCTTGGAAAAACTTTGATTTGATAATGGGAATACCCAAGCGCGAGCTGTCAAAGACGAAGTTTTTTAATGGTAAAGGTTTAGGCTTGCAATTATGAGTTATTTCAAAATTGAATTCTGCTCACATGATGAGGACACTGCAAATATGACCACTTGGTCTGAAGTCGAAAGCAAGCCAAAAGAAAAGGTATCTTGGAATGTGTTGTGGGGGCATTTCTTTTCTTTGGTTTTAATTATGTGCCCGTTTCAAAACAAAATTATGACCCCAACTGAACGAACCAAAAAGTTGACCAGAGGTTGGCCTCAAAATCAAAATCCTTGTGGGGTAAAATAAATATTTCATCGGATTATTTATTTAGTTTCTGATTTTATTTTTACCCATTTTAGTTTTTCATGATATTTTGTGAGGGAAGTTTTTCATGATTATTTGAACTTTTTTGTCTCAATTTTTTTAAAAAAATTTGGTGAAGGTTTTTTTTGTTCTTGATATTTTTGTGTGAAATTATTAGGTAATTTTGTTACAATTGTTTGGTCTTCAATATTTTTTTCATGTAAATTATTGATTTTTTAAAATTTTTAGTAGGGATGATTTAATATATTTACACGGAAATAATCAAGGATAAAAAAGTTTCAAAATAATTATTAAGAACGAAAATGGTCAAGAAAAAATATCATGCATAAAAAAGGGTTGAAAATAGGAATGTCAACTTTTTTAAATTAAATATATTTTATTTAAAATTTCATTTATAATAGATTAGTTTAAAAGAATTCATATAATACTAAATTGGTTTTTGCCTCTAACTATATTAGTCTAATATAAGCTACTCTAGTAACTTATTATGCATAAAATGTATATTTAATTTTTATTTAGTTAAAAGTAAATATTTAATTTTAAATAAAAAATAGAACAAAATATTTTTGATGAATATATATATATATATATATATATATAAATTGAGGTGTAAATCCAACATCTTAGAGTAGTAATTTATCATTTGTTTAACTCTTAGTTGAAATAGTTATTTGACAAGTCTTAAGAGTTACACTGCCGCACAATTTGACTTGAGCACAAATTAATCTCACCAAGTAAAAGATTAGGATTTTTGTGTAATGTTTTTGGTTGAACTTAGATTAATTTTATTGAAAGAAGAAACATCATATCTTTGTGAAAAAGTTTAAGTGAATTTAGTCTTTATGAATTATAAATATTAAAATATTATTGAATCAAATATTATACATTTTTTTAAAATTAATTTTTTAAAATTTAATTAATGTTGATAAGAATTAAGTTCACCTAATAATTTTCCATATGGCTGACCACGACTGCTATTTCCCTTCACCCAACTGACTTTAGCTGTTATGGCCCATACGGTCTTAAACAGCGAAACACAAGAAAATGGTTTCTTTTTTCTCCTTGTTTAGCGGGTTCTGATGGGGTTTTCGGGTGGGATTCGGGGAATTTTAGGGCTGGGGTAGGTGGGAGAATGGAACCAGATTATGTTAAGCTGGCAATATCACTTTTGGAATCTGGAGACGCGGAATCAGTTGTTAGATGGTTGCTTGTTTGGTGGCTCCTCCCCCGTTTAGGCCTTCCCGAATCCCGTGTCCATTAATAGCGTAGTTGAGTAGGAAAACCTTTGGGACCAAACTCGCCCATCCATCCCTACTATTATTATAGAAAGCATGTGGACCATTGTTTTATAGCGTAGGTCACGCATATTCAATAGGACCATAATGATGATAAAATGAGAGAAGGATTGGGAGTTTGGGACAAGGTGAAATGGTCCTCCTCTAGCAGCAAGTTTATCTGTTGATCTATGGTTGAAACTAAAACAACCATGGATGCATAGTTACTCTTTTAATTTAAAATTGATTTTTTCAAAAAAAATTACTTCAATTAGGATGTTTATGTTTTAAATAAATATATTTTTTATTTGAATTTTTTAAATTTTTTATAATATATTTATATTTTATTGACATCAATAGTTTCACGTAATTTTATCAATAATAATAAGGATTGTAAGAATGATTTACTTGTAAATTTTTTTTTCTTAATTTTTATACTTGAATGAAAAATAATTTTAATTTTGAATAAAGAAACTATATATTCATCTATTGTAATTTTCAATAATAAAGTAACTTCTATCTGCCATTTAAAAGTTCGCAGCAAATAAAATTTATCCCGCCTATCTATGTTTTTGATTTCCCATTCCAAGACAGAAGAAGAGAGACGATGCACCACGTCAGAAACGACCAAAATCATGGCAATTCTGCTCAGGTATCCAATGTTTTGCAATTCTAATCCAATGGTCATTTGTTTTTCTTAATTTGAGTGAGAGAGTTGACTATAGACCTCATGTTACAAAGGTCCAATTGGAAACTTACAAAAGAATCTCTCTCATCGATCACATGCTGAACACACAAAATTTCAGGCAAGTTGCCGAAATTGCATATTCAAACGGTCAAATAGGATTAATTTTGTGATGTTTTCTCTTAGAAAATTTCGTGATTCGTCCCTAAATATTTATTTTTTCAGCGTTCGTTCTAATTCTTTTCTTCTTTCTTTTACCAATTTTGATTATCAAACAATTTTCAAAGTAAATTTTCTGACATTTTCAGCCAATTTTGGCCGGATTTCAACAAAAGAATCAAATTTTTCATTTTTTTATTTTTTATTAGGAGGGAAAAATAGAAAATTAAGAGTGATTGGAAAACAAACATTAATTGTTTCTTTTCCCTCTATCTTCTTCTCTTCCTCCCTTCTTCCTATCTGCCTTGAAGTCATAATTAGGGATGTCAATGGAGCGAAGCGGGGCCAGAATCCCCTACCTCAGACCCCATTTCACTTCTAAATAATTGTTCCCGCCCCCACTCCGTCCTCGCTTTAGAATTTTTGAAAAAACCCTGACTTCGACCTCAATTTCATTTTAGAACATCCGTCTCTGCCCCCAATTCAACTTCGTTTTGGTCCCGTTTTGACCTCATTTTGATTCTTGTTTGACTATATTTCAACTTTTTAATTTTTTAAAAAAAAAACTATTTCATCATATCACTAAAATAAACTCGATGCATATTTCACCAGAGTAAAACCCAAGTAAACTACAAATATTAAGGTACAAGCCCATTTAAACATGTCTCATACTAAAATTTAAATACTTGTAACTCAATAAATTCAAAGTAAAAAAAAAATTACAAGCTAAAAGATTCAAATACAAAATAATGAAATATTTCATATATCAAATACAACTACTAATATAAATATAAATCATTTCATCATTAAAAGGCAGTAACAAACACCATCTTCCAATCTTCAACTTGCACTCTTCAGTTCAGCACATGCCCTTTCATGCATTGAGGTTCTGCAAACTACAATGCATTACAATCAACCATAAGCAACTGTTGAAGAAAAAGGAAAAAGAAAACGAAATTCATGAACAATATGCATGGCAAAATGACATTTAAAATGGATTTTGGATCAACAAGAAAAACTGAAATTTAAGATGAAGAAGAATATATCATTGCATTAACTTACTGTAAGAATATGCTTCAATCAAAAATTTCAACCAGATGAGTTTAACCAGAATATGCCAGCAAGTTTACTATAGAAGATTATATGTCATATCTGTAAATAAGGTCAATCAAATCCCATACCATCAAATTGCAAATAAGGAACAACAGAAAGTAGCAAATTGAAGTCCAGAAACCCAAAGTATTGAGAAATCAAGAATAATGATAAGAAAGGGTAAGGACTATAGATTTACAGTTTTGTAAGAATAAAAATTACCACTTGCTAAAACCCAGTACAAGATTTAATCCTACACCATGTCCTGCTTTTAATTTAAAATTTTTGTACAAAGAAAAAGAAAGAAAAGAAAACAGATTCTTTTAGTTCTAGGCATCTCAATCCATATACAGCCTTGTGATAATCTCCCAAAGCAAAACTACAAGAATAACAACAAAAGAAAATATTAGATATGCATTGATTGCCCTTGAAAACCTATAAACAACAAAACATCTTGTAAATATAATAATAGGAACTACCAAACTTAGAATAATTATATAGTAAAGAATTTAGTCATAGATCAATTTAATTGAAGCAGTGATCAATAATGTTTTACCATTATGAATCATTCACCATTAAGGCATCATTGTATGACAATAGTGCAAATCTCGGTCACCTAAATAATATAGAAATAATTAATAATACTTTATTTTGAAGTAATTCATATATCATAACAAAATAATAATCTATTAAACCAATGTACAAATTAATAGAGTTTACCACCTCATTATCATCCACATCATCTAAAATATTCATAAGCTCCCCATCAGAAGCTGTAAAAAAAACATAAGCATAATTAATTAAAAATTGATAAACTAGTAAAAAAAAGCACAATAAATGAACTAGTTTTTTTATATAAATACCATTCAATTTCCATGATAAACAATTTTGACCACACATTAATGCTTCAAGTGTAGTTGGAAAAAGTCTGCTATAAGGTGGATTCACTATCCTCCATCCCGTACTAAAAGCATACTCATATGCTACTATAGAAAAAAATGTCTCTAGCAATCATCTGAATAACAGGATATTTAGTTCCTATTATTCTTCCACTATGCCAAAATATCAAATTTTGAATTTCTTGGTAAATGTTCTTCTACAAAATATCTATATTATTCTGATTTTTCTTGCAAAGTACTATTTGTAACTGCTACTAGTTCATCAAATCCAGGAAGATCATCTTCTTCTTCCATTTCTTCACCCTTTGACCGCTTTCCAAGCAAAGTATAACTTTCCTCCTTGTTGGACCTCTTCATTTTAGACTTTATTTATTATACAAGTCAACATATAAATTCTTAATATGCTCAATTCTAGTTGTAGAACTCACCACCAAATATTTTAGAAAACATAAAAATCACTGATGTACTCATAAATTAACTGATTTTTATGTTATTTAATGATCATATTTTGTTTTAAAATCGGTTAATTATGTTATTTAATAGGATACATTTATATTTTCCTTCTATTTCTTTGTTTGTAAGTTTTTCAGTATATTTTAATTCATTATGGAGATAAAAAGAAGCAGAAGAAATGTTGGAGAAGATAAAAAAAAAAAATCCATGTCATCCGATGACGTGGCGCAATAAGAAGATGACACGTGATATAATAAGAAGATGACAAGTGGCGCAATTAGAAGGTGACAAGTGACGCTTCTAGAAGTCCGCAATTTGGACCAATGAAGATGCGACACGTGGTGAAGTTAGGGAAATTAGGCCACCAACTAAATTTTCAAGACTTTAGGGGTGCAAAATGATAATTTTAACCCTGATTTTTGTGGCTATAAATAGAAGCTTATTTTTATGATTTAAACACCAATTTAGCTCAAATCTTCTCCATTTCTTTTGCAATTTCTTTATTTTATTATTGTCTTCATCTTAGTATATTTTCCAAACTTTTTAGAAAAATATTTCAAGGCTTTTTGTAATATTTAGTAAAGAAATTATATCCGGATAATTTCAATATTTCCGGAGAGTTTATCTTTCTAATTTGCTTTCTAATTTTTATAAATTCCATATTATATTTATTAAATATTTATTGTGAGTAATTTTATTTTGTTAGCAAGTATATGTGTTAAGTTATTAATAAATGAGATTATGAGATAATTTTCTTTCTACTTAATTTCTATTTGGATTTATTTAACTGAACTTATGGTCGATTTACCCGCTTAGTCTTTATTTATTTTGCTTTATGCGCTTTAAATATCGCAAATGGATAGCCGAAGCCACCTATTAGTTTAATTTACTTTTATGCCTTTTATTTTCTGTATTATGGAAGACCAAACCTCCTAACTAGTTTAATATATTTTTACGTCTTTAATTCTTTTTTTTATGGAAGGCCGAGCCTCCATACTTTTAGATTAATTTATTTAAATGGCCGGTTGAACCGCCTAATTTATTTAGTTAATATAAATTCAATCTTTATATATATATATATATATTTGTGTATTTATTTAATATATTTATATATATATATATATTAATTGAGTATTTATATAATTCCTATTTTAACTAATATAATTGTGTGAATTAATTGGATTGACCATCTAGTTAATGAAAGTGATTATATAGTTAGGATTATTAATTTTGTATTAATGATTCAAGTAGCATTTACTAGTTTAATTGAGTTGCGGCTCTTGACTTAATTAAATTAGTAGCGGAATTATATAATTTAAATTGTATATAATTAAGGTGATTGTTATATACAATTTAATGTTAGTGATGCCTTATTTGTTTAATGCAATTTGATTGAGCATCCTATACATGCTGGTTGGTAGTGATGTTTAATTAAATTAGAGATTAATTTGTTTGAGCTGATCGGGATTAATCTATTTTGTAAGGATAGGAATCTGTTTGAGCTGATCGGGATTCTAAAACCAACTACTTAATAATGTATTTATCTATGATTAATCCCATGAAAATAACTTGATACTAGTTCCTTGCTAACGTCTTTTTATATAATTTGTATTCCAAATTTCGTTTTAATTCTGTTTACAAAATCTAAAAGCTCAAAAATATTTATTTTAATTGTTGTCATTATCTTATTCTCAAAACACAAAAAAAAACCTCCAATACCTTTTCGGATTAATGAATTTAATATAAGAGTTGACAAATCTCTATGGATTCGATCCCTACTTTCCCTATCTGCATAGGAATTGTTAGGTTTAAATTTGAGAGTTGTATGACAGGCTTCGTCAAATTTTGGCGCCGTTGTCGGTGATTTATTTTAATTTCTTCTATTAAAATTGTGAATCTTTTTATTTTGTTACAAATTTCATAACTTTTGTGATATTGAGATACATATTTCATTCATTTGGTGATGCCAGACAACAAGTTTATTGTTGTATGCACTTAAGAAGTGGTAAGATCACCGGAGAAGAACAATGGAGTAAAACACCAGTTGAGATTAGAGAACAATCTACGGATCTTGAAGAAGGCAAATAAGAAAATCAACCGGATACCCAACTTATTTCTGGTGATATTCTTCATGCTCATCTTTTTAATATGGCTTTGAATCAAAGATCTCTAAAAGAACTCATTACTCCTACTCTTGATGAACAACCTTTATGCATTATTTTTCCACAAGTTGATGCTAATTTTAAAATGCATACTGGTTTTATACAATATTTGCCAACATTTAATGGATTACCTGGAGAAGATCCACTTAGGCACATTAAGGAATTTCATGTTATTTGCACTAATTTGAAACAATAAGGTACAAGAGATGAAGTTATTAAACTGCGTTCTCTTCTTTTTAGCTTACAAAATAGTGCAAAAGATTGGTTATATGATTTGCGTTCGAGATCTATTCAAGATTGGACTGGAATGCAAAGAGCTTTTCTAAATAAATATTATCCTGCATCTATAACTGCAACAGTCCAAAAGGATATAAGTGGACATAAGACAACAAACTGGTGAAACATTGTATGAATATTGAGAAAGATTTAAAAGATTATGTGCTAGTTGTCCTCATCATCAAATACCTTAACAATTATTAATTCAATATTTTGTGAGGGTTTGATTTCTTATGACAGGATGACAATTGATGCTGATAGTGGTAGTGCTCTTTCAGATAAAACCCCACAAGCTGCACGTGAATTAATAGCTAACATGACTGCTAATTCACAATCTTTTAACACCATGAATGATACCGTAAGAAAAGTAAATGAAGTAGATGCATCATCATCATCATCATCATCATCTACACAGATTGAGCAAAGACTAGATCATCTTATCAATTTAGTTGGTCAATTAGTTGGGAAAAGAATCAATACACCGGTAAAAACATGTGGAATTTGTTTAGGCAATGACCATCCTACATATTCTTGTCCTACACTATTTCAAGAGGAGCAAGCCAATGCCATAGGGTAATTTTTAGAATCAACCTCAGAGAAGATACAATCCATTCTCCAACACATACAATGAAGGGTGGAGAGACCATCCTAACTTTAGATGGAGTAACCAAGGGGTTAGACCACCAATGAACCACCAGGTTTTATCCTAATCAACACCAAAATCCTCCTCAACCTCCTTAGAACCAACAACAGAGTATGTCTTTAAAATATATGGTGAAATCTCTAGCCTCAAGTTCTATATCTTTTCAGAGAGATACCATGTCCTTCCAAAAGGATACAAAGTCCAGCATTCACAACTTGGAGAATCGGGTAGGACAAATGACTTCTGAATTAGGTAAATTGAAAACATAGATTTTCAATAAACTTCCATCACAACCACTAAATCCCAGAGAAAATGCTAGTGTTGTAACATTAAGAAGTGGTAAAGTGTTGGAAAAATCCAAGAGACCAGAGAAAAATAAAGGCACAGAGAAAACACCTATTTCAAGCCCAACATCTTTTGACAAAGTTCCTCAAATAGGAGAATCTTCTTCTTCTATTTCCAAGGTAAGTCCTCCTTTCCCTAATAGGTTAACTAAGAACAAGAAAGATGAGGAAGAAAAAGATGTTCTGGAGATCTTCAAGAAAGTTGAAGTCAACATTCATCTTTTGGATGTAATAAGACAGATTCCTTATTATGAAAAGTTCCTAAAAGAACTTTGTACCAACAAGAAGAAGCTTAAAGGTAACGAGATAATCAGTGTGGGGGAATGTGTGTCTGCTGTTCTCCAACATAAATTTCCTCCAAAGCAGAAGGATCCAGGTATGTTCGCTATCCCTTGTACAATTGGTGATAAGGTAGTCTCAGGTTGTATGCTAGATTTAGGAGCCTCTATTAATGTCATGCCTTATACAATCTATAACTCTTTAAATTTGGAACCAATGAAGCCTATTAGAATTGCTATTTAGTTAGCTGATAGGTCTGTGGCTTATCCAGAAGGAGTAATAGAAGATATACTGGTTAAAGTAAATGACTTAGTATTCCCTGCTGATTTCTACATTTTGAAAACTAAGGATAGCCAAAATACTTGTTCATCACAGTTACCTATTCTGTTAGGTAGACAATTTATGTAAACTGCTAGAACTAAGATTGATGTTAATGAAGGTACTTTATCAATGGAATTTGATTGTGATAAAATTTCTTTCAACATATTTGATGCCATGAAGTACCCTTCTGATGAATGTTCTACAGTTTCTGTTGTGGATATTATAGATCCACTTATTAAAGATATTTTTGATTTGAGCTACACTGAAATGATGCAATCCATTATGAACTTGAGAATAGATGAAAATGGTCTTGACACTTTATCTGTAGAATGTGACAATGAACTTAAACAAGTTGTCAAGGATTTATCTGCATGTCTTATTAGTAATTCTAAAATTGCATTACCTAGCTCACATGATAAAATCTTACCATCTGTTGTTTGTCCCCCATCACTTGAACTTCTCATTTGAAATATGCATATTTGAGTGAACTGTGAAGATAATGTTTTACCTGTTATTATTGCTAACTGACGAAGTCTGTCGTACGGCTCTCAAATTTAAAACTAACAATTCCTATGTAGATAGGGAAAGTAGGGATCGAATCCACAGAGATTTGTCAACTCTTAAATTAAAATCATTAATCGAAAAGGGTTTTTGGGGGGATTTTTTGTATTTTGATAATATAATTAAAAAGGAATTTGGAATATAAATGATATAAAAAAACGTTAGTAAGGAACTAGTATCAAGTTTTATTTTTCATGGGATTAATCATAGATAAATACATTATTAAGTAGTTGGTTTTTAGAATCCCGATCAGCTCAGACAGATTCCTATCCTTACAAAATAGATTAATCCCGATTAGCTCAGACAAATTAATATCTAATTTAATTAAACACCATTACCAACCAGTGTGTATAGGATACTCAATCAAATTACATTAAACAAATAAGGCATCACCAACATTAAATTGTATATAACAATCAACTTAATTATATACAATTTAAATTATATAATTCCGCTACTAGTTAATTAAACCAAGAGCTGCAACTGAATTAAACTAGTAGATGCTACTTGAATCATTAATACAAGATTAATAATCCTAGCTATATAATCACATTCATTAACTAGATTGTCAATCCAATTAATTCACACAATTATATTGGTTAAAACGAGAATTATATAAATACTTAATATATATATATATATATAAGTATATTAAATAAGTACTACACATACATATAAAAGAAAGATTGGATTTATATTAACTAAAGAAATTAGGCGGTTCAACCGGTCATTTAAATAAATTAAACTAAAAGTATGGAGGCTCGGCCTTCCATAAAAAAAAGAATTAAAGACATAAAAATATATTAAACTAGTTATGAGGTTCGGCTTTCCATAATACATAAAATAAAAGATATAAAAGTAAATTAAACTAATATGTGGCTCGTCCATCCATTTGCGATATTTAAAGTGCATAAAACAAAAGTAAATAAAGACTAGGCGGGTAAACTGACCATAAGTCCAGTTAAATAAATCCAAATAGAAATTAAGTACAAAGAAAATTATCACATAATCTCATTTATTAATAACTTAACACATATCCTTGCTAACAAAAGAAAATTACTCACAATACATATTTAATAAATATAAGATGAAATTTATAAACATTAGAAAGAAAATTTGAAAGATAAACCCCCCAAAAATATTGAAATTATCCGGACATAATTTCTTTACTAAATATTACAAAAAGCCTTGAAATATTATTCTAAAAAATTTGGAAAATATACTAAGATGAAGACAATAATAAAAGAAATAAATTGCAAAAGAAATGGAGAAGATTGGAGTTAAATTGGTGTTTAAATCATAAAAATAAGCTTCCATTTATAGCCACAAAAATCAAGGACAAAATGGTCATTTTGCACCCCAAAGTCTTGAAAATTTAGTTGGTGGCCTAATTTTCCCAACTTCGGCACATGTCGCGTCCTCATTGGTCCAAATTGCGGCTTCTAGAAGCACCACTTGTCACCTTCTGATTGCGCCACTTGTCATCTTCTCATTGCGTCACGTGTCATTTTCTCATTGTGCCACGGCATCGGATGATATAGATTTTTCTTTTTTTAAAACTTCTCCAACATTTCTTCTGCTTCTTTTTATCTCCATAATGAACTAAAATACACTGGAAAACTTACAAACAAAGAAATAGAAGGGAAACGTGAAATATATCCATTAAATAACATAATTAACCGATTTTCAAACAAAATATAATCATTAAATAACATAAAAATCAGTTAATTTATGAGTACATCACTAACAATCTCTCATCTTCCCAAGAAGAGAGATTAGTTTATGTGCTTAAGGACAACAAGACTGCTATTGGCTCGACTTTAGCCCATCAACATGCATGCACCGTATATTGTTAGAAGATGGAGCTAACCAGAGAGTCACAAATGAGACTAAACCCTATTATAATGGAAGTAGTAAAACTGAAATTCTAAAACTTTTTGATGCTGGTGTCATCTATCCCATCACAGATTCACATTGGGTAAGTCCTGTATATGTTGTTCCAAAGAAAAGTATAATGACTATTGTGGAAACTTTGAAGGTGAGAAAATTCCTTACTAGAGTGCAAAACGGTTGGAGAGTCTGTATAGACTACAAGAAACTTAATGCATCAACTAGGAAAGACCATTTTCCCCTTTCTTTCATTGATCCAATGTTAGAACGTCTATCTGGCCGTTCTCATTATTGTTTCCTTGATAGTTATTCAGATTGCTATTGCCCCAGAAGACCAAGGTAAGACTACTTTTACATGTCCATTCAGTACTTATGCTTATAGAAGAATGTCTTTTGGTCCATGCAATGCACCTGCTACCTTTCAAAGATGCATGATGCCCTTATTTTCTGATTTTGTCACAAATATCATTGAAATTTTCATGGATGATTTTACTGTCTACGGAAATTTATTTGATTCCTGTTTAGAAAATTTGGAACTTGTGCTTAAACGGTGTGTTGAAACTAACCTTGTTCTCAATTATGAAAAGTGTCATTTTATGGTAGAACAAGGAATTGTTTTAGGGTACGTAGTTTCACCAAAATGACTAGCTGTTGACAAAGCCAAGATTAATGTGATTAAATCTATTCCTTATCCTTCTACGGTAAGAGAAGTAAGATCCTTCTTAGGCCATGCTGGATTCTATAGAAGGTTTATTAAGGATTTCTCTAAAACTGTTCAACCTTTATGCAAGCTATTACAAAAAGAACATAAATTCAATTTTGATGAAGGTTGTAAACATGCATTTAAACTGTTAAAAGAGAAATTGATTTCATCACCTATCATTCAACCCCTTAATTGGAATTTTCCTTTTGAAATAATGTGTGATGCTAGTGATAAAGCAGTTGGAGCTGTTCTAGGTCAGAAAATAGATAAAGTTCCTCATGTGATATATTATGCATCTAAATTACTTGATGATGCTCAATACAATTATACCACAACTGAGAAGGAACTCTACTATGTTATTTTTGCTCTAGAAAAATTTAGATCTTATCTCCTGGGAACAAAATAATTGTTTATTCAGATCATGCAGTTCTAAAGTACCTGTTAAAGAAAAAAGAGTCCAAACCAAGACTTCTGAGATGGATTCTCTTACTCTAGGAATTTGACCTTGAAATCCGAGATAAGAAAGGAGCAGAGAATCTTGTTGCTGATCATTTGAGTCGACTCACATATGAAGGGGAAGTATCTCCTATCTCTGATTTATTTCATGATGATCATCTTTATACATTGTATGGAATTATACCTTGGTATGCTGATATGATTAATTATATTGTTACCAAAGTATTTCCAAATCATTTATCTAAGCCTCAAAAGGATAAAATTAGAAATGACTCAAAACACTACCTTTGAGATGATCCCTACCTGTTCAAAAGCTGCGCAGACAATGTCATACGCAGATGTGTTCCAAATAATGAATTTCAATCCATATTGAATTTTTGTCATACTTTGAATGTGGAGGTCATTTTGGACCAAAACGAGCTGCTAAAAAAATTCTGGAAAAGTGGATTTTATTGGCCTACTCTTAACAAAGATGCATATTACTTTGTTAAATCTTGCAATGAATGTCAAAGAGTTTGGTAATATATCCAAGAAAGATGAAATGCCTTTGAAGACTATATTAGTTTGTGAACTTTTTGATGTGTGGGGCATTGATTTCATGGGACCTTTTCCTTAATCTTTTGGAAATACTTACATCTTACTTGCAGTGGATTATGTATCCAAATGGATTGAAGCTAAGGCCACTAGAATGAATGATTCTAAAGGAGTTGTGACATTTATCAAGGACAATATATTCCATAGATTTGGAATACCAAAGGCCATCATCAGTGACAGAGGTACGCATTTTTGCAACAAGGTAGTAGAAACTCTGTTTAAAAAATATTATGTTTCTCATAAAGTTTCTGCTGCCTATCATCCTCAAACAAATGGATTTGCTAAAATCTCTAACAGGGAAATTAAGTCTATTCTAGCTAAAGTAGTGATTGGACCATAATTAGATTGATTTTTAGGAGCATAATGTGTTTTTTATTGAGATAAAATCTACCTAATTGTGTGTTATGTGCTTAAATTGGTTCTTTACACTTTTATCTTTGTTTGCAGGTATTTTGAAGGTATTTTAACATGTTTAGAAGACATTGGAGGAAGATAGGAGCTTTAAGAAGTTGTTTCGCAGGAAAAATGGAGTGGACGCGCCTCAGAAACCAATTGGACACGCACTTGAAGAAGTGGACGCGTCACTATTCATCCACGCGTCCATTCTCAGCAGTTTTGGAGCCTCACGCCTCCACTTGGACGTTTCTGACAACCTCGCGCGTCCACTTTTGACAGCACGCGCGTCCACTCTCCGAATTGAAGATTTTGGGCAATTTTTTAGTAGTTTTGAATTAGGACTCTTATGTAACTAACCCTAGGACCTTTTCTAACTATTTATAGGCCTTAATAGCTTAGTTTAGGGTGTCAAGCACCTTAGATATTTTCTTCCCGAGCATTGTAGGAGATCAAGGGTTGGAGCTTCTCGGGAAATCGGATTTCCAACTAATGAGTTTCTCTCTTTCCCTTAATCTTTTTATGATGTTTTCCTTTATATTTTGTGAGTATTTTTCTTAAGTTAGAAAGGACATGTATTAGGTTTATGTTATTCGGGAATATGAGATTTACGTTTTGTAATTAAAAACCCGATCTTTTCAAGGGATCATTATTTCTATTTGAGTATTTAAACAATTCTTGGTTTTATTCTATCAATTATGTTATTTCAATTATTATTGGCCATCTTAATTGTTTTGCATAATTGATTAACTAGGGTTATGCAGAATCGGTTTTCGGTAACCAAAAGTAGTAACTATTGATTAATTTAAATATGTGTTTGATTAATTGATAGGGAATTGTTTGAAACAATTGCATGACTTTAATCGGCCATTAACTTTATGTAATTTGTGTTGACGTTGTCCTCGAGCTGAATAACTTAATTGACTATTTTATGCGAGCGATTCGGTAATTTAGTTTAATTAGGTTAAAGTTAATTTGCCGTGCTTTTCAGAAATTAACCTAACTATACAGGAATCGGAATTTGCTGCGCTACGCAGAATTCTAAGTCACTACTCAAATAGGTTATTATCAATGATTAATCCCGAATAAGTAAAACCGAAATACAAAGTCTTTACTAACGTTTTTCTTTTCTTTGATTCTTAATTAATTTGTGAGTAAATTTATTTAAAGTTTATTCTTTTAAAATAAAAATCAAATCTTTCCCCCCTAATCTTGATTAGTTTACTTGTTCTAAAACTTTACAAATCCCTGTGGGTTCGACCCTTACTTGCCCTAACTGTATAAGTTGGTTGAGTTTGGTATTAATTTGATAGCGCAACGACACGCTCGTCAAGTAGTCAATCCTAATAGGAAAGACTGAAGCCTTAAATTGGGAGATGCTCTTTGGGCATATAGAGTATTCAAAACCCCTATTGGTATGTCACCATTTAGGTTGGTTTATGGTAAAGCCTGTCATCTACCTTTGGAATTAGAACATAAGGCATTTTGGGCCATTAAACAATGTCATCTTAATCTTGATGATGTACAATCTAATACAAAACTGCAAACTGCAAACGGTCATCTCTTGAAACCTTTTCATGAAGGATTTGTCTGACAAATTATCGATTCCATTGCTTTTGAAGACCCACCACCAGAAACGAATTGAAATCTATGCTAGTCGAGTCTAAGACGTTAAACAAGGGCGCTATGTGGGAGGCAACCCATCGCTCTTTTAAATACTTTTGAATTGTTTGATTTTCCTTTTTCACTTTTTAGCTTGTAGGCCTAGCAGAAATTATTGAATACGCGTCTTCTCGGATACTGAAAGATGGCGTATTTAAGTTAATTAAATGTCCAACAGTGATTAAACACGACTTTAAATAACTTGCTTAATTGTTAAAAGAATCATCAAACGATTTCTGTTAATTTCCTTTAAAGAGTAAATTTCATATGCAAGGTATTTATTTCTTTTTTACAATTTAGTTTGTCTTCCCATCCCTTCTTTCTTTCTATCTTTTTGTTACATAATGGATGATTCATTAATGAAAATGAGAAGATATTATGCATTGCTCCCTATTAATTATTTGAGAAAAATCTATCTGATGAGAATGGAACGTATGAAATTACTAGTATCCTTTGGAATGCCTGAGGATATTAGGTGGATAATTGAAGCTAAGGTCCGAATTAGTGGTGAACATCCAGTTTTTTCCAAACGTTCACCTGAGTTGGGAAATAGTAGTTATGCAAAGAAACGGAGAGGTAAAAGAATGAGAGTTTGTTAGAAATGTGCTAAATGGAACTGTGATGCAAGTTGTTGTTCACTTGGGTATTTATCCGATAATCGAGAAGACAAAATTGCTTTCATTAAGAATGGACTGAGTAAAGAGTCATTAGATGATATCAAATTGACTCTTGATTCACATTCTAGTGGATACGTTCAAATGAAATTCTTAGGTTATGGAAACAATTCAAAATTGAACAACTCCGGTACAGTCTTCGGTATCTGAATTTAATCGATTCTGTTTGCCAGTTTTTAAGAAAGCTGGATGAGCAACATATTTCTGTCTTATAGAAGGTGTTTGAAACTGTTATTGGATGTAAAACTAAAGGAAAATGTGAGCCACAATCACAACTACTTCTTTTTATTTGTTTCTTCCTTGATTTGTTTTATTTGTTTCTTTTCTTTCTAGTGTGTAACAGAATCACTTTTGAAGCCATCAATAAGAAGTCTAACAAACATCGCAGTATTTGGAGGAACGACCGTGGGTACTACTATTTCGCATTTAACTGCTGCTATCCAATTGGGAAGAGTACTAGCTAATTGAAAGATCGGTCTAGTATACGGAGGAGGAAATTCAGGATTAATTAGAGAGGTTGCTCAAGCACACCAGTCATACAAAACACTTGTTCAGATTGAAACAAATCAGCCAAACAAAGTTCTCACGGTAGGTGTAATTCCCACTCCCCTAAAAAAAAAATGGCAGAACAATTGGACATGAGGTACAAACAAAATCATTTTATGAACGCCTGACACTCAAGTTGCATAATTGTGATGCTTTCATAGTCATACCAGAAGGATATGAGGTATTAGAATGCTTGTTCAATTTAACATTCTGGTTTAACATGAAATTGTACAATACACTAAACCAATTGATCTTTTAAATGTTGATCACTACTTTGATGGTTTGTTAGCATTTCTTGACATAGATGTTACACATAAGCTTCTATCTCCAGTAGCACGAAGAATAATTGTATCTGCACCCACAACCAATGAGCTATTAGATGAATTAGTAACTTTTGTACCAGAGACAGATCTAGAAGTACCTCCAATTAATTGATCAATTTCCGGTAATAAGCGAAAAAGAGATTCAGTGGATTTAGAGTTAAAGTTGTAAGTTTTTCTTTTTAAATAAATGTGTTATTTTCTTTTTATTAAAAGCTGTGGAATAATGTTGTTTTAAAACTTTGTGTGTTTTTACATTGAGGACAATGTAATTCCCAAGTGTGGGAGGGTGGTTTGAGTAAAGAGTCAAGTGATTAATCTCATTTGATTCTTGATCCACACCTTTAAAAACATTGTTTTTAATAACTTGTTATTTTTTGAATAAATCATGTATGTATTATATAACTTTTTAAGATGTTAGGTAATTTTGTGTTAAATTTTTGAATCTTTTTATAATTGTAACCCTTTCTGTAAAAAATAAATTTTCGTAAATCAATTGAATATCTTAACAATTTGATAAAAATATTCTTATTTAACTAATGTGGCTAAATCTTTTATGTTATGAAACCCAGAGTTAAAAACATTAGTATTGTGATTTGATGATAATATAAGTTTACTATGTGTTTTAGTACATTTAAGATCACTCTCTACATACTAGAACTTGTTCTTTTACATGCTTGAGACAAAATTTAAATAAGATCTTGGTAGATATGGGGATGACATAATTCTTTGATAGTTTGAGCCTTTCTAAACAAACCATACTTATATATATCCCTCGATCCTAATTTGAGCCAACATATATGGATTGTTTTATTACCATTTAATCTTTTTTGATAAATAGCCTTGTTTATTACTTTTCTGTCTAGATACTTTATTGAGAATGTAATTATCATGTGTTAATCTGTATTGAAAAAGTTATGAATATTGCTGATAAAGAATTATGAGATATTATCAAAAATCGTAAGGTAAAAAGCTCATTTATATGATCTCTTAAAAAAAAAAAAGAGAAAATGAAGAGAAAGAAAAAGAAAAGAAAAGTATGAAGAAAAAGAAAGAAAAAGAAATGAAGAAATATCATGACTAAGGTTTTTATCAAGAGGTGGTAATTCATTCTCAATTTAAACTCTTGATATATTTTGTATATTCCTATCCTTCGTTTGTAGCCAAATCCCGAGCTTAACATTACAATCTTCAAAGTCCTATTTGACCTAGATGGACCAAAATTTTTCATCATTAGTGGAGAGTATGTGAGTTTACAAGTTTATAAGTTGTGTTAAGAAACTAAGAATGTATTTTTATTTATATAGTGACTTTGTTATTATCATTTCATTATATTGATAGCATGTTTTTTAAAAAAAATTATTAAGGGTTTTATGTTTTTCACAGTCACATTTTGTTAACTTTGAATATGAATGTTAAACTTATAAATGATATTCAAGCACACGAGCACAATTTTTTTAAAAAATAAGAACGGGTTAATTGTGAAAGTTGTATTGAAATTAATATAACACTTTATTACCTTATTAATCTTGTTTAAGTTATTTATACATACATATTTTGTGTTTATATTTTGTTTGAGGGCAAGCAAATGGATAATGTGGGGGAATTTGATGCACTCATTAATTAATTGATTTTTATGTTATTTAATGACCATATTTTGTTTAAAAATCGGTTAATTATGTTATTTAATAGATATATTTCACGTTTTCTTTCTATTTGTTTGTTTGTAAGTTATTCATTATATTTTAATTCATTATGGAGATCAAAAGAAGAAGAAGATATGTTGGAGAAGATAAAAAAAAAAATCCATGTCATCCGATGACGTGGCGCAATAAGAAGATGGCATGTGACGCAATAAGAAGATGACAAGTGGCGCAATCAAAAGGTAGCAAGTGACACTTCTATAAGCCGCAATTTGGACCAATGATGACGCAACATATGGCGAAATTGGAGAAATTAGGCCACCAACTAAATTTTCAAGACTTTGGGTTGCAAAATGACCATTCTGTCCTTAATTTTTGTGGCTATAAATAGAAATCTTATTTTTATGATTTTTTAACCAATTTAGCTCCAATCTTCTACATTTATTTTGCAATTTCTTTCTTTTATTATTGTCTTCATCTTAGTATATTTTCCATATTTTTTAGAAAAATATTTCAAAGCTTTTTTGTAATATTTAGTAAAGAAATTCTGTTCGAATAATTTCAACATTTTCGGGTAGTTTATCTTTCAAATTTTCTTTCTAATGTTTATAAATTTCATCTTACATTTATTAAATATGTATTGTGACTAATTTTATTTTGTTAGCAAGGATATGTGTTAAATTATTAATAAATGAGATTATTAGATAATTTTCTTTCTACTTAATTTCTATTTGGATTTATTTAACTGGACTTATGGTCGGTTACCCGCCTAATCTTTATTTATTTTGCTTTATGCACTTTAAATATCTCAAATGAATGGCCGAGCCACCTATTAGTTTAATTTACTTTTATGTCTTTTATTTTTTGTATTATGGAAGGCCGAGCCTCCATACTTTTAGATTAATTTATTTAAATGGTCAGTTGAACCACTTAATTTCTTTAGTTAATATAAATTCAATCTCTCTCTCTCTCTCTATATATATATATATATTTGTGTATTTATTTAATATATTTATATATATATTAATTGAGTATTTATATAATTCCTGTTTTAACCAATATAATTGTGTGAATTAATTTGATTGACAATCTAGTTAATGAAAGTGATTATATAATTAGGATTATTAATTTTGTATTAATGATTCAAGTAGCATCTACTAGTTTAATTCAGTTGCGGCTCTTGACTTAATTAAATTAGTAGCGGAATTATATAATTTAAATTGTATATAATTAAGGTGATTGTTATATACAATTTAATGTTGGTGATGCCTTATTTGTTTAATGCAATTTGATTGAGCATCCTATACAAGCTGATTGGTAGTGGTGTTTAATTAAATTAGAGATTAATCTGTTTGAGCTGATCGGGATTAATCTATTTTGTAAGGATAGGAATCTGTCTGAGCTGATCGGGATTCTGAAACCAACTACTTAATAATGTATTTATCTATGATTAATCCAATGAAAAAAATAACTTGATACTAGTTCCTTGCTAACATCTTTTTATATAATTTGTATTCTAAATTTAGTTTTAATTCTGTTTACAAAATCCAAAAGCTCAAAAATATTTATTTTAATTGTTGTCATTATCTTATTCTCAAAACACAAAAAAACCCCCAATACCTTTTCTGATTAATAATTTTAATCTAAGAGTTGACAAATCTCTGTGGATTCGATCTCTACTTTCCCTATCTACATAGGAATTGTTAGGTTTAAATTTGAGAGCCATACGACATGTTTCGTCAACCACCAAAGTCATCTTATATCTAGGATCCAAAACTGTAGCCACACTCATAATGCCATGAACAACATTCCAATATTTTTCAAATTTAACAATCATTTTTTCAGCCATGATCTTCACCAATTCATTTTCACTACTAACTAACTTATTAAGCTTAACTCTAATTTCACAAATAGTAGTGAAAAATTCATTAACAGTAGGATACTTGATCTTTGAAAATATATTTGTAGCCTTATAAAACATACGTAAATGATCACATATTTCTTGTGCCAAAGATCACTCTTCTTCAGTTGGCAAGCAAGTAAATAGACGCTCTATTTTCAACCTATAGAACACATATTTATACAACAAAGCTGTAGAAAGCATCAAGAATGTCGAATTCCATCTAATTTTGCAATCTAAAGCAAGCTTCTTGATATGTGGAGAATTTAGTTGACGTGTTGCTTCTTCGAATTTTTGTTCTCTCCTCGGTGAGGCTGTCCAAAATTTAACACTTTCACGAACCTTCTCAATCTCTTCACTAATTATTGACATTCCATCTTGAACTATCAAGTTCAGGATGTGTGCACAACATCTCATATGAGTATAGGCTACCATGCAAAATAAGTGAACTCTTGTCAAGTGTTCCCATAATATCATGAATACTTGCATCATTTGTTGAACATTTATTAAGAGTCATTATTGATAATTTTCTATCAATGTTCCAATAAAAAAAAGTATCCTCCAATACTTTATTTAACACCTCACTAGTGTGTGGATAGGGAACATTAACAAACCTGTTAATAGTTATAATATAAGTTATATTGAGTTGTACTTTTATAGTTATAATATAGAAAGAAGAAGTTTAGTTATATTTTAAAATCAATGAAAATCAGTAAATAATCATTATAATATAAGTTCCTATTAATTTACCTTAAAATTTTGTGTTGTAGTAGCCATGTATTATCAATAAAGTGTGCAGTTACAGGCATATAAGATCTATTATGGTGATTAGCAGTCCACCTATCACAAGTAATTGCAATCCTCTCAAGATTCTTGTTCAACAAGTCAAATATTTTTTTTTCTTATCAATGTAAATCTTCAAGATATCACTTTTCAAAGTATTTCTTGAGATAATTTTGAACATAGGTTGTAAATTTGTAATAAATCTTCGAAAACCATAATGATCAACCATAGATAAATGATACTTATGTATAATTACCATTTCAACCAAATCTTTCCTTAACACTTCAGGACTAAAATGGATTGTTTCTAAAGTTGTCATAGTAGAAAATGGACTACTTTTATGTCTAGCCAACAAACATTGTTTAATATCTTGATTCTTTTTCTTTGGACATAATTTGAGATGATCAGTTTAGTGAGTTGTACCATTTTTAGAACCACTGACAAGTGAGAGGTTACAATATATACACTCAGCTCTAGGTTTTCCATTAAATGTGACTTGCCTAAAATGATACCATGCATTTGACTTCTGCCTTCCTTTAGGTCCAACATCATCTTTGCCTTTTGTCACTTGATTTTCTACCTCATTTTTACTACTAATATTCACTTTATCAACAGGGCAATCAGATTGATTGGTACTACCTATTTCAACGAATTTAACTGAACTTTGACTTTATTCAGTTTTTTCCATTTGTGAAGATTAACCCATAAAAACAGAAAATAGAAAGTTGAACCAAAAATTTCAACTAAAAATTTCGACCAAAAATTTTAAATACCAGAAAGTTCAAATACCAAAAAGTTCAACCAGATATTAAAGAGTGAAAACCAAGTGATGTTCAGAGGAAAACCAAGCAAAGAGAGAAAATAAAAGGAAATGAGAGCAGTAAAACCTAAAAGGCCAGCAATATCAAATAACCAAATAATCAAAGTCATACTGCCAACATAAGATAACCAAATACTCATACATGCTTCAAAATAGTCTCTTTTTAGATAATCAACATTTTGCTCTGTCAATTGTAGAAACAGATAACCAACAAAGACACAATTGCTGCTCAATTATTAACCAGAAATTAAACAGAGAAACTGGATTAGCTTATTGATGTAGCAGGATATGAGCTTATTGATGTAACACGATCAGCATGTGGTGAAACATGTTCACTAATTTCTTTGAATTTAGCATTCAGATTATAAAGAAAGGATATTCTTAGGGCAAAGCTGCCTCTGCAAGAGACATTAGGTCCTGTCACTTGTGATACATTTAAAATCCCTCACACAATAAGCTCTCTATATTTTACAGAATGGAAATGAGAGGTTATTGAGTATAAATAACATCTCCCACTGTACAATTAGGATTCTGTGAAAAAGAATAAAATCAATGATCTGAAAGAAAACTCATAATCCCTCCAATTAACTCCTTGTGGAGTGTCTGATAGTGTGTATATTCATATACACAAGTGCCTTCAATTAGCAGCAAAGCCCTATATCACTTTCTGCTATGCTACAAATGTGTTAATGAATAAATATTAAGTTGAGATGAGATAAACAACCATTTTGGAGCCTCTGACAGATTCTCAACTCAATTAGACTAGTCAATTAGTTCAAGTAATCATTTGAAAAAGACAGAAGGGAACAAAGAGCAAAGAACAGAAAAACATGCAATTTCCTACAACCTAAAAGCTTCACTCCACAATAAGCCAAATTTTCCTCATTTCCTGAACATGTAATTTTCCTTTTCCTTTTCTGGTTAAATGCAGTTTCTCAATGGAGGAAGAACTCTAATTTAAATACTAAAAGTTAATACAATATTCCCGCCCTTGAGAATTGATATTCCATCCAACTTTTGAGTATGAAAACTACAACAAACAGCTAACCGTAAGGTCATTACAAAAGGAAAACAAAGTGATATACAACTAACTGTTGTAATACTTCAATATGATCATTCAACCTGACAACCTTAGATAACCAACCTTATGCTCTGTCAATTGCATAAACAGATAACCAAAATGCCACACTAATTTCTGGTTGATATTGCAGATTAATTCAAACCAATTGTCAGATGGAGATTAATTCAAACCAATTGACAGAGGGAGATTAATTCAAACCAATTGATATTGTAGATTAACAGAAAGTTCAACCAGATAATTCAAACCAATTGATATTGCAGATTAACAGAGGGTAAAACCAATTGCAGATTAACAAATTAACCCATTAAAAATAGAAATATTGCTTAAGCATACTGCAGATCAAAAAATTAAAACAAAAAGTGAAAGATACAGTATTGTTCTCTTATCCGGTTCTCTGTTCTTGAATGATAGAGAGAAAACAAAACTAAAAAAAAAAAATACACCTGTCTCAGCGTAACTCAGATTGAGAGGAATATACAGAAATGAAAAAAACTGTCTCAGCTTAACTCAAAAATAAAAAATCAAGAATAATCATCTATAATCAAGAAAATGGTGTGAAGGAAAAAATCCAAAAATATTACCTTCATGGAGACTTGCGATTGGCGACGCAGATGGATGAGGTCAGTCGAAAATGGTTGCTCGGCGACTAGAGCTCTTGACGCTGTGATAGAGAGAGAAGCTCGCCTACTGAAGCTTCTACTGGAGGCTGGTCGGCGTGGTCGATGCTGATTAGAGTGAGACTGAGAGACTGAGAGAGGCTGTGAGTCGACACATGAAAGATGGCGCAACACTGCAACAGGGAGAACCGGTAGGCGGCAGAAAAGAATGAAGACTGAACTCTATCTCTGAAGAGTTAGGGCTTAGTAATTAATTTCATTTTTAGTCTTTAGATTTAATTTCATTTTTTTATATTGTTTTTTTTAAGCAATTAAAGGAAAATATAGTCCTTTTCTTTACTTTATTAGGGCTGATAATAGTATTTTCACTATATATTTTTTTGTTTCAAGTACTTTGAAAATAATTCATAGGATGAAAAAAAATAAATATTTTAGTTACATAGTTTTTTTTGTTCATATAATTAATAATGTAACTCAAAGTTAATTAGATATATAGTTATTATATAATTTATGGTCACATAGTTTTTTTTTATTCATATAGAGTTAATAATGTAACTCGTAGTTAGTTAGGTATATAGTTAATATTATAAACTTATTTAAATAAATATAATTAATAATATAATTTATAGTTACATAGTTTTTTTAATCATCACATATATATAATAATATATCTATTTTAAGTATATCGTTAATATTATAAACTTATTTAAATTAATATAGTTAACTATATAATTTATAGTTATATATATTTTTTAATCTTCACATATGATTCATGGTTAATAATATGATTCAAAATTACTTAGTCAATAACATAAACTCATTTTAATCTACATAGTTAATAATATAAACTCATTTACTCAATACAGTTAATGACGAAGCTTGTTGTACGACTCTAAAATTTAAACCTAACAATTCCTATGTAGATAGGGAAAGTAGAGATCGAATTTACAGAGATTTGTCAACTCTTAAATTAAAATCATTAATTGGAAAAGGTTTAGAGGGTTTTGGTATTTTGAGAACAAGAAAATAACAACAATTTAAAATAAATATTTTTGAGGTTTTTGGATTTGTGAATATAATTAAAAGGGAATTTAGAATACAAATGATATAAAAAGATGTTGGCAAGAAACTAGTATCAAGTTATTTTGTTATGGGATTAATCATAGATAAATACATTATTAAGTAGTTGATTTTAGAATCTCGATCAGCTCAGACAGATTTATATTCATACAAATTAGATTAATCTCGATAAGTTCAGACAGATTAATATCTAATTTAATTAAGCACCACTACCAACCAGCATGTATAGGATGCTTAATCAAATTGCATTAAACAAATTATGCATCACCAACATTAAATGGTATATAACAATTAGCTTAATTATATACAATTTAAATTATATAATTCCGCTACTAATTTAATTAAGCCAAGAGCTGCAACTCAATTAAACTAGTAGATGCTACTTGAATCATTAATACAAGATTAATAATCCTAGTTATATAATCACATTCATTAACTAGATTGTCAATCCAATTAATTCATATAATTATATTTGTTAAAACATGAATTATATAAATACTCAATTAATATATATAAGTATATTAAATAAATACACACACACACACACACACACATATATATATATATATATATTGAATTTATATTAACTAAACAAATTCAGCACTTCAACCGGCCATTCAAATAAATTAAATTAAAAGTATGAAGGTTCGGCCTTCCATAAAAAGAAATTAAAGACATAAAAAGAAATTAAACTAGTTAGGAGGCTCGGCCTTCCATAATAAAGAAAATAAAAGACATATGACGAGCGTGTCGTTGCGCTATCAAATTAATACCAAACTCAACCAACTTATGCAGTTAGGGCAAATAAGGGTCGAACCCACAGGAATTTGTAAAATTTTAGAATAAGTAAACTAATCAAGATTAGGGGGGAAAGATTTGGTTTTTATCTAAAAGATTAAAACTTAAAAATAAGTAATTCACAAAATAATTAGAAATCAATGGATAAAAAAGACGTTAGCAAGGATTTTGTATTTCTGTTTCATTTATTCGGGATTAATCATTGATAATAACCTATTTGAGTAATGACTTAGAATTCCGCGTAGCGCAGCAAATTCCAATTCCTGTAAAAATTAGGTTAATTCCCGAGAAGCACGGCAAATTAACTTTAACCTGATTAAACCAAATTACCGAATCGCTCGCATAAGATAGTCAATCAAGTTATTAAGCATAAGGACAACATCAACACAAATTACATAAAATTAATGGCCGATTAAAATCATGCAATTCGTTTCAAACAATTCCCTATTAATTAATCAAACACAGATTTAAATTAATCAATAGTTACTACTTTTGGTTACCGAAAACCGATTCTGCATAACCCTAGTTAATCAACTATGCAAAACAATTAAGATGGCCAATAATAATTGAAATAACACAATTGATAGAATAAAACCAAGAATTGTTCAAATACTCAAATAAAAGTAATGATTCCTTGAAAAGATCGGGCTTTTAATTACAAAACGTAAATCTCATATTCCCGAATAACATAAACCTAATACATGTCCTTGCTAACTTAAAAACGTTTACTCACAAAGCATAAAGGAAAACATCATAAGAAGATTAAGAGAAAGAGAGAAACTCATTAGTTGGAAATCCGATTTCCCGAGAAGCTCCCACCCTTTGATCTCCTACAATGCTTGGGAAGAAAATATCTAAGGTGCTTGCCACCCCAAAAACTAAGCTAATAAACCCTATAAATAATTAGAAAAGGTCCTAGGGTTAGTTACATAAGAGTCCTAATTCAAAACTACTAAAAAACTGCCCAAAATCTTCAATTCTGAGAGTGGACGCGCGTGCTGTCAAAAGTGGACGCGCGAGGCTGTCAGAAACGTCCAAGTGGACGCGTGAGGCACCAAAACTACTGAGAATGGACGCGTGGATGAATAGTGACGCGTCCACTTCTTCAAGTACGCGTCCAATTGATTTCTGAGGCGCGTCCACTCCATTTTGCTTGCAAAACAACTTGTTAAACCTCCTATCTTCCTCCAATGCCTTCTAAACATGTTAAAATACTTTCAAAATACCTGTAAACAAAGATAAAAGTGTAAAGAACCAATTTAAGCACATAAATACACAATTAGGTAGATTTTATCTCAATAAACAACACATTAAGCTTCTAAAAACCAATCTAATTATGGTTCAATCAACATAAAAGTAAATTAAATTAATAAGGTGGTGGATCGACCATCTATTTGTGATATTTAAAGTGCATAAAGCAAAATAAATAAAGACTAGGCGGGTAAACCGACCATAAGTCTAGTTAAATAAATCCAAATAAAAATTAAGTACAAAAAACATTATCTCATAATCCCATTTATTAATAACTTAACACATATCCTTGCTAACAAAATGAAATTACTCACAATACATATTTAATAAATATAAGATGGAATTTATAAATATTGGAAAGGAAATTTGAAAGATAAACTCCCTGAAAATATTGAAATTATCCGGACATAATTTATTTACTAAATATTACAAAAAAGCCTTGAAATATTATTTTACAAATTCTGGAAAATATACTAAGATGAAGACAATAATAAAAGAAAGAAATTGCAAAATAAATTGAGAAGATTGGAGCTAAATTGGTGAAAAAATCATAAAAATAAGCTTCATATTTATAGCTACAAAAATCAGCGGCAATTTAGTTGGTGGCCTAATTTCCTCAACTTCGTCTCGTGTCGCATCCTCATTGGTCCACATTGTGGCGTCTAGAAACATCACTTGTCATATTCTGATTGTGCCACGTGTCATTTTCTTATTGCGCCATGTCATCGGATGATATGGATTTTTTTTAATAAAAATTTCTCCAACATTTTTTCTTCTTCTTTTTATCTCCATAATGAATTAAAATATACTGGAAAACTTATAAACAAAGAAATAGAAGGGAAAAATGAAATATATGCACTAAATAACATAATTAATCGATTTTTAAACAAAATATGATCATTAAATAATATAAAAATCAGTTAATAATATAATTCATAGTTATTTAAGTATATATTTAATAATATAAACTCATTTAAATCAATATAGTTAATAATCATAGTTACATAGTTTTTTTAATGTTCATATATAGTTATATAAATAATAATATAACTATTTTAATTTACATTTTTAATAATATGATTCATAATTAATTAGTCAATAATATAAATTCATTTGAATCCACAAAGTTAATAATATAAACTTATAGTTAGTTAGGTATAATAATGTAAACTCCTTTAATAATATAACTCAATTTATTTTAATTTTTTTTAAAGTAACCAAATGGATAAAATGGTTTTCTTTTAAAAGAATACTAGTAATAAAATAGTATTTTATTAGGGATAAAATTGAAACCGAAGTCGGGGATTTACGAAGGCGAATCCCTGTGGGGATTCAGTGGGGACAACAAATCAATCCCCGACCCCGCTCCTGCCCCCTCTAATCCCCACGTTTTAGAACCCGCCCCCGCCTCTGCCCCCACTAAAGTCGGGGAATCCTGAATCCCAACGAGACGGGACGAATCGAATCCTCAATAATCCCCGCTTCATTGACATCCATAGTTATAATATCTTTTGAGTTTTGACACAAGACTAACATAAAAGGGCAAGGGGGGTGGGGGACTGGCCCCAAAAATTTCAGAATTTTTTTATGAACATTAGCAAACACTAGCTTTTCTTTATTTTTAAAATTTGTTTTGGATAAATTGTTTTTCTTTCTTTATGTATATGTATATAAATTAAGTGTATAGATAAATTGTTTTTAATGTCTTAATTTTGATTAATGACAAGCATTGATAAAGACTAATGACTTAATTTTACAAGTGATAGCATTTTATGATTCAAGTAACTAATTCACGCAAGCTCGAAGTTTCAAGTCTTTAAGGAATATCATATATTATCAAGATTTGAAGATAAACATTTCTGAATTAGATAGGATTTAGAGATTCAATGTTAAATATTGATATCACTTAGATATATCTAGGATTATCTATATGAGTAATAATTCTATGGATTGCTTAATGAACTTAAAATGTTTTTCGAAATGAGTTTCATAAGTTAAAATATGACTTGGGTATTTGAAATGTTTTTTAAAATACATGCATATGCTTAAAAGTTTTATAAAATAGATTCCACAATCTTTAGTGTTGATTGGAATCTTGTGTTACATGGTTAGTGTGTTGACGAGCATGTCGTTGCGCTATCAAATTAAATTCCGAACTTTAACTAACTTATGCAGTTAGGGAAAATAAGGGTCGAATCCATAGGAACTTGTAAATTTCAGATAAAGTAAACTGATCGAGAGTAGGGGGGGAAAGATTCAATTTTTATATAAAAGAATAACATTTTAAATAAAATAATTCACAAATCAATTAAAAATCAATGGGTAGAAAAACGTTAGCAAGGACTTTGTATTTCGGTTTTATTTATTCGGAACTAATCATTGATAATAAAAAACCTATTTGAGTAGTGACTTAGAATTCCGTGTAGCGCAGCAAATTCCGATCCCTGTAAATTTAGATTAATTCCCGAGAAGTACAACAAATTAACTTTAACTTAATTAAACTAAATTACCGAATCGTTTGCATAAAATAGTTAATTAAGTTATTCAGCTCGAGGACAACATCAACACAAATTACATAAAATTAATGGCCGATTAAAATTATGCAATTCGTTTCAAACAATTCCCTATCAATTAATCAAACACAGATTTAAATTAATCAATAGTTACTACTTTTGGTTACTGAAATCGATTCTGCATAACCCTAGTTGATCAACTATGTTAAACAATTAAGATGGCCAATAATAAATGAAATAACACAATTGATAGAGTAAATCCAAGAATTGTTTAAATACTCAAATATAAATAATGATTCCTTGAAAAGATCGGGTTTTTAATGACAAAATGTAAATCTCATATTCTCGAGTAACATAAACCTAATACAAGTCCTTGCTAACTAATGAAAACTACTCACAATGCATTAAAGAAAACATAATAGAAAGATTAAGGGAAAGAGAGAAACTTATTAGACGGAAATCCGATTTCTCGGGAACAAAGTATCTAAGGTGTTTGACACTCGAAACTAAACTATTAAGTTCTATAAATAGTGAGGAAAAGGTACTAGGATTAATTACACAAGAGTCCTAATTAGAAACTACTTAAAAAGAGCTTAAAACTTCAATTCGGAGAGTGGACGCCTGAGATTGTAAAGTGCACGCCTGAGAGGATTGGGATGCGTCCACTTGGACTGGTTTTTAGGAGCTTAATGTGTTGTTTATTGAGATAAAATCTACCTAATTGTGTGTTTATGTGCCTAAATTGGTTCTTTACACTTCTATCTTTATTTGCAGGTATTTTGAAGGTATTTTAACATGTTTAGAAGGCATTGAAGAAAGATAGGAGGCTTAAGAAGTTGTTTTGCAGGCAAAATGGAATGGACGTGCCTCAGAAACCAATTGGACGTGCACTTGAAGAAGTGGACGCGTCACTATTCATCCACGCGTCCATTCTCAGTAGTTTTGGAGCCTCACACATCTACTTGGATGTTTTTGAGTGAGAAAAAGGTCCTAGGGTTAATTACACAAGAGTCCTAATTAGAAACTACTTAAAAATAGCTTAAAACTTCTATTCGGAGAGTGTATGCCCGAGACTGCAAAGTGGACGCTTGAGAGGATTGGGACGCGTCCACTTGGACACTTGATGCTCTCAAACTTCTTAGGTTGGACGTGTGAGGTCTGGTGGACACGTCCACTTTCTGGCCTTGCGCGTCCACTTCTTCTTTCTTCCAAATATCCATCTTCAATCTTCCAATCTCTTCCAGTTTCGTTCAAACATCTTCTAAATCTTCCAAAGATCTAAAAACAAAAGTATAAATGTAAAGAATCATTAAAATCACCAAAACACATAATTAGCTAGATTTAAACTTAATAAACATCATGATAAAAACCAAGCTAATTATGGTTCAATCATGTGTTGAGCGGTCGACCTGACTTTATGTGCGATTGACCACACAATTCATACGGTTGACTGGACTTCTCAGCTCATCGTTTGCAGATTGTCCAGAGCTCTCTGATATATACTTGCGAATGATGGTGCGAACGACCAATCTATGGTGTGGTAGACCGCAAGTCTAATGAGTGAGATTTAAACCGTCATTTTTATGACCATTGGAACACACATATAAATACTCAAATGTTTGAGAATCTTATTAACACAATTTTCTGAGCAAAAACTTGATACCTATTCATTATAGAACATCTTAGAAACATTTTCAAACCCTTTCAAAACATTTACATTGTGAAAATCATCCAATAAGGGTTTACACATCCATTGGCGTTATTGAGCAATCTTGTGGAGCAATTACTCAAAGAGGTCTTTGTACAAGAATTCATATATTTTCAAAACTAAGGTGATATCTATATTAAACCTTATTTATTCATCTCTTGTAATCATATTCAAGGTTGCATTTAGCTTAAATCTCTAAGGGTTAGAGTGAGTCTTGAATTGAAGATAATTGTGATTATTTTAATTGTGTATATTTCATTAATTGTTGTTGATTGAACCATAATTAGCTTGGTTTTCTAGTGTTTATCGGGTTATTTATTGAGTTTAAATCTAGCTAATTATGTGTTTTTGTGGTTTAAATGATTCTTTACACTTATACTTTTGTTTTCAGGTTTTTGGAGGTTTTAGAATATGTTTAGATGAAATTGGAAGCTTCAAGATTGATATTTGGAAGAAAGTAGTGGACGCGACAGGCCAGAAAGTGGACGCGTCCATCAGGCCTCACGCGTGCACTATCAAAAGTTTGGCAGTGACGAAGCTTGTTGTACGGCTGTCAAATTTAAACATAACAATTCCTATATAGATAGGGAAAGTAGGGATCGAATCCACAGAAATTTGTCAACTCTTAAATTAAAATCGTTAATCGGAAAAGGTTTGGGCGTTTTGGAATTTTGAGAATAAGGTAATGACAACAATTAAAATAAATATTTTTGAGGTTTTGGATTTTGTAAACAGAATTAAAATGAAATTTGGAATACAAATGATATAAAAAGCGTTAGCAAGGAACTAGTATCAAGTTATATTTTTCATGGGATTAATCATAGATATATATATTATTAAGTAATTGGTTTTAGAATCCCGATCAGCTCAGACAGATTCCTATCCTTACAAAATAGATTAATCCCGATCAACTCAGACAGATTAATCTCTAATTTAATTAAACACCACTACCAACTAGCGTGTATAGGATGCTCAATCAAATTGCATTAAACAAATAAGGCATCACCAACATTAAATTGTATATAACAATCAGCTTAATTATATACAATTTAAATTATATAATTCCGCTACTAATTTAATTAAGCCAAGAGCTGCAACTCAATTAAACTAATAGATGGTACTTGAATTATTAATACAAGATTAATAATCCTTGCTATATAATCACATTCATTAACTAGATTGTCAATCCAATTAATTCACACAATTATATTGGTTAAAACAAGAATTATATAAATACTTAATTAATATATATATAAGTATATTAAATAAATACACACACACACACACACATATATATAGAAATAAAGATTGGATTTATATTAACTAAAGAAATTAGGCGGTTCAACCAGTTATTTAAATAAATCAAACTAAAAGTATGGAGGCTCGACCTTCCATAAAAAAAAGAATTAAAGACATAAAAATATATTAAACTAGTTAGGAGGCTCGGCCTTCCATAATACAGAAACTAAAAGACATAAAAGTAAATTAAACTAATAGGTGGCTCGGCCATCCATTTGCGATATTTAAAGTGAATAAAGAAAAATAAATAAAGACTAGGCGGGTAAACCGACCATAAGTCCAGTTAAATAAATCCAATAGAAATTAAGTACAAAGAAAATTATCTCATAATCCCATTTATTAATAACTTAACACATATCCTTGTCAACAAAAGAACATTACTCACAATACATATTTAATAAATATAAGATGAAATTTATAAACATTAGAAAGAAAATTTGAAAGATAAACTTCCCGAAAATATTGAAATTATCCGAACAGAATTTCTTTACTTAATATTACAAAAAGCCTTGAAATGTTATTCTAAAAAATCTAGAAAATATACGTAGATGAAGACAATAATAAAAGAAATAAATTGCAAAAGAAATGGAGAAGATTGGAGCTAAATTGGTGTTTAAATCATAAAAATAAGCTTCCTATTTATAGGCACAAAAATCAGGGGCAAAATGGTCATTTTGCACTCCAAAGTCTTGAAAATTTAGTTGGTGGCCTAATTTCCCCAATTTCGCCACATGTCGCATCCTCATTGGTCCAAATTGCAGCTTCTAGAAGTGCCATTTGTCACCTTCTGATTGCGCCATGTGTCATCTTCCCATTGCGCCACGTCATCGGATGACATGGATTTTTTTTTTTTAAATTTCTCCAACATTTCTTCTTCTTCTTTATATCTCCATAATGAACTAAAATACACTGAAAAACTTACAAACAAAGAAATAGAAGGGGAACGTGAAATATATCCATTAAATAACATAATTAACGGATTTTCAAATAAAATATAATCATTAAATAACATAAAAATCAGTTAATTTATGAGTACATCAGACAGTTTCTAGGACCTTTTAAATAACATAAAAATCAGTTAATTTTTTTGTAATTAACCCTAGGACCTTTTCTAGCTATTTATAGGACTTAATAGTTTAGTTTTGGGTGTCAAGCACCTTAGATACTTTGTTTTTGAGCATTGTGGAAGATCAAGGGTTGGAGCTTCTTGGGAAATCGGATTTCCGACTAATGAGTTTCTCTCTTTCACTTAATCATTTTATGATGTTTTCTTTTATAGATTGTGAGTAAACGTTTATAGTTGGCAAAGACATATATTATGTTTACTTTGTTCAGAAATATGAGATTTTTGTTATGTCATTAAAAATCCGATTTTTTCAAGGGATTATTATTTCTATTTGAGTATTTGAATAATTCTTGGTTTTATTTTATCAATTGTATTATTTCAATTATTATTGACTATCTTAATTGTTTTTCATAGTTGATTAACTAGGGTTATGCAGAATCGGTTTTCGGTAACCAAAAGTAGTAACTATTGATTAATTTAAATACGTGTTTGATTAATTGATAGAGAATTGTTTGAAACGAATTGCATGATTTTAATCGGCCATTAATTTTATGTAATTTGTGTTGATATTGTCCTCAAGCTGAATAACTTGATTGACTATTTTATACAAGCGATTCGATAATTTAGTTTAATTAGGTTTAGGTTAATTTTTCATGCGATTCGGGAATTAACCTAACTTTTACAGGAATCGGAATTTTCAGTGCTACGTGGAATCTAAGTCATTACTCACATAAATTATCATCGATGATTAATCTCGAATAAATAACACCGAAATACAAAGTCCTTGCTAATGTTTTTCTATCCATTGATTTTTAGTTGATTTGTGAATTATTTTATTTAAAGTTTTAATCTTTTAGATAAAAATCGAATCTTTCCCCTCAAAATCTTGATCAGTTTACTTTATCTGAAATTTTACAAGTTCCTGTAGTTCGACCCTTATTTGCCCTAACTATAATAGTTGATTGAGTTAGGTTTTAATTTGATAGCGCAACAACACATTCATCAGTTGTATTGGAGATAATTGTATAATCAAGGAGTTGGGTAAACTTTAATTAGGTGAGAGGTTTTTGTGTAAAACCCTAAGGTGAATTGGGAGAGCATTTTTTGTAATATCTTGTACTTAATTAGTGAAAGATTTTGTGAAATCCTTTAGTAGATAATTCAAGGTAGTGGACTAGGTTTTGTTGGACAAACTAAACTACTATAAATCATTATGTTCTTTGTTTTATTTATGCTATTTGCTTGAACACATTATTACACACACTGTTTGAGCATCAAGTGTTTGATAATTTATGTCTTAGAAGTGCTTAATTGAATTAGGTTGCAAAAATCGGATAAAATCTAATTCACCCCCTCTTTGGTTTTTCAATTGGTATTAGAGTAGGTCTTTTTGTTTAAAGGTTTAACCACCTAAAAGCAAAAATTATTGATGGAATCAAGTTTGACAAAATGTTTGAGGAATTTGATGATGATGATAAAAAGTAAATGACTCTAAACTTTCTTACTACGAATACTCTCACTTGTGCACTTGATATGAATGAGTATAACAGGGTGAGATGTTATGAATCTGCATATGAGATATGGATACTACTTGAAGTAACTCACGAAGGTATAAATCAAGTAAATGAGATAAAACTTGGTATACTTACAATGGAGTATGATCTTTTCTCCATGAAATCCAATGAAAATATTATTGATATATGTACTCGTTTTACTAACATTATTAACGGTTTAAAAGTGTTTAGTAAGACATATTCTCTAGGTGAGCAGAACATGAAAATACTCAATGCTCTATCGAATGCTTGGGAAGGAAAAACTACAACTATATTGGAAACTCACGACTTGAAGAAGAAACTAGTGGAAGAACTCATTGGAGCAGTTCTTACCCATGAAATAAGGATGAAATGACTAAATGATCAAGAGGTAGAAGACAAGGGAAAAAGAGGAATTGCTCTTAAAGTTAAAGAGAACAATGATAGTAAATCTTCCAGTGATGAGGAAGAAATGGATGATGAGGAGATGACTCTTGTCATGAAGAACTTTAAGAAAATGTTCAAGAAATAGCACTTCAACAAATACAAAAAGAAGCCATCTACATCCACAAGTAACAACTCAAAGCAATGTTGTGAATGTGGAAGTTCCAATCATTTCAAGGCGGATTGCCCAAAACTAAAAGAAAAAAAAGTGTAAGTCCAAGAACAAGAAATGACTTGCTTGTACTTGGGATCAAGAAGAAAGTGAGGATGAAGAACAAACTGAACATGCAAATGTTTGTTACATAGCCATTGAAAATGAGGTAACTATATCAAAATCTTCTACTTTAATTGATAGTGATAGTGATAATGATGTATGTGATCTATTTGATAAAGATGAATTTATTTTCAATCTTTATCAAGAAATGAAAAAGATTATCAAGAAAAACAAAGTCTTGACTTGCCAAATAGACAAGCTATCTTTGGAGAACACTAGACTTATAGACAAAAATGCCTTGTTGATTTCCTCAAAAACATTTCTTGATGATAATGCTCTTAGCTTAAATGATAAGGTCACATTTCTTGACAATGAGAATATTTGACCTTGTTGGATTATTGTCATGCAGGAGGAGCTAAACCAATTTGAAAAGAGTCGAGTTTGAAAACTTGTACCGAGACCTTCATACCACACCATTATTGGTACAAAATGAGCTTTTAGAAACAAACTTGATGAACATGGTATTGTCACCTAGAAGTAAGGTTAGATTTGTTGCTCAAGGTTATAATCAAGAAGAGGGCATTGATTATGATGAGGCTTTTTCCCCAATTGCTATACTATAGTCCATTAAAATGCTACTTGCATTTGCATTCAAGAGGAAGTTTATGTTGAGCAACCTTATGGTTTTGTGCATGAATCTTTTGAAAATCATGTTTATAAACTTTCAAAAGCTTTATATGGTTTAAAGCAAGCTCCAAGAGCTTGGTATGAAAGACTTAGCAATTTTCTCATTGAAAAAGGATTTTCTAGAGGAATAGTAAATACTGCACTGTTTATAAAAAACAAAACACATGACATTTTGATTGTTCAAATATATATTGATGATATCATATTTGGTGCTACTAATGAAAATTTGTGCAAAGATTTTTCTAAGACTACACATGATGAGTTTGAAATGAACATGATAGGTGAGTTGAACTTCTTCCTTGGGCTGCAAATTAAACAAATAAAAGAAGATATATTCATCAATCAAGCCAAGTACACAAAAAAACTACTTAAAATGTTTGCTATGATTGATTCAAAGGAGATTGATATTACTATGGCCACATCTATCAAATTGAACAAAGATGAAAATGGTAAGATGGTTGATCAAACCAAGTATAGATGTATGATTAGTAGTCTTTTATACTTAAGTGCTAGTAGACCTGATATTATGTTTTATGTTTGCCTATGTGCTAGATTTCAATCATCTCCTAGAGAGTCACACTTAATTGCTGTCAAACGTATTCTTAGATACTTGATAGAGACTATAGATTTTGGTTTGTGATATCCTAAATCTATGGCATTTGATTTAATTGCATATACTGATGTTGATTATGCAAGTTGTAGAGTAGAATGTAAGAGTACTAGTGGTCATTGTCAATTTCTTGATTACTCTTTAGTTTCTTGGTATAGTAGAAAACAAGCATGTGTATTTCTCTCTACCACTTAAGTTGAATAAATTTCTATGGGTAGTTGTTGTGAACAAGTTTTATGGATGAAAATATATCAATTATTGTACAAAGACCTTTTTGAGTAATTTGTTTCTCAAGATTGCTCAAGAACACCAATGAATATATGAAACCCTTAGATGATTTTTATAATGTAAATGTTTTGAAAGGGTTTGAAAATGTTTTTAAGGTGTTCTATAAAGAATGCCAATAATTTTTTAGCTCAGAAAAACGTGTTATGAAGATTTTCAAACATTTGGATATTTATGTGCGCTTCAACGGTCATAAAAATTATTGTTTAAATCCCATTCAGGAGACTTGCGATCGACCGCATCATATGCTTGTTGTCCGCACCATCATCCTCAATTATACCATAGAGCTTTGAAATTCTGCGGACAATGAGTTGAGAAATCCGGTCGACCGTATGAACTGTAGTCGACCGCACATGCAGTTAGGTTGACCGCTCAACACACTAACCATGCAACACAATATTCCAATCAACTCTAAAAGTTATGAAATCTATTTTATAAAACTTTTAAGCATATGGATGTATTTTGAAAATCATTTCAAATACCCAAGTCATACTTTAACTTTATGAAACTCATTTTGAAAAACGTTTTACGTTCATTGAGCAACCTGACGAGCGTGTCGTTGCACTATCAAATTAAATTATGAACTTTAACTAACTTATTTAGTTAGGGCAAGTAAGGTCGAACCCACATGAACTTGTAAAATTTCAGATAAAGTAAACTGATCGAGAGTAGGGGGAAAGATTCAATTTTTATCTAAAAGAATAAAACTTTAAATAAAATAACTCGCAAATCAATTAAGAATCAATGGATAGAAAAAACGTTAGCAAGGACTTTGTATTTCGGTTTTATTTATTTGAGACTAATCATTGATAATAACCTATTTGAGTAGTGACTGAGAATTTTGCATAGCGCAGCAAATTATGATTCCTGTAAATTTAGGTTAATTCCCGAGAAGCACGGCAAATTAACTTTAACCTAATTAAACTAAATTACCGAATCGCTCACATAAAATAGTCAATTAAGTTATTCAGCTCCAGGACAACATCAACACAAATTACATAAAATTAATGGCCAATTAAAATCATGCAATTCGTTTCAAACAATTCCCTATCAATTAATCAAACACAAATTTAAATTAATCAATAGTTACTACTTTTGGTTACCGAAAACCGATTCTGCATAACCCTAGTCAATCAACTATGTAAAACAATTAAGATGGCCAATAATAATTGAAATAACACAATTGATAGAATAAAACCAAGAATTGTTCAAATTCCCAAATAGAAATAATGATTCCTTGAAAAGATCGGATTTTTAATGACAAAACAAAAATCTCATATTCTCGAATAACATAAACCTAATACATGTCCTTGCCAACTATAAACTTTTACTCACAATCCATAAAAGAAAACATCCATAAAAAGATTAAGGGAATGAGAGAAACTCATTAGTCGGAAATTCGATTTCCTAAGAAACTCCAACCCTTGATCTTCTACAAAGCTCGGGAACAAAGTATTTAAGGTGCTTGACCCCCCAAAAACTAAGCTAATAAACCCTATAAATAGTTAGAAAAGGTCATAGGGTTAGTTACATAAGAGTCCTAAAAAATTGCCCAAAACCTTCAATTCGAAGAGTGGACGAGTGAGACAATTAGAAACGCCCAAGTAGACGTGTGAGGCTCCAAAACTACTAAGAATGGACATGTGGATGAATAGTGACGAGTCCAATTCTTCAAGTGCGCGTCCAATTGGTTTATGAGGCGCGTCCACTCCATTTTGCCTGCAAAACAACTTCTTAAGGCTCCTATCTTCCTGATTGAACCATAATTAGCTTAGTTTTCTATTATTTATCATGATGTTTATTGAGTTTAAATCTAGCTAATTATGTGTTTTGGTGATTTTAATGATTCTTTACACTATTACTTTTGTTTTCAGGTCTTTAGAAGATTTAGAAGATGTTGGAATGAAATTGGAAGAAATTGGAAACTTGAAGATGGATATTTAGAAGAAAGAAGAAGTGGACGCGCAGAGAAGGGAAGTGGACTCGCAAGGCCAGAAAGTGGACGTGTCCACCAGACCTTATGCATCCACTCTCAGAAGTTTGACAGCCAAGTGGATGCGTCTCATTTACTCAGGCGTCCACTTTGAAGACTCGGACGTCCACTTTACGAATTCAAGTTTTAAGCTCTTTTTAAGTAGTTTCTAATTAGGACTCTTGTGTAACTAACCCTAGGACCTTTTTCTAACTATTTAAGTAGTTTCCGAATTGTTATTCGGGATTTTAACAATCAAACTTCACGCGGCCGCGCTATCAAAAGCTACTAAATTCCCCCACACTACACCTTTGCTTGCCCTCAAGCAAACTTATAAGTCAAAGAAAAATAGAATAACAACTAAATGCCTCAAGACAAATCGATCAATGTCAAGAAATTCAATACACTTGCACCAAATTCTCTTCAATAATCCTCAAAGTCATCTATCAACTCTACATTTTAAAAATGAATCGTGCAAGTGTGATACATCATTACTCACAAATTCATTGTAACAGTTAACTATCCTTAACATGGCCGAAAAACTTTAAAAACCCATAAAAATCTATTTTAGAATTAAAAATCGTTCACAAGTAACAAAAACAAATTCAATCAAGCCACAATCAACTCAAACACATCATAGTCATACCGTAAGTAATATCCACACTAGCATAGGCTTGAAATCTCACACATCTCTACACTAATGGAAAGAATAAAGTCGACTTGAGTCAAATTGGACTTGAGGCACGTAACTTTAGGCTTGGGTGTTGGTTAACAAAGAAAGGTAAGGTAAACAAAGTAGTCAAGAGAATTACACAAAAGGATAAAAAAATTTGAAACCTAAGTTCTTCAATTGACACTTCTCTCCTTATTTACATTCAACCATATCAACCAACTCATATACTTTGGACAATCTTGGAACTCTTTTTCTCTTTTTTTTTTCAAGTGCTCTTTTCTTTTTTTTTCTCTTTAAACTTTTCATAGAACTTCACTTTTTTTCATCATATGCCCTCTTTCTTTTGTACTTTTGCTCTCTTATCTCTATTAGAGAAGACAAACTCCTTTTCTCTTTAAAATTCCAAGATACGTTTCATCAACCCTCAACACAACTTTGCAAAACCTTTTCAACACCTTTTTAACATAACAATAACTTCACAAGTGTCAATCTAAAGATATTTCAAAGAAATATCTTGACAATTATGACATGTAAAGGTTTTAAACATTATTCTCAAAGGCTTACAAAGAAAGATAATAATGGATTCATCCATCACAACATTAAAGCTCAAAAATAGGATCGAGGGGTATAATATAGAAAGGGTGGCTCAAGAAAGGCTCAAACGTCCAAAGAAGGCCTTATGTCATCCCCAAGTCAACCAAATTCAAACATATTTCGCCCCAAGAGTGTGAGACAACAAGTTCTAGAGTGTATAAATTGACCATGAATGTATCTAAGTCAAAAGTAAACTCAATCTCATTCAAACTTGTCAAAAGTGTTTCAAAAATCAAGATTTTTTTACTAAAAATAGCCATGTCAATTCAAATTAACTATCCACAAATCATCCATAAATGACAATTTTGAATTTTCATAAAAAACTCGTAGAGTGTCAAGATTCCTCATAATAAATAGAGAATTTAAAGCACAAATAATATCGAAATTCTATCAATTAACATAGACTTGTATAATTTTCCTCATAGGCATAACAAACACACAAACATGCATAAAATGTCACAATTAATTTTTTTATTTATTTTTCATAAACTCCAATAAACAATAAACAATTATAAAGAAAAACAGAAAAAACACAAACATTAAAAACAAGACTCCCCCACACTGGAATGAGACATTGTCCTCAATGTCATAACACAAGTAAGACAAAAAATAAACAAAGAGAGAAAAAGAAAGAAGTCACCCGAGGGGAGGTCTAGGAAGGGAAGCTCGAAACGCAGAAACTTGTTCCTCAATAGCAGTCAATTGTGCTTCTTGACGCACTTGATTCTCTAGAATTTTGGACTGATTCATATGCAGCTGATTTAATTGATCAAGAATCAAATTCTCACGAGAAATAGACGGTCCAGCAGAAGATGTAGGCACATCCGTAATCCCGGGTTCTATCTCCTCATCATCATCGGAATCCTCCTCCGAAGAAGGCTCAGAAACCGGCCTCTTAGAACTAGAACTCTTTGGTGGAAGACGGCCTTGCTGCCGCTCTGTTTGACAAACCCGATGGTGCATCCACTCGCCCCGGTGATACTTATAACCAAACGACCGTAAGAGGTGCAATGAAACAACCCGGGAAGAGGAGATACGCTCCCGACGGACCGTGTCCGCAATAGGTATCCTGAGATGCTCAAAATAACGAGAAAGTAACAAAACATATGGAAAAGTTTTCTTTTGAGATTTTTGTTTAATAACTTCTCGCATATTAGCAATAATCAAACGAGCCAAAGGAATACCAGACAATGTATCACCTAAGCCATTAGTTAAACGATAAAGAAAGTAAAGATCTGAATAGCGCATTTCATTATGAGATGATGTCTTAGGTAAAATATTATGACCAAGAATATGCACAATAAGGCGTGGAAAAGCCTGAAGATCTTTAGCCATAAGCTTATACTTTTCATGCACTCGGCCAGTTTTTCGTTGGTATAAACCAAAAACAGAGCAGGCCTCCTCAAAATTATATGTCTGATCAATAGTAACTTGCTGCCAATGAAACTCAGGTAGAGGGCCTTCGTTAGGAGAATTGAGAAAATTAGACAAAGAAACACATGTAATATCCACAAGATGACCCCAAACTAAAGAGATGATCCTATTGTTATCTTCACTATGTTTATTATCTATATTAGCATAGAATTCACAAATACGTTGAGGATAATATTCCTAACCCAAATTAAGAATACCTTCCCAACCTAAAGTACGGAAAGTATCTCGAATATTAAAAATATATTCAGCATCAGGAGACAAGGGATGCTCAATTAACAAAATATGAGTCTTGTGGGAATCATAACAATCATAATTTTCCAAACTCGTAATACGAGATTGATCATAAAGAGCTCTAGAAGTTCTCCCACGTTTAACACCAAGATTCTTAGTTCTAGGCATGATATAAACAAAAATTCCAATAATGTAATCACAAAGAAACAAAGCCCACAAGAAAATTCTAACAATCCTAACACACAATCAACTGCTAAAAAATTAAGAGAAACTTCCCTGTTACAGCTGCGAAATTGTCACCACAAAGATCACCAAGACAGCAAACCGTAAATGGAATCTCGGGCTTAATCTTGGAAGTGAAGGAGACGTGCACAATGATGGTGGAAGGTGGACGGTTAAGGCAGAAGAACGGACGCGGAAGAAGCGCGCAGCAACGACAGAGAGAGGCGCGACCAGAAGAAGAAAAAGAGAAGAAAAGAAAAGAAAAGAAAGAAAAGAGGAAAAAGAAGTATTAAGTAAGCTGTAACTTACTAAAACGACGTAGTTTCGAAGGATTATATCTTGAACATGCGTTTTGTTTTTATTTATTTCTGGAAGGTGGCCGCGTGTAGTGCGAATCATCCACTTGGACGTGCGAAGATGAGGCGACGCATCCACTTGGACGCGTGAGAGGAAGTTCGCGCGCCCATTTTCAGTAGTTTCTGTCATCTGATGTTTTCTGTTATTTCACAATAATTGGACTCTGGATCAATGTTAGACCTTCCCTATACCTGTAAACAAAATAAAATAACACCTAAATGATAGAAACAAAATAGAAAAGTAAATAAAAGGATAATCATCTTGGGTTGCCTCCCAATAAGCGCCTTTGTTTAAGGTCGTTGGCTCGACACCCAGAACAAAATTATCCAATGCTTTCCCTCTCATGGAATAGAGGAGCATCCATTTTTACTTCTTTAAGCTTTATGACTCCATGCTTCCAAAATTTATTTATTTCATATAGAGTACCTACCATGAAATCCTCAAACAAACAATTAGTAGAAGTCAAATAAAAATTTAACAAGTTAGTACAACTCAACCCATCAAAATTATGTGGCATGACAAAATCAATATGTTTAATATTACACACATCATGACACAAAGAAGAATGTAAGGCACTAGGATTAGTTTCAACGTCTACATTGTTAGGCTTTGCTATGGTTTCAATATTTGATTCCTCAAACTCACATTGGATGATAAAAGAAAGAGATTGTGGGTTATCAATGGAAATAGGAGATTCTTCAAACTTGGGAATGCTAGGAACTACCTTATTACGAAAAATATGCCCATTATCTAATTCTTCAGCTTCACTAAGATCAACATTAGACTCATCCTCACTAGGACTCAACAAATGGAATGAAGCATCATGAGTAAGTTGGTCCTTAATTTCACTAAACTTGGAAGCTAGTTGACCTAATTGACTCTCAAGATTTTGGATTCTTAATTTGGTCTCATGTTGAAAATTAAGAGTATTAGAGGCTATGGACTTGATACCTTATTCAAAGACATGATGCGAGATTGATCTTGAGAGATAGGAAGGGAATCTTGAGCATAATAATTAGGAGGATAGTTATTCCTAGGAAAGTTATCATAATTAGGCATATAGTCAGAACTAGGCTCATAGATATAATTAGCATAGCTATTTCCAAATTCATCCCACCTAGATTGAGAACAAGGCATCCCTATGTGATAAGGTATAGAATTATGTGGGTTAGACCTATGAGAGGTGAATATGAAAAATCACTAAATCCATTAGAACACTCAAAAGGTCTAGCATTCTCTCTTCCAATAATATAGCCCCTTACCAAAGAAGTAAGGTTATCTATTTTGTTCTGCAAAGATTGATAATCTACAACATCCATCCTAGAGTCATCATATTGAGAAGAGGAATACATCCAAAAATCAAAACCAAATAAAGAAGAAATTAACAACGTAGAAAAAGGAATATCTAAGATTCAAGCTTTTGAATTTGTCACTAGATAGAGAAACTTGAAAATAAAAAACAAGGAATAAGATTAGAAAACTTAATCTCAAAATTTTAAACAAGTCCCCGGCAGCGGCGCCAAAATTTGACGAGCGTGTCGTTGCGCTATCAAATAAAATTCGGAACTTTAACTAACTTATGGAGTAAAAAATAGTAACTATTGATTAATTTAAATCTGTTTTTGATTAATTGATAAGGAATTCTTTGAAACGAATTGCATGACTTTAATCGGCCATTAATTTTATGTAATTTGTATTGATGTTTTCATCGAGCTGAATAACTTAATTAACTATTTTATGCGAGCAATTCGGTAATTTAGTTTAATTAGGTTAAAGTTAATTTACTGTGTTTCTCGGGAATTAACCTAACTTTCACGGGAATCGGAATTTGCTGCGCTACGTGGAATTCTAAGTCATTACTCAAATAAATTGTTATCGATGATTAGTCTCGAATAAATAAAACCGAAATACAAAGACCTTGCTAATGTTTTTTTTACCCATTGATTTTTAATTGATTTGTGAGTGATTTTATTTAAAGTTTTAATCTTTTAGATAAAATTGTATCTTTCCCCCCAAATCTCGATTAGTTTACTTTATTTGAAATTTTACAAGTTCCTGTGGGTTCGACCCTTACTTGCCCTAACTGCATAAGTTAGTTAAAGTTCGGAATTTAATTTGATAGCGTAATGACACGCTCGTCAATTTTGGCGCCGCTGCCGGGGAACTTGTTTAAAATTTTAGGATTAAGTTTTCTAATCTTTTTCTTTGTTTTTGATTTTCAGGTTTCTCTCTCTAGTGACAAATTTAGAAGCTTGAATCTTCGATATTCCTCTTTCTACGTTGTTAATTTCTTTCTTTATTCGGTTTTGATTTTTGTATGTATTCCTCTTATTCTATATATGATGACTCTAGGATGGATGTTGTATATTATCAATCTTTGCAGAACAAAATAGATAACCTTACTTCTTTGGTAAGGGGCTATATTATTGGAAGAGAGAATGCTAGACCTTTTGAGTGTTCTAATGGATTTAGTGGTTTTTCATATTCACCTTCTCATAGGTCTAACCCACATAATTCTATATCTTATCACATAGGGATGCCTTGTTCTCAATCTAGGTGGGATGAATTTGGAAATAGCTATGCTAATTATATCTATGAGCCTATTTATGACTATATGCTTAATTATGATAACTTTCCTAGGAATAACTATCCTCCTAATATATTATGATCAAGATTCCCTTCCTATCTCTCAAGATCAATCTCGCATCATGTCTCTTGAAGAAGTTATCAAGTACATAGCCTCTAATACTCTTAATTTTCAACATGAGACCAAATTAAGAATCCAAAATCTTGAGAGTCAATTAGGTCAACTAGCTTCCGAGTTTAGTGAAATTAAGGACCAACTTACTCATGATGCTTCATTCCATTTGTTGAGTCCTAGTGAGGATGAGTCTAATGTTGATCTTAGTGAAGTTGAAGAATTAGATAATGGGCATATTTTTCGTAATAAGGTAGTTCCTAGCATTCCTGAGTTTGAAGAATCTCCTATTTTCATTGATAACCCACAATCTCCTTCTTTTGTCATCCAATATAAGTTTGAGGAATCAAATATTCAAACCATAGAAAAGCCTAACAATGTAGAAATTGAAACCAATCCTAGTGTCTTACATTCTTCTTTGTGTCATGATGTGTGTAATATTGAACATATTGATTTTGTCATGCCACATAATTTTGATGGGTTGAGTTGTACTAACTTGCTAAATTTTTATTTGACTTCTACTAATTGTTTGCTTGAGGATTTTATAGTAGGTACTCTATATGAAATAAATAAATTTTGGAAGCATGAAGTCATAAAGCTTAAATAAGTAAAAATGGATGCTCCTCTATTCCATGAGAGGGAAGGCATTGATAATTTGGCTCTGGAGGTCGAGACAAAGACCTTAAACAAAGGCGCTTTTTGGGAGGTGAAAAACCTAAGAGGGGGGGTGAATCTGGTTTTTATCCGATTTTTAAACCTAATTCAATAAAACACCTCTTTGACAACAAATATCAAACACTTGGTGTGCTAGTTGTGTGAGAAATAAAGCGTTCAAGTAAAATGCAGAAATTAGAGCAATGAACACAATGATTTATAGTGGTTCGGTTTATCCAACAAAACCTAATCCACTACCTTGAGTTACCTACTCAAGGATTTATCAAATCCCTTCCCTAATCAAATAAATGAGATTACAAAGAGGCTCACCCAATTCACCTTAGGGTTTACAAATAACCTCTCAAACCAATCAAGGCTCACTCAACCCTTGAGTTTTACAACACAACCTTGATTATACAATAATCCCAACACTCTCCTTAGTGAATCCTAACACAACAATTCAATTCAAGGTTCACCCAAAGGTTTTACAAACAAACCTTGAATACAAAACAACCTACACAAGGCTCACCCTAACACTTAGGGTTTTATGCTACTTGCAACCTTGATACAATTACAATCAATAATAATAAGAGATAGAAAGTTTGATAGATATCACCTTAATGTGAAGATATATCATTTGAATCACAATCACCTCTTGAGTAATGGCTTGACAAGATTGCTCAAAATTCACCTTTGAATGTAAAAACACTTCTTGATTGATTTTAACAAGATTGATGTTTATAAAGGGTTTTGGAATGTTTCTAAGATGTTATAGGATCAAGATATACAATGTTTTTACACAAAAAATCTTCTTAGAAAGAATTCCAAAGGTTTTGGTATTTAAAGGTTTGTTTCCAACGGTCAAAAATGAAGATGTTGGAAACCCACTCAGGAAGTGCGATCGACCGCATATCAGACTTGGTCGTCCGCACCATCATTCTCAAGCTCACTGGACAACCACCGGATGATGATTTTTCATCCTCCGGTCGACCGGACTTCACCTACGGTCGACCTCATGGGTTGGCAGATGAACAAATTTGACAGCACATGCATCCACAAGATAAACTAACTTATGGACGATACCTGGACCACTTTAGGTCGACTGAAACATGTTCATTTGTGTATCAAAAATACTCTAACACAAAAATGATGATTTCAATCAACCATATAAGTTATGGTATCAATCCAACAAGAGTTTATGAACCATTTAGGTTTTGAATCACGATGCATGGTTTTCGAAATACCAAAACATATTTTAACATATTTAAAACATTTTGAAATAATGTTTTAAGTTCATAGAGCAACCTTTAGAAACCATTACTCAATTAGAGGTAGAACTAGAGATATCAAAATATATAACTCTAAGACTATACCTCTAGTTCCTATCTAATCTAATAAAAGCTTGTCTTCAAATCTTGATAGTCTTGACTTGTATACTTCCTTGAAGACTTGAATTCTTGTTCTTGCATGGATTAAATCATGAATCCAAAAACTCTATCACTTGTACAAATAAGACATTAGTCCTCATCAATGTTTGTCATTAATCAAAATTAAGACATTAAAAGCTTTAGGGCTTTCAGGAGGCAACCTAAATGAATATCCTTTTATTTTCTTCTCTATTTTGTTTTTATCATTTAGGTGTTTTCTATTATTTTGTTTACAGGTATAGAAATGTCTAACATTAATCAAGAGTCCAACCAATTTGGAAATAACAGATTACAGGAACTACTGAGAGTGGACGCGCCATTCCCCTCTCATGCATCCAAGTGGACGCGTCAAGCTACTTCACACGGCCACCTCTGGGAAGAACTACTGAGAGTGGATGCGTCCCTGTCTTCTCACGCGTCCCTGACTTGAAGAACAAGTCTCTGCACTTCGACCTTCCCTTCCTAGATTTTCCCTCGGGTGACATCCTTATTTTTCTCTACTTGTTCTTGGATTTGTTTGCTTGTTTTTTTTTTCTCGTCTTGATTATGGTATGACATTGAGGACAATGTCTCATTCCAGTGTGGGGGAGTCTTGTTTTTAATGGTTGTGTTTTTCTGTTTTCGTTTATTGTTATTATTGTTTATTGACTGTTATGTTAAAAAAAAAAATTGTTTTTATGCATGTTTGTGTGTTTGTTATGCCTATGAGGAAAATTATAGAAGTTTATGTTAATTGAAAGAGTTTCAATAATATTTGTGCTTTAAATTCTCTATTTATTATGAGGAATCTTGACACTCTACAAGTTTTTTGTGAAAATTCAAAGTTGTCATTTATGGATGATTTGTGGATAGTTAATTTGAATTGACATGGCTTATTTTTAGTAAAAAATCTTGATTTTTAAAATTACTTTTGACAAGTTTGAATGAGATTGAGTTTACTTTTGACTTAGATACATTAATGGTCAATTTAGACACTCTAGAACTTGTTTTCTCATACTCTTGAGGCGAAATATGATTGAATTTGGTTGACTTGGGGATGACATAAGGCCTTCTTTGAACGTTTGAGCCTTTCTTGAGCCACCCTTTCTATATTATACCCCTCGATCCTATTTTTGAGCTTTAATGTTGTGATGGATGAATCCATTATTATCTTTCTTTGTAAGCCTTGGAGAATAATGTTTAAAAATTTTACATGTTATAATTGTCAAGAGATTTCTTTGAATTATCTTTAGATTGGCACTTGTGAAGTTTATGGTTGTGATATAATGGTTGACAAGGTTTTACAAAGTTGTGTTGAGGGAGATGAAAAGTATCTTGAAAAAAAAAAAAGAAAGTTAAAAATAAGAGTTGTCTTCTCAAATAAAAAAAGAGAGACATGATGAAAGAAAAAAATTGAAGTGCTAAAAAAAAGAAGTTTCAAGAAGAAATAAAAGGCACTTGAAAAAAAAAAAAAGAGAAGAAGAAAAAGAATTCTAAGATTGTCCAAAGTTATGAGTTGGTTGATATGATTGAATGTAAATAAGAGAGAAGTGTCAATTGAAGAACTTTGGTTTCAAATTCTTTTATCCTTTTGTGTAATTCTCTTGACTACTTTTTTTTCCTTATCTTTCTTTGTTAACCAACACCCAAGCCTAACGTTAAGTGCCTAAAGTTCAATTTGACTCAAGTCGACCTTATTCTTTCCATTAGTGGAGAGATGTGTGAGATAACAAGCCTATGGTAGTGTGGACATTACTTTTCATATGACTATGATGTGTTTGAGTTGATTGTGGCTTGATTGAATTTGTTCTTGTTATATGTGTACGATTTTTCATTTAAAATGGATTTTGATTGGTTTTCAAGGTTGTTGGCCATGTTAAGGATAGTTGACTGTTATAATGAGTCTATAAGTGATTATCTATCACACATGCACGATTTATTTTAAAAAGTAGAGTTGATGGATGACTTTGAGGATTATTGGAGAGAATTTGGTGAAAATGAATTGAGGTTCTTGAGATTACTTGACTTGTTTTCTGAGACATTTAAATATTGACTTTCTATCTTTGTGTTGTAATTATGCTTGAGGGCAAGCAAATGTGTAGTGTGGGGGAATTTGATTGAACCAAAATTAGCTTGGTTTTCTATTATTTATCATGATGTTTATTGAGTTTAAATCTAGCTAATTATGTGTTTTGGTGATTTTAATGATTCTTTACAGTATTACTTTTGTTTTCAGGTCTTTAGAAGATGTTGGAATGAAATTGGAAGAAATTGGAAACTTGAAGATGGATATTTAGAAGAAAGAAGAAGTGGACGCGTAGAGAGGGGAAGTGGACGCGCAAGGCCAAAAAGTGGGCGTGCCCACCAGACCTCACACGTCCACCCTCAGAAGTTTGACAGCCATGTGGACGCGTCTCATTTACTCAGGCGTCCACTTTGAAGATTCGGACGTCCACTTTCCGAATTCAAGTTTTAAGCTCTTTTTAAGTAGTTTCTCATTAGGACTCTTGTGTAATTAACCCTAGGACCTTTTTCTAACTATTTATAGGCCTTAATAGCTTAGTTTAGGGGGTCAACCACTTTAGATTCTCTCTTCCGCGCATTGTATGTAGGAGATCAATGGTGGAGCTTCTCGGGAAATCGGATTTCCGACTAATGAGTTCTCTCTTTCCCTAATCTTTTATGATGTTCCTTTATGCTTTGCCAGTAGTTTCTTAAGTAGCAAGGACATGTATTAGGTTTATGTTATTGGGAATATGAGATTTATGTTTTGTTATTAAAAACCCGATCTTTTCAAGGAATCATTATTTCTATTTAAGTATTTGAACAATCTGGTTTATTCTATCAATTATGTTATTTAATTATTATTGACATCTTAATTGTTTACATAGTTATTAACTAGGGTTAGCCAGAATCGGTTTCGGTAACCAAAAGTAGTAACTATTGATTAATTTAAATATTGTGTTTGATTAATTGATAGGGAATGTTTGAATGAATTTCATGGTCTTTAAGGCCATTAATTTTAGGTAATTTGTATTGATATGTCATCGAGCTGAATAACTTAATTAACTATTTTATGCGAGCGATTCGGTAATTTAGTTTAATTAGGTTAAAGTTATTTATTGTGTTTTCGGGAATTAACCTAACTTTCACAGGAATCGGAATTTGTGCGCTACGCGGAATTATAAGTCATTACTCAAATAAATTGTTATTGATAATTAGTCCCGAATAAATAAAACCGAAATACAAAGACTTGCTAACGTTTTTTTACCCATTGATTTTAATTGATTTGTGAGTGATTTTATTTAAAGTTTTATAGTCTTTTAGATAAAAATTGAATCTTTCCCCCCAAATCTCAATTAGTTTACTTTATTTGAAAATTTACAAGTTCCTGTGGTTTTGATTGGTACACATAAATTAACTGATTTTTATACACGTAATGACTATATTTTGTTTAAAAATCGGTTAATTGTGTCATTTAATGGATAATTTCAACATTTGTATCCTAAAAGAACTTTGTACCAACAAGAAGAAGCTTAAAGGTAACGAGGAGAATCAGTGTGGGGGAATGTGATTGCTGTTCTCAACAAAAACTTCCTGCCAAAGCAAAAGATCCAGGTATGTTCGCTATCCCTTGTACAATTGGTGATAAGGTAGTCTCAGTTGTATGCTAGATTTAGGAGCCTCTATAATGTCATGCCGTTATACAATCTATAACTCTTTAAATTTGGGACCAATGAAGCCGACTAGAATTGTTATTCAGTTAGCTGATAGGTCTGTGGCTTATCCAAAGGAGTAATAGAAGATGTACTGGTTAAAGTCAATGATTTAGTATTCCCTGCAGATTTCTACATTTTAAAAACCGAGGATAGCCAAAATACTTGTTCATCACAGTCACCTATTCTGTTAGGTAGACCATTTCTGAAAACTGCTTGAAACTAAGATTGATGTAAATGAAGGTACTTATCAATGGAATTGATGGTGATAAAATTTCTTTTAACATATTTGATGCCATGAAGTACCCTTCTGATGAATGTTCTACAGTTTCTGTTGTGGATATTATAGATCCACTTATTGAAGATACATTTGATTTGAGCTACACTGAAATGATGCAATCCATTATGAACTTGAGCATAGATGAAAATATTCTTGACACTTTATCTGTGGAATGTGATAATGAACTTAAACAAGCTGTCAAGGATTTATCTGCATGTCCTGTTAGTAATTCTAAATTGCATACCTAGCTCACATGATAAAATTTTACCATCGTTGTTTGTCCCCCGTCACTTGAGCTTAAAGCTTTACCTTCTCATTGAAATATGCATATTTGAGTGAAGGTAATGCTTTACCTGTTATTATTGCAACCTCTCATCTTCCCAAGAAGAGAGGTTAGTTTCTGTGCTTAGGGACAACAAACTGCCATCGGCTGGACTTTAGCCGACATTAAAGGTATTAGCCCATCAACATGCATGCACCGTATATTGTTAGAAGATGGAGCTAAACCAACCAGAGAGTCACAAAGGAGACTAAACCCTCCTATGATGGAAGTAGTAAAAGCTGAAATTCTTAAACTTCTTGATGCTGGGTGTCATCTATCCAATCACAGATTCACATTGGGTAAGTCCTGTGCATGTTGTTCCAAAGAAAAGTGGAATAACTATTGTGGAGAACTCTGAAGGTGAGAAAGTTCCTACTAGAGTGCAAAATGGTTGGAGAGTCTGTATAAACTACAGGAAACTTAATGCATCCAACTAGGAAAGACCATTTTCCCCTTCCTTTCATGGATCAAATGTTAGAACGTCTATCTGGTCGTTCTCATTATTGTTTCCTTGATGGTTATTCTGGTTATTTTCAGATTGCTATTGCCCCAGAGGACCAAGGTAAGACTACTTTTACATGCCCATTCGGTACTTATGCTTATAGAAGAATGCTTTTGGTCTATGCAATGCACCTGCTACATTTCAAAGATGCATGATGTCCTTATTTTCTGATTTTGTCACGAATATCATTGAAATTTTCCGATGATTTCACTGTCTATGGAAATTCATTTGATTCATGTTTAGAAAATTTGGAACTTGTGCTAAACGTTGTGTGTTGAAACTAACCTGTTCTCAATTATGAAAAGTGTCATTTTATGGTAGAACAAGGAATTGTTTTAGGGCAAGTAGTTTCACCAAAAGGACTGGCTGTTGACAAAGCCCAGATTGATGTGATTAAGTCTATTCCTTACCTTCTACGGTAAGAGAGGTAAGATCCTTCTTAGGCCATGCTGGATTCTATAGAAGGTTTATTAAGGATTTCTCTAAAACTGTTCAACCCTTTATGCAAGCTATTACAAAAAGACATTAAATTCAATTTTGATGAAGGTTGTAAACATGCATTTAAACTGTTGAAAGAGAAATTGATTTCATCACCTATCATTCAACCCCCCTAATTGGAATTTTCCTTTTGAGATAATGTGTGATGCTAGTGACAAAGCAGTTGGAGCTGTTCTAGGTCAGAAAATAGATAAAGTTCCTCATGTGATATATTATGCATCTAAATTACTTGATGATGCACAATGCAATTATACCACAACTGAGAAGGAACTCTACTCTGTTATTTTTGCTCTAGAAAAATTTAGATCTTATCTGTTGGGAACAAAAGTGATTGTTTATTCAGATCATGCAGCTCTAAAGTACCTGTTAAAGAAGAAGGAGTCTAAACCAAGACTACTGAGATGGATTCTCTTACTCCAGGAATTTGACCTTGAAATCCGAGATAAGAAGGGAGCAGAGAATCTTGTTGCTGATAATTTGAGTCGACTGACATATGACGGGGAAGTATCTCCTATCTCTGATTTATTTCCTGATGAGCATCTTTATGCATTGCATGGAATTATACCTTGGTATGCTGATATGGTTAATTATATTGTTACCAAAGTATTTCCAAATCATTTATCTAAGCCTCAAAAGGATAAAATTAGGAATGACTCAAAATACTACCTTTGGGATGACCCCTACCTTTTCAAAAGCTGCGCAGACAATGTCATACGCAGATGTGTTCCAAATAACTAAATTCAATCCATATTGAATTTTTGTCATACTTTTGAATATGGAGGTCATTTTGGACCAAAACGAACTGCTAGAAAAATTCTGGAAAGTGGATTTTATTGGCCTACTCTTAACAAAGATGCATATTACTTTGTTAAATCTTGCAATGAATGTCAAAGAGTTGGTAATATATCCAAGAGAGATGAAATGCCTTTGGAAACTATCTTAGTTTGTGAACTTTTTGATGTATGGGGTATTGATTTCATGGGACCTTTTCCTTCGTCTTTTGGAAATACTTACATCTTGCTTGCAGTGGATTATGTGTCCAAATGGATTGAAGCTAAGGCCACTCGAACGAATGATTCCAAAGCAGTTGTGACATTTATCAAAGACAACATATTCCATAGATTTGGAATTCCAAAGGCCATCATCAGTGACAGAGGTACGCATTTTTGCAACAAGGTAGTGGAAACTCTGTTTAAAAAATATCATGTTTCTCATAAGGTTTCTACTGCCTATCATCCTCAAACAAATGGACTTGCTGAAATCTCTAACAGGGAAATTAAGTCTATTCTAGCTAAAGTAGTCAATCCTAATAGGAAAGACTGGAGCCTTCGATTGGGAGATGCTCTTTGGGCATATAGAACTGCATTCAAAACCCCTATTGGTATGTCACCATTTAGATTGGTTTATGGTAAAGCCTGTCATCTACCTGTGGAATTAGAACATAAGGCATTTTGGGCCATTAAACAATGTCATCTTAATCTTGATGATGCACAATCTAATCGAAAACTGCAGATTCAAGAACTAGAAGAAATTAGAAATGATGCATATGTTAATTCCTGGATTGCAAAAGAAAAGATGAAATATTACCATGACAAAAATCTTTCAAGGAAAATTTCAATATTGGTGATAAGGTTCTACTCTATAATTCTCGTCTGAGACTGTTTCCAGGAAAGCTAAAGTCAAGGTGGATTGGCCCATTTGTTATCATTAATATCTTTAATCACGGGTCAGTGGAGATAAAAAGTCTTCAAACGAGCAAAATTTTCAAAGTGAACGGTCATCTCCTTAAACCTTTTCATGAAGGTTTTGTCGGACAAATTATCGATTCCGTTGCTTTTGAAGACCCACCACAAGAAAGGAATTGAAATATGTGCTCGTCGAGTCTAAGACGTTAAACAAGGGCGCTGTGTGGGAGGCAACCCATCGTTTTCTTTAATACTTTTGAATTGTTTGATTTTCCTTTTTCACTTTTTAGCTTGCAGGCCTAGCAGAAATTGTTGAATACGCGTCTTCTCGGATACTGAAAGACGGCGTATTTAAGTTAATTAAATGTCCAACAGTGATTAAACACGGCTTTAAATAGCCTGCTTAATTGTTGAACGAATCACCAAACGATTTCTGCTAATTTCCTTTCAAGAGTAAATTTCATCTGCAAGGTATTTCTTTCCTTTTTACATTTTAGTTTGTCTTTCCATCCCTTCTTTCTTTCTATCTCTTTGTTACATAATGGATGATTCTTTAATGAAAATGAGAAAATACTATCCATTGCTCCCTATTAATTATTTGAGAAAAATCTATCTGATGAGATTGGAGCGTATCAAATTACTAGTATCCATTGGAATGCCTGAGGATATTAGGTGGATAATTGAAGCTAAGGTCCGAATTAGTGGTGAACATCCAGCTTTTCCCAAACGTCCACCTGGGTTGGGGAAGAGTAGTTATGCAAAGAAACGGAGAGGTAAAAGAATGAGAGTCTGTTATAAATGTGCTAGATGGAACTGTGATACTAATTGTCGTTCACTTGGGTATTTATCCGATAATCGGGAAGACAAAATTGCTTTCATTAAGAATGGACTGAGTAAAGAGTCATTAGATGATATCAAACTGACTCTTGATACGCATTCTAGTGGATACGTTCAAATGGAAATTCTCGGGTTATGGAAACAATTCAAAATTGAACAACTCCGGTACACTCTTCGGTATCTGAATTTAAACGATCCCGTTTGCCAGTTTTTAAGAAAGCTGGATGAGCAGCATACCCCCGACTCATAGAAGGTGTTTGAAACCGTTACTGGACGTAAAACCAGAGGAAGATGTGAGCCACAATCACAACTACTTGTTTTTATTTGTTTCTTCCTTGATTTGTTTTATTTGTTTGTTTTCTTTTTAGTGTGTAACAGAATCACTTTTGAAGTCGTTACTATGGAAGGTTCACCAATCAGAAGTCTAACAAACATCGCAGTGTTTGGAGGAACTACCGTGGGTACTACTGTTTCGCATCTAACTGCTGCTATCCAATTGGGAAGAGTACTAGCTCATCGAAAGATCGGTCTAGTATACGGAGGAGGAAATGCTGGATTAATTGGAGAGGTTGCTCAAGCACACCAGTCATACCAAACACTTGTTCAGATTGAAACAAATCAACCAAACAAAGTTCTCGCGGTAGGTGTAATTCCTACTCCTCTGAAAGAAGTATATGGCAGAACAATTGGATATGAGGTACAAACAAAATCATTTATGAACGCATGACACTCATGTTGCATAACTCTGATGCTTTCATAGTCATCCCAGGAGGATATGAGGTTTTAGAATGCTTGTTCAATTTAACATTCTGGTTTAACATGAAACTGCACACTAAACCAATTGGTCTTTTAAATGTTGATCACTACTTTGATGGTTTATTAGCATTTCTTGACATAGCTGTTACACATAAGCTTCTATCTCCAGTAGCACGAAGAATAATTGTATCTGCACCCACAACTAAGGAGCTATTGGATGAATTAGTAGCTTTTGTACCAGAGACAGATCCAGAAGTACCTCCAATCAACTGGTCAATTTCCGGTAACAAGCGAAAAAGAGATTCAATGGATTTAGAGTTAAAGTTGTAAGTTTTTCTTTTTAAATAAATGTGTGTTATTTTCTTTTTATTAAAAGCTGTGGAATAATGTTGTTGTTCTTAAAACTTTGTGTGTTTTTTCATTGAGGACAATGTAATTCCCAAGTGTGGGGGGTGGTTTGAGTAAAGAGTCAAGTGATTAAACTCATTTGATTCTTGATCCGCACCTTTAAAAACATTGTTTTTAATAATTTGTTGTTTTGTTGAATAAATAATGCATGTATTATAACTTTTTAAGATGTTAGGTAATTTTGTGTTAAATTTTTCAGTCCTTTTATAATTGTACCCCTTTCTGTAAAAATTTTTCGAATAAATCAATTGAATATCTTAGCAATTTGACAAAAATATTCTTATTTAACTAATGTGGCTAAATCTTTTATGTTATGAAACCCAGAGTTAAAAACATTAGTATTGTGATTTGATGATAATGTAAGTTTACTGTGTGTTTTAGTACATTTAAGGTCACTCTCTACACACTAGAGCTTGTTCTTTCACATGCTTGAGACGAAATTTAAATAAAATCTTGGTTGATTTGGGGATGACATAAGGCATTCTTTGATAGTTTGAGCCTTTCTGAACGAACCATACTTATATATATCCCTCGATCCTACTTTGAGCCAACAAGTATGAATGGTTTCATTACCATTTAATTTCTTTGATAAATAGCTTCGTTTATTACTTTTCTATCCAGATACTTTATTGAGAATGTATTAAACATGTGTTAATCTGTATTGAAAAGTTATGAACACTGTTGATAAAGGATTACGAGATATTGTCAAAAACTGAAAGGTAGAAAAAAAAAAAAAAAAAAGAGAAGAAGAAGAAGAAAAGAAAAGAAAAAGAAGAAAATAGAAAAGTGTGAAAAATGAAGAGATATCATGGCTAATTTTTCTTCAAGATGTAGTAATTCATTCTCAATATAAACTCTTGAAATATTTTGAATATTCTTATCCTTCGTTTGTAGCCAAATCCCGAGCTTAACATTACAAGCTTAAAAGTCCTATTTGACCCAGATCGACCAAAATTTTCATCATTAGTGGAGAGTATGTGAGTTTACAAACTTATAAGTTGTGTTGAGAAACTAAGAATGTATTTTCATTTACATAGTAACTTTGTTGTTATCTTTTCATTATACTGATAGCATGTTTTAAAAAAAAAAAAAAAAAAAAAATTTTTATTATGGGTTTTATGTTTTTCACAGTCACATTTTGTTAACTTTGAATATTAATGTTAAACTTGTGATATTCAAGCACACGAGCACAATTACTTTTCAAATAAAAAGGGGTTAATTGTGAAAGTTGTATTGAAATTAATATAACATTTTGTTACCTTATTAATCTTATTTAAGTTATTTATACTTGTATATTTTGTGTTTATATTTTGCTTGAGGACAAGCAAAGAGATAGTGTGGGGGAATTTGATGTACACATAAATTAACTGATTTTTATACTACTTAATGACTATATTTTGTTTAAAAATCGGTTAATTGTGTCATTTAATGGATATATTTCACATTTCCTTTCTATTTCTTTGTGTTATAAGTTTTTCAGTGTATTCTAGTACATTTTGGAGATAAAAAGAAGAAGAAGAAATGAAGATGAAGATGAAGAAGAAGAAAAAAAAAAAAAAAAAAAAGAAAAAGAAAGATGAACAGTAACTCCGGTGAATAGTACCACCGTCGATGATGACGTCACTGCTTACGTCACGAACAGTGTCCGTCGGCTGGTCAAAGTCAACAAGTCAACCTGCTACAGTACCCGGAGGTCAAAATGACCATTTTACCCCTAGAAATTTCCCTATAAATATGCTAGCTTCATTTCTCATTTTAGACACCAATTTAGCTCCAATCTTCTTCATTTCTTTTGTAATCTCTTTCTTTTATTATTATCTTCATATTAATATAATTTCTAGAATTTTTATAATAGTTTTTCAAGTCTTTTTGTAAAATTTAGTAAAGAAATTCTGTCCGAATAATTTCAATATTTTCGGGGAGTATTTCTTTCAAATTTTCATTCTAATGTTTATAAATTTCATCTTATATTTATTAAATATGGATTGTGAGTAATTTCCTTTTGTTAGTAAGGATATGTGTTAAGTTATTAATAAATGGGATTATGAGATAATTTTCTTTGTACTTAATTTCTATTTGGATTTATTTAACTGGACTTATGGTCGGTTTACTCGCCTAGTCTTTATTTATTTTGCTTTATGCACTTTAAATATCGCAAATGGATGGCCGAGCCACCTATTAGTTTAATTTACTTTTATGTCTTTTATTTTCTTTTTTATGGAAGGCCGAGCCTCCATACTTTTAGTTTAATTTATTTAAATGGTCGGTTGAACCGCCTAATTTGTTTAGTTAATATAAATCCAATCTTTCTTTATATATATATATATATATATATATTTGTATATTTATTTAATATACTTATATCTATATATTAATTAAGTATTTATGTAATTCCTGTTTTAATTAACATAATTATGTGAATTAATTGGATTGACAATCCAATTAATAAACGTGATTATATAGCTAGAATTATTAATCTTGTATTAATGATTCAAGTGGCATCTACTAATTTAATTGAGTTGCAGCTCTTGGCTTAATTAAATTAGTAGTGGAATTATATAATTTAAATTGTATATAATTAAGCTGATTGTTATATACAATTTAATGTTGGTGATGCCTTATTTACTTAATGCAATTTGATTGAACATCCTATACACGCTGGTTGGTAGTGGTGTTTAATTAAATTAGAGATTAATCTGTCTGAGCTGATCGGGATTAATCTAATTTGTAAGGATAGGAATCTGTCTGAGCTGATCGGGATTCTAAAACCAATTACTTAATAATGTCTTTATCTATGATTAATCCCATGAAAAATATAACTTGATACTAATTACTTGCTAACGTTTTTTTTTTATATCATTTATATTCCAAATTCCTTTTTAATTCTATTCTCAAAATACGAAAAACCCCCCAAAACCCTTTCCGATTAATGATTTTAATTTAAGAGTTGACAAATCTCTGTGGATTCGATCCCTACTTTCCCTATCTACATAGGAATTGTTAGGTTTAAATTTGAGAGCCGCACGACAGGCTTCGTCAGGTTTCGACCCTTACAAGTTCGGAATTTAATTTGATAGCGCAACGACACGCTCGTCACTTCCTCTAATGTCTTCTAAACATGTTAAAATACCTTCAAAATACCTGCAAACAAAGATGAAAGTGTAAAAAACCAATTTAAGCACATAAATACACAATTAGGTGGAATTTATCTGAATAAACAACACATTAAGCTCCTAAAAACCAATCTAATTATGGTGCAATCACAACCTATAGAATAATTACTCATAGAGATAAATCTAGAGATATCTAAATAATATCAACATTTAACACTATTGATTGAACCATAATTAGATTGGTTTTTAGGAGCTTAATGTGTTGTTTATTGAGATAAAACCTACCTAATTGTGTGTTTATGTGCTTAAATTGGTTCTTTACACTTTTATCCTTGTTTGCAGGTATTTTGAAGGTATTTTAACATGTTTAGAAGACATTAGAGGAAGATAGGAGCTTTAAGAAGTTGTTTCGCAGGAAAAATGGAGTGGACGCGCCTCAGAAACCAATTGGACGCGCACTTGAAGAAGTGGACGCGTCACTATTCATCCACGCGTCCACTGTTGACAGCACGCGCGTCCACTCTCCGAATTGAAGATTTTGAGCAGTTTTTTAGTAGTTTTGAATTAGGACTCTTATGTAACTAACCCTAGGACCTTTTCTAACTATTTATAGGCCTTAATAGCTTAGTTTAGGGTGTCAAGAACTTTAGATTTTTTCTTCCCGAGCATTGTAGGAGATCAAGGGTCGGAGCTTCTCGGGAAATCGGATTTCCGACTAATGAGTTTCTCTCTTTCCCTTAATCTTTTTATGATGTTTTCCTTTATGTTTTGTGAGTAAACGTTTTTAGTTGGCAAGGATATGTATTAGGTTTACTTTATTCGGGAATATGAGATTTATGTTTTGTTATTAAAAACCCGATCTTTTCAAGGGATCATTATTTCTATTTGAGTATTTGAACAATTCTTGGTTTTATTCTATCAATTGTGTTATTTCAATTATTATTGGCCATCTTAATTGTTTACATAGTTGATTAACTAGGGTTATGCAGAATCGGTTTTCGATGACCAAAAGTAGTAACTATTGATTAATTTAAATCTGTGTTTGATTAATTAATAGGGAATTGTTTGAAGCGAATTGCATGATTTTAATCGGCCATTAATTTTATGTAATTTGTGTTGATGTTGTCCTTATGCTTAATAACTTGATTGACTATCTTATGCGAGCGATTCGGTAATTTGGTTTAATCAAGTTAAAGTTAATTTGCCGTGTTTCTCGGGAATTAACCTAACTATACAGGAATCGGAATTTGCTGCGCTACGCGGAATTCTAAGTCATTACTTAAATAAGTTGTTATCGATGATTAATCCTGAATAAATAAAACCGAAATACAAAGTCCTTGCTAACGTCTTTTTATCCATTGATTTATAGTTATTTTGTGAATTACTATTTTTAAGTTTTAATCTTTTTAGATAAAAACCAAAGCTTTTCCCCCCAAAGTCGTGATTAGTTTACTTAATCAAAGAATTTACAAGTCTCTGTGGGTTCGACCCTTACTTGCCCTAACTGCATAAGTTGGTTGAGTTTGGTATTAATTTGATAGCGCAACGACACGCTCGTCAACTATACCTCTAGATCCTATCTAATTCAGAAACGCTTCTCTTCAACTCTTGATAACATACGATCTTCCCTGAAAATTTGAAACTTAGAGCTTGCATGGATTAGACATTTGAATTCTAAAAAGCTATCACTTGTACAATTAAGTCATTAGTTCTTACGAGATAATGTTTTAAAAGGTGATATATCACTTGATTTTTTATTTACGGATGATCAATTAGCTAATATATTTACAATGTCATTAGTTGAGAAAATGTTTTGTTTACTTAGAAAGCTTTTGAGTACTGGTATATTCAATTTATAACTTGTTTATTAATATGAAGTTTGACAAAACAAGATTTTTCATGAAGCTCTATTAATTGTCCGGATGATATCCAGAAAAGATGCGATCGACCGTATCTAACTAGCCTATCGTCCACAGAGTAGGCAATGGACTTGCTGATGACCATATGAAAATCCTTTGGTCGATCATATATCAGAAAGGTATCGACCACAAAGTGGATGACGAAGCCTGTCGCACGACTCTCAAATTTTAAACCTAACAATTTCTATATAGATAAGGAAAATAGATATCAAATTTTGTCAACTCTTAAATTAAAACAATTAATCGGAAAAAGTTTTGGCGATTTTTGGTATTTTGAGAATAAGATAATGACAACAATTTAAATAAATATTTTTGGGGTTTTAGAATTTGTAAACAAAATTAAAAAATTTTGGAATACAAATGATATAAAAAGAGTTCGCGAGGAACTAGTATCAAGTTATATTTTTTATGGAATTAATCATAAATAAAAACATTATTAAGTAAATGTTTCTTATATTATAAAAATTAAAAAAATATATTTCTTTTAAGATTGTTTAAATTTATTATATTTTTATATATGTTTAAAAATATCCCAAAATTATTATTTGATTAAATTTAAATTTAAGAATCTTTGTAAATCTCCATGAATTTGATCATTATTTGCCCTATCTATATATAAGAATATTAAAAGTTAAATTTAATAATTAAATGACAAACTCATCAGAGACTAAAACAAGTGTTATTTTTTCATTCTTGTATTTGCTTAAGAAGTTGGCATTGATGGAGTGAACATTTTCCACAATGAAACTTAGTAATAGTTGAATGATTATTTCGTCATGTATATTCTAAAAGATATATTTGATAACATTAATAATAAAGCGATCATGCATTATTTTCCAAATATAAGTAAGCATAGAAGACAATTGTAAACACTTTTTTAATTAATAATTATACTGTTATTGTCATTTTTTCCCCTTTATATATGGACAACACTATGAAATTTCAAACATAAAAGTTTCGGGCTCGGCATCCCTGCCCCATGCAATGAAAAACAAAGAAAAAGAATTATAAATGGGCACAAGATTACACAACCTATGTGATTTGTCTTCTCCTTTCAATATCATTTAGAACGTAAGATCATACACTAATCAGAAAAAAAGGTTCCTGATCAGTTTCTTGAAGAAAGGTTGAGTGATTAGCTACATGAATCTACACGGCCTTGCCGCTTCTTTCTATATCTCCATGCAACTTGAATTCGTCTTGCTGCTAGCCCACGCCAATAAGGTGATTCATGCCTATTGCAAAGAAATCACAGTATTTGATAAGATTTATAAGTCAATGAAAGTGATTTCGTAGATGATGCAGCATAGTGGCTTGTATATGAGAACTCTGTTATGAATGACAATGCTCCAAAGTAATTACTGAATTGTGTATGTATGTGTGTGTGCGTATATATTATGCAAATATGAGGCACATTTCTAAATTTTCAAATGGATATCTACACTAGGGTTTCAGTTCAACTTGGATACACTCCCTCAATCTGTCTATTATCAGTACTTATAATCGATACAATTCATAGTCCATCCCATGGACTACTGGTTCTTCTTGTGTTATTCAGTCCTCTAAAGGCCTTTGTTTCTATGAAGGAGATTTGACTCCAAAACTCCAATAAATTCCTTAAGAGGCTGAAGGTGGTAGCCAGAAAGTACAGGGGCTGCAAATATAGCATTTATATAGGCTGCAATTAGCATAGTCTTGGCATTGTTGATGGAGATAGACTGCATAAGATTGAAATGGAACCTCAACAGAGAACCATACTGTCATTTGAATAATGAGTATCCCAGGGAGTAAGATCTAGACGTCAAACATATTACACTTTCATGCATTCTCAGTATGACTGATCACAAACTTTTGAAGATTTCTGGTGGACTGAGTAGTGACTGATTTAGTTCTAGCAGTTTTCAGAAATGGTCTACCTAACAGAATAGGTGACTGTGATGAACAAGTATTTTGGCTATCCTCAGTTTTCAAAATGTAAAAATCTGCAGGGAATACTAAATCATTTACTTTAACCAGTACATATTCTATTACTCCTTCTGGATAAGCCACAGACCTATCAGCTAACTAAATAACAATTCTAGTAGGCTTCATTGGTCCCAAATTTAAAGAGTTATAGATTGTATAAGGCATGACATTAATAGATGCTCCTAAATCTAACATACAACCTGAGACTACCTTATCACCAATTGTACAAGGGATAGCGAACATACCTGGATCTTTCTGCTTTGGAGGAAGTTTTTGTTAGAGGACAGCAGACACACATTCCCCACACTGATTCTCTCGTTACCTTTAAGCTTCTTCTTGTTGCTACAAAGTTCTTTTAGGAACTTAGTATAACGAGGAATCTATCTTATTGCATCCAAAAGAGGAATGTTGACTTCAACTTTCTTGAAGATCTCCAAAACATCTTTTTCTTCCTCATCTTTCTTGTTCTTAGTTAACCTATTAGGGAAAGGAGGACTTACCTTGGGAATAGAAGAAGAAGATTCTCCTATCTGAGGAATTTTGTCAGAAGATGTTGGGCTTGAAATAGGTGCTTTCTCCGTGCCTTTATTTTCCTCTGGTCTCTTGGATTCTTCCAACACTTTACCACTTTTTAGTGTTACGGCACTAGCATTCTCTCTAGGATTGAGTGGTTGTGATGGAAGTTTATTGAAAAGCTGTGTTTTCAATTGACCTAACTCAGAAGCCATTTGTCCTACCTGATTCTCCAAGCTGTGAATGCTAGACTTTGTATCCTTTTGGAAGGACATGGTATCTCTCTGAAAAGATATAGAACTTGAGGCTAGGGATTTTACCATATCTTCTAAAGACATACTCTGTTGTTGGTTCTGAGGCGGATTTTGGTGTTGATTAGGAACAAAACCTGGTGGGTTCATTAGTGGCCTAACCCCTTGGTTACTCCATCTAAAGTTAGGATGGTCTCTCCACCCTTCATTGTATGTATTGGAGAATGGATTGTTTCTTCTCTGAGGTTGGTTTTGAAAATTACCCATGGCATTGGCTTGTTCCTCTTGAAAGAGAGTAGGACAAGAATCTGTAGGATGGTCATTGCCTAAACAAATTCCACATGCTTTTACCGGTGCATTGATTCTTTTCCCAACTAATTGACCAACTAAATTGGTAAGATGATCTAGTCTTTGCTCAATTTGTGTAGATGATGATGATGATGATGTATCTACTTCATTAACTTTCCTGACAGTATCATTCCTGGTGTTAAAAGATTGTGAATTAGCAGCCATGTTAGCAATTACTTCACGCGCAGCTTGTGGGGTTTTATCTGAAAGAGCACCACCACTAGCTGCATCAATTGTCATCCTGACAAAATCAAGCCCTCATAAAAATATTGAATTAATAATTGTTCAGGTATTTGATGATGAGGACAACTAGCACATAATCTTTTGAATCTTTCCCAATATTCATACAATGTTTCACCAGTTTGTTGTCTTATGCCACTTATATCTTTTCGGACTGTTGCAGTTCTAGATGTAGGATAATATTTAGCTAGAAAAGCTCTTTGCATACCAGTCCAATCTTGAATAGATCCCGAAGGCAAATCATATAACCAATCTTTTGCACTATTTTGTAAGCTAAAAGGAAATGAATGCAGTTTAATAACTTCATCTCTTGTACCTTCTTGTTTCAAATTAGTGCAAATAACATGAAATTCCTTAATGTGCCTAAGTGGATCTTCTCCAGGTAATCCATTAAATGTTGGTAAACATTGTATAAAACCAGTATGCATTTTAAAATTAGCATCAACTTGTGGAAAAATAATGCATAAAGGTTGTTCATCAAGAGTAGGAGCAGTGAGTTCTTTTAGAGATCTTTGATTCAAAGCCATATTAAAAAGATGAGCAGGAAGAATATCTCCAGAAATAAGTTGGGTATCCAGTTGATTTTCTGTTTTGCCTTCTTCAAGTTCCGTAGCTTGTTCTCTGATCTCAACTGGTGTTTAACTCCTTTGTTCTTCCCCGGTGATCTTACCACTTCTTAAGTGCATACAACAATGAACTTGTTGTCTAGCGTCACCAAAGGAATCAAAATCTGTATCTGAATATCACCAAAAGAATGAAATCTGTAACAAAATAAAAATATTAAAAATTTTAATAGAAGAAATTAAAACAAATCCCCGGCAACGGCGCCAAAATTTGACGAAGCCTGGCGTACGCCTCTCAAATTTAAACCTAACAATTCCTATGTAGATAGGGAAAGTAGGGATCGAATCCACAGAGATTTGTCAACTCTTAAATTAAAATCGTTAATCGGAAAAGGTTTGGGGGGTTTTTTGGTATTTTGAGAATAAGGAAATGACAACAATTAAAATAAATATTTTTGAGGTTTTGGATTTTGTAAACAGAATTAAAACGAAATTTGGAATACAAATGATATAAAAAGCGTTAGCAAGGAACTAGTATCAAGTTATATTTTTCATGGGATTAATCATAGATAGATATATTATTAAGTAGTTGATTTTAGAATCCCGATCAGCTCAGACAGATTCCTATCCTTACAAAATAGATTAATCCCGATCAGCTCAGACAAATTAATCATTAATTTAATTAAACACCACTACCAACCAGCGTGTATAGGATGCTCAATCAAATTGCATTAAACAAATAAGGCATTACCAACATTAAATTGTATATAACAATCAGCTTAATTATATACAATTTAAATTATATAATTCCGCTACTAATTTAATTAAGCCAAGAGCTGCAACTCAATTAAACTAGTAGATGCTACTTGAATTATTAATACAAGATTAATAATCCTAGCTATATAATCACATTCATTAACTAGATTGTCAATCCAATTAATTCACACAATTATATTGGTTAAAACAGGAATTATATAAATACTTAATTAATATATATAAGTATATTAAATAAATACACACATATATATATATAGAAAGAAATATTGGATTTATATTAACTAAAGAAATTAGGCGGTTCAACCGGCCATTTAAATAAATTAAACTAAAAGTATGAAGGCTCGGCCTTCCATTAAAAAAGAATTAAAGACATAAAAATATATTAAACTAGTTAGGAGGCTCGGCCTTCCACAATACATAAAATAAAAGACATAAAAGTAAATTAAACTAATAGGTGGCTCGGCCATCCATTTGCGATATTTAAAGTGCATAAAGCAAAATAAATAAAGACTAGGCGGGTAAACCGACCATAAGTCTAGTTAAATAAATCCAAATAGAAATTAAGTACAAAGAAAATTATCTCATAATCTCATTTATTAATAACTTAACACATATCCTTGCTAACAAAAGATAATTATTCACAATACATATTTAATAAATATAAGATGGAATTTATAAACATTAGAAAGAGAATTTGAAAGATAAATTTCCCGAAAATATTGAAATTATGCCGACATAATTTCTTTACTAAATATTACAAAAATCCTTGAAATATTATTCTAAAAAATCTGGAAAATATACTAAGATGAAGACAATAATAAAAGAAATAAATTGCAAAAGAAATGGAGAAGATTGGAGCTAAATTGATGTCTAAATCATAAAAATAAGCTCCCTATTTATAGCCACAAAAATCAGGGGCAAAATGGTCATTTTGCACCCCAAAGTCTTGAAAATGTAGTTGGTGGCGTAATTTCCCCAAGTTCGCCACATGTCGCGTCCTCATTGGTCCAAATTGCGGCTTCTAGAAGCGCCACTTGTCACCTTCTGATTGCGCCACTTGTCATCTTCTGATTGCGCCACATGTCATCTTCTTATTGTGCCACGTCATCGAAGGATATAGATTTTTTTTTTTTTTTTAACTTCTCCAACATTTCTTCTTCTTCTTTTTATCTCCATAATGAACTAAAATACACTAAAAAACTTACAAACAAAGAAATAGAAGGGAAACGTGAAATATATCCATTAAATAACATAATTAACCGATTTTCAAACAAAATATAGTCATTAAATAACATAAAAATCAGTTAATTTATGAGTACATCAAATTCCCCCACACTATCCCTTTCCTTGCCCTCAAGCAAAATATAAACACAAAATATACAAGTATAAATAACTTAAACAAGATTAATAAGGTAACAAAGTGTTATATAAATTTCAATACAACATTCACAATTAACCCCTTTTTATTTAAAAAAAACAATTGTGCTCGTGTGTTAGAATATCATTTGCAAGTTTAACATTAACATTCAAAGTTAACAAAATGTGACCGTGAAAAACATAAAACCCTTGATAATTTGTTTTTTATTTTTAAAACATGCTATCTGTATAATGAAAGGATAATAACAAAGTCACTATGTAAATAAAAATACATTCTTAGTTTCTCAACACAACTTATAAGCTTGTAAACTCACATATTCTCCACTAATCATGAAGATTTTGGTCGATCTGGGTCAAATAGGACTTTTAGTCTTGTAATGTTAAGCTCAGGATTTGGTTACAATCGAAAGATAGGGATATACAAAATATTTCAAGAGTTTAAATTGAAAATGAATTACCTCCTCTTGAAGAAAACCTTAGCCATGATATCTCTTCATTTTTCACACTTTTCTATTTTCTTTTTCTTTTTTTTTTCTTTCTTTTTCTTCTCTTTTTTTTTTTTTTACCTTTCGGTTTTTTTGGCAATATCTCGTAATCCTTTATCAGCAGTGTTCATAACTTTTCTATATAGATTAACACTTGGTAATACATTCTCAATAAAATATTTGGATAGAAAAGTAATAAACGAGGCTAATTATCAAAGAAATTAAATGGTAATGAAACCATTCACACATGTTGGCTCAAAGTAGGATCGAGGGATATATATAAGTATGGTTCGTTTAGAAAGGCTCAAACTATCAAAGAAGGCCTTATGTCATCCCCAAATCAACCAAGATCTTATTTAAATTTCGTCTCAAACATGTGAAAGAACAAGTTCTAGTGTGTAGAGAGTGACCTTAAATGTACTAAAACACATAGTAAACTTACATTATCATCAAGTCAAAATACTAATGTTTTTAACTCTGGGTTTCATAACATAAAACATTTAGCCACATTAGTTAAATAAGAATATTTTTGTCAAATTACTAAGATATTCAATTGATTTATTCGGAAAAAAATTTACAGAAAGGGGTACAATTATAAAAGGATTGAAAAATTTAACACAAAATTACCTAATATCTTAAAAAGTTATAATACATGCATGATTTATTCAACAAAACAACAAATTATTAAAAATAATGTTTTTAAAGGTGTGGATCAAGAAATCAAATGAGTTTAATCACTTGACTCTTTACTCAAACCACCCCCCACACTTGGGAATTACATTGTCCTCAATGAAAAAACACACAAAGTTTTAAAAACAACAACATTATTCCACAGCTTTTAATAAAAAGAAAATAACACACATTTATTTAAAAAGAAAAACTTACAACTTTAACTCTAAATCCATTGAATCTCTTTTTCGCTTGTTACTGGAAATTAACCAGTTAATTGGAGGTACTTCTGGATCTGTCTTTGGTACAAAAGTCACTAATTCATCCAATAAATTATTCTTCGTGCTACTGGAGATAGAAGCTTATGTGTAACAGCTATGTCAAGAAATGCTAACAAACCATCAAAGTAGTGATCAACATTTAAAAGACCAATTGGTTTAGTGTGCAATTTCATGTTAAACCAGAATGTTAAATTGAACAAGCATTCTAATACCTCATATCCTCCTGGTATGACTATGAAAGCATCAGAGTTATGCAACATGAGTGTCATGCGTTCATAAAATGATTTTGTTTGTACCTCATATCCAATTGTTCTGCCATATACTTCTTTCAGAGGAGTGGGAATTACACCTACCGCGAGAACTTTGTTTGGTTGATTTGTTTCAATTTGAACAAGTGTTTGGTATGACTGGTGTGCTCGAGCAACCTCTCCAATTAAACCAGCATTTCCTCCTTCATATACTAGACCGATCTTTCGATGAGCTAGTACTCTTCCCAATTGGATAGCAGCAGTTAGATGCGAAACAGTAGCACCTACGGTTGTTCCTCCAAACACTGCGATGTTTGTTAGACTTCTGATTGATGGACCTTCCATAGTAATGACTTCAAAAGTGATTCTGTTACACACTAAAAAGAAAACAAACAAATAAAACAAATCAAGGAAGAAACAAATAAAAACAAGTAGTTGTGATTGTGGCTCACATCTTCCTCTAGTTTTACGTCTAGTAACGGTTTCAAACACCTTCTATGAGTCGGGGGTATGCTGCTCATCCAGCTTTCTTAAAAACTGGCAAATGGGATCATTTAAATTCAGATACCGAAGAGTGTATCGGAGTTGTTCAATTTTGAATTGTTTCCATAACCCGAGAATTTCCATTTGAACGTATCCACTAGAATGCGAATCAAGAGTCAATTTGATATCATCTAATGACTCTTTACACAGTCCATTCTTAATGAAAGCAATTTTGTCTTCTCGATTATCGGATAAATACCCAAGCGAACGACAACTGGTATCACAGTTCCATCTAGCACATTTATAACAGACTCTCATTCTTTTATCTCTCCGTTTCTTTGCATAACTACTCTTCCCCAACCCAGGTTGACGTTTGGGAAAAGCTGGATGTTCACCACTAATTCGGACCTTAGCTTCAATTATCCACCTAATATCCTCAGGCATTCCAATGGATACTAGTAATTTCATACGCTCCAATCTCATAAGATAGATTTTTCTCAAATAATTAATAGGAAGCAATGGATAATATCTTCTCATTTTCATTAGTGAATCATCCATTATGTAACAAAAAGATAGAAAGAAAGAAGGGATGGAAAGACAAACTGAAATGTAAAAAGGAAAGAAATACCTTGCAGATGAAATTACTCTTGAAAGGAAATTAGCAGAAATCGTTTGGTGATTCTTTCAACAATTAAGCAAGCTATTTAAAGCCGTGTTTAATCACTATTGGACTTTTAATTAACTTAAATACGCTGTCTTTCAGTATCCGAGAAGACGCATATTCAATAATTTCTGCTAGGCCTGCAAGCTAAAAAGTGAAAAAGGAAAATCAAACAATTCAAAAGTATTAAAGAAAACGATGGGTTGCCTCCCACACAGCGCCCTTGTTTAACGTCTTAGACTCGACGAGCACAGATTTCAATTCCTTTCTTGTGGTGGGTCTTCAAAAGCAACGGAATCGATAATTTGTCCGACAAAACCTTCATGAAAAGGTTTAAGGAGATGACCGTTCACTTTAAAAATTTTGCTCGTTTGAAGACTTTTTACCTCTTTCTGTTTTCTTCTCCTTCATCTCTTCATCTCTTTTTTTTTTTTAAACATGGAAGAATCACTACTTAAGCTAAGAAAATATTATCCTTCGCTTCCTAAAAATGAATTGAAAAAAATTTATTATACAAGATTTAAGCGATTAGGGTTTCTAATGTCTAATGGCATGCCTGAAGACATTAGGTGGTTAATTGAGGCCAAAGTCCGATTAAGTGGAGAACATTCTTTTGCTATTACCAAACATTTACCTGGGATGGGTGGAAGTAGTTTTGCAAAAAAGAGAAGAGGTAAGAGAATGGGAGTGTGCTATAAGTGTGCTAGATGGAATTGTGATACTAGTTGTCGATCACTTAGGTATATGTCAAAAAACAGAGAAGATAAAATTTCCTTTATAAAAGATGGTTTGAGTAAAGAGTTATTGGATGATATTACTTTGACTCTTGAGACGCATCCTAGTGGGAATGTACAAATTGCACTTCTCGGTTTATGGTTTCAATTTAGGGATGAAAAACAACGGTATAGTCTTGGGAATCTGATGTTAAAAGATCCTGTTTGCCAATTTATAAGAAAATTGGATGGGAAGCAAATCCTCGACTCATAGAAGGCGTTTAACCCGTTATTGGACGTAAAACCAGAGGAAGATGTGAGCCACAATCACAACTACTTGTGTATATTATTTCTTTCTGAATTTTATTTTCTGTTTTCATGTTTTCTTTTTGTGTAGTTGAATAACTTTTGCAGCTGTTATAATGGAAAGTGCCTTATCAACTACTCCACCAGCAAAAATATTTAAAACAATTTGTCTTCTTGGTGGTACAACCATTTGGAACAAAGACTTTTATTTCAATGCTGCATTTGAATTAGGAAAAATGCTAGCTCGTCGGAAGATAAATTTAATTTATGGTGGAGGTAATGCCGGTTTGATTGGAATAGTAGCTCAGACAACACATTTAGACAATGCCCGTACGGTAGGTATTATTCCAACCCCTCTTAAACAATTATATGGCAAGACATATGGATCTGAGATAAAAGTAAATTCAATTTATGAACGCATTACTATCATGTTGTCAAAATTTGATGCATTCATTGTTTCACCAGGAGGTTATGATATGATGGAACAATTTTTCAATTTACTTTCTTGGTTAAACATGAATTTACATAATAAACCTATCGGTTTGTTTAATGTTAATAATTTCTTTGACTTTTTATTAGTATTTCTGGATAAAGCTATTGAACATAAATTTCTATCTCCGATTTCAAGAGGATGTCTTATCTCAGCAACTACTTTGGAGGAATTAATGCACAAATTAGAAAATTTTGCTCCTACTGTGGATCCAGATGTACCTCTTATTGACTGGCCAACTTCTAGTAACAAACGCAAAAGAGATTCTCATATTGATTTGAATTTGAAACTGTAAGTATTTCTTTTTCGATAATTATTCATTTTCCTTAATTAATACTTTGTTATGTCCTTGCTATACTTTTAAATTGTTGGGATTTAAAAATGAGTAAACAATGGTAGAATAAGGAGCAAGTCTCCTAAAACACATCATTATATTTTTCTATTTTGTGAATCATATTATTTTCTTTTTGGTAATTTTGTTTATGTGTGTTTTTACATTGAGGACAATATGATTTTTCAGTGTGGGGGATGAATCATTGTTCTTAATATTTTGTAAATATATTATTACGTAATTTTGTATTAAAATTTTTCAAATCTTTTACGATTATACCCTTTTCTGTTTAATTTTTTTTTGGTGAAAATTCACAAGAATATTTTTTTCAATTTGACTAAAATGTTCTTAGATGACTTTATGTGGCTAAATCTTTTTATTATGAAACCCGAATCTTAAAAACATTAGTATTTTGACTAATCAATCTAAATACTCTAAAACTTGTCTTTCCACATTCTTGAGACAAATATAATGATTTTGGTTGATTTGGGGATGATATAAGGCCTTCTTTGTGCGATTGAGCATTTCTAAATTTACCATTACTCAAACTTGATTAAACAAAAAAATAGATGTATTTTTATTTATTTTATTATGTTATTTATGTTTAATTTCATTTAAGTTATGTCATTTTATAATTATTTTACATTTCCTACTAATATTTTTTAGATATTTATTGGGTTTTTGTAAAAAAAAAAATCAGTGATGACACGTGGCAGTGCCACGTCAGCCGCTGCATCAGCAAAGGGAGCGAACTAGAGAACGACATGTGGAACTCGGCTTTCATAGAGGCAAGAAACAAATGCGAGGACACGTGTCACGCGTAGACGTTGGCGACGTGACTGAATCTGCACGCATCTCGCCTTTGCCAAAGGCGAGACACGTGCCAAGTGGTGCAAAACGGATGGTGATCCTTGTGTTAAACTTCGGACCAATCAGAGGGCGACACGTGGCATAGGCGGCGGCTGAAGAAGAGCGCAACCAATCAGATGGCGACACGTGGTGGCTGATGCAATTTCTCCACTTCACATGTTATGCCCCAACTTTTCAGAAACCCAACTTTGTCCCCCACTACTTCTATTTTTTGTCATATTTTATTTATTTTTATTCCAAATTTGCCCCTGTAAATTTCTATAAATTGGGCACGAAATTTACTATTTTTCTACAACCTTCTACAACCAAAAACTCTGCCAAATTTTCTTACCAATATTTTGTAATAGATCGTAGTTATTTTTAAGAATTTTTAGAGTTTATTTTGGAAGGATTTTGTCAAGAATTCCAAGGAACTACTACCGGGAAAAATCCAAGGAAAGTTATCCTTCTTATTCTTGATTTCAATTCTTAAAATTCTTCATTTGAGTCATGTATTGTGAGTAGTTTAATTACCGTTAACAAAGAAATGTATTAAAGTTATTAATTAATGGGATTTTGAGATAATTACCGTTGCATAGAACACTGTAATTTATTTTGGATTAGGACTAAATTAATTTAAACAATGACCGATTTTACCGCTCTAATTTCTAACTTTTAACTAGTAACTTTCTAACTTCTAACTTTTAACTTTTACTTTTCTGTTATTTAATTTTTGTATTTACTTTTCGTTATTTATTTTATGTATTTATTTTTTGTCATTTATTTTATTGTACTATTGGTGAGTAAAATCACCAAATTTACTTTTCGTATTTTAAATTCCGTAAATGTGGAGAGTAATATCTTCATCTTTTATTCTTTTGTACTTTTTATTGTCGGAGTTAAAATCTCCCTATTTTTACTTTTTATGGCCGATAAAACCGCCAAATTTATGTTTTCTTTAATATTTGTAGTTTTATAAATATATAATTGTGTAACCATTTTCTTGTATTTTGCAGGTTTAATTGTCCAAATTTGTTTAATTATTTTAGTACTGTTATTTAAGAATTTGAGTATTTATATAATTCCAGTTGTTATTATTAAATAATCATGTTTAATTAATTAGAAATTCTTTTTAATTGCATGATTAATTAGCTAGGATTATTAATCTTTGATTGATAATCATAGTAGCATGTGTTAGTTTAATTAAGTTGCAGCTCTTAGCTTAATTAATTTAACAGGGAATTATATGATTTAAATTATGTTTAATTGAAGCTCATTATTATATATAATTTAATGTTGGTGATACCTTATAAACTTAATGTAATTTAATTAAATATTATATTCACACTGGTTGGTAGTGATATTTAATTGAATTAATGATTAATTTGTCTAAGCTAATCGAGATTAATCTAATTAGTAAGGATAGGAATCTGTCTGAGTTGATAGAGATTCTAAAATCAACTACTCAATAAGTTCTATATGAATGATTTATCCCATTAAAATCAACATTTTACAAAGAAGGAAGCTCACATATTTCATGAAAACAGAGAAAATAAATTCACATTGTAGTATCAGCCTTAAAGTGGTTTTAATGAATACTTCACTTCACTTCCTTTAGCTTCTTAGTTTCTAAGGTCTCTCTCTATTGTTTATCTTGGTTAGCAAAAATAAAAAAGGAGCAGATATATGCATACACATACTCCAGTTTTCTGGAATAAGATAGAGGAAATAGGTCTAGCTCTTGATTCAGCAACCTATTTTCCCTCCAGAAATGTACAAGTGTAATGCTTTCAATTACAAAAATCAGCTCAGCCCTTCTTTTGTTTTTTTTTTATGATGAGAAGATAAAAAAAAAATCTTCTCTGCTTGAGGGAAAATGGAATGGTCTAGAAGGAAAGAAAACAAAACAAAAACTACAAAGTTTTCCTTCTAATCCCTTTTAGGTCATCTAGGTTCTAAGTATTTTCATATTAATCCCTACAACTTTCTATTGTCAAACATACTATAAAATTCTAATCTAATTCCTAAATAATCTTAAGGAAATACTTATTCAAGAAAATGAATATACATAGACATTTGGGATGTTACAAATCTCCCATCGATAAGGAATTTCATCCTCGAAATTTGTTTCTTCCATGAACAATGAAGGGTATTTCAGTCTCATTTCCTCTTCTGGTTCCCATGCAGCCTCTTCTATTCCATGATATTTTCATAATATCTTAACCATATGTATCTTGCGACTTCTTAGTTGCTTTTCATCCCTTCCTAAAATTCGAACAGGTTTTTCTTCATATATCAAAGTTGGCTTTAGGTACAATGGTTCCTCATTTAATATATGATCAGGTGATTGATGATACTTTTTCAATTGTGAAACATGAAACACATTATGCAATCCTGATAGCTCATATGGCAATTCTAATTGATATGCCACTGTACCAATTCTTTTCTTAATTTCAAAAGGTCCAAGATACCTAGGACTTAACTTTCCTTTCTTTTCCAATCTTCCAACTCTTCTTATTGGTGTTAGTTTCAAGAATACCTTGTCTCCTACTTCAAATTCCAAAGGCCTTCTCCGTTTATCCGCATAGCTTTTCTATCTACTTTGGGCTGCCTTCATTCTCTCTTGAATGATTTTCACTATTTGAAAAGCTTTATCCATATCTATGATTTCCTCAAGTCTTAACGTTTGTCTAACACCCATTTCTTCCCAATAAAGTGGTGATCGACACTTTCTTCCATAGAGTGCTTCAAATGGAGCCATAGCTATAGTGCTTTGATAACTATTGTTATAAGCAAACTTAGCATAAGGTAGGCTCTCATCCCATTTGTCTCCAAACTCTAAAGAACATGCTCTCAACATGTCTTCTAAAATTTGGATAGTTCTTTCTGTTTGTTCATTAGTTTGTGGATGTGCACCTATACTAAAAGAAAGTTTAGTACCCATTGCATCTTGTAGTTTATGCCAAAACCGTGAGGTAAACCTTGGATCTCTATCCGAAGTAATCTTTTCAGGAATACCATGCATCCTTACAATTTCTTTATTATATAGCTTTGCCAACTTCTCCATTGGATACCTTATGTTAATAGGTATAAAATAAGCAGACTTAGTTAATCTATCAATTATTATCCATATATCATCCTTTTGATTTCTTGTTCTTGGCAAGCTAACAACAAAATCCATTGTTATCCAATCCCATTTCCATTGCGGAATAGGTAAAGGCTGCAATGTTCCTCCCGATCTTTGATGTTCACTTTTAACCATTTGACAAGTAAAACATTCTCGAACATACTTAGCAATATCAGTTTTCATTCTCGGCCACCAATATATTTTCTTGACATCTTTATACATCTTATTCTCCCCAGGATGAATAGTGAACTTGCTATTGTGTGCTTCTTTGAAAATTTCCTTATGTATCCTCTCATCATTTGGTACACACTCTTTCTTGAAATTTCAAAAGGCCAAATTCATCCTCTTGAATACCCATGTTCTCTTTAGCTTTCAATTCTTGCATTTTCTCATCATATACTTGTGCTTATTTAATTTCTTGTAAGAATGATGATTGAACATGCAGTTGATTCAAAGAAACTGGTTGACATTTATTAAATAGAAACTTGTCTAAGGTTTCAATGTCTTCAATTTGAAATCTCGGCAATTTGGCTTGTCGACTCAAGGTGTCAACAACCTTGTTTGCTTTTCCAAGATGATAGTTAATTGGACATTTGTATTCTTCTAAAAATTCCATCCATCTTCTCTGCCTTATGTTTAAATCTTTTTGAGTAAAAAGACATTTCAGGCTTTTATGATATGTAAATATCTCATAAGTTGCTCCATAGAGATAATGTCGCCATTTCTTAAGAGCAAAAACAATAGCTAACTCTAGGTCACGTGTTGGATAATTTTCCTCATTTGGTCTTAACTTTCTAGAAGCATAGGCTATAGCCCTATTTTCTTGCATTAGTAAAGCTCCTAATCCTTCCTTAGAAGCATCTGTGTAAATTTCATACTTCACACCTTCCTTGGGTATAGCCAATATCGGTGCAGTGGTCAAAAATTTCTTTAATTCTTGGAAACTTTGTTCACATTTATTATTCTAATTGAAAACTACTCATTTTCTTGTCATTTGAGTCAATGGATTAGCGATCTTTGAAAAATATTGAATAAACCTTCTATAATATCCTGCTAACCCCATAAAACTTCTTATCTCTATAGGAGTAGTGGGTTGCTTCCACTTCAAGACCGTTTCAATTTTAGAAGGATCGACTTTGATACCTTATTGTGAAACTACATGACCTAAAAATGTCACCTCTCTTCTCCAAAACTCACATTTGGAAAATTTAGCATATAACTTGTGAGTTCGAAGAATTTCCAAAATGATTCTTAGATGTTCTTTATGTTCTCTTTCGGACTTGGAATAAATTAAACTATCATCTATGAACACCACCACAAATTTGTCCAAATAAGGTCAAAAGATTCGATTCGTTACAAGGTGCTGGATATTTTATTGTTGTCTCAATAACTCTTCTAATTGCTTCTTTAATTCTTTTAGTTCAGCAGGAGCCATACGATAAGGAGTCTTTGATATTGGTTGAGATTCAGATTGAAGTTCTATAGTGAATTCTATTTCTCGTTCCAGTGGTAACTCTGTCAGTTCTTCCGGAAACACATCCAAGTAATTATTCACTATAGGGACTTTCTTAATTTTTGGAATCTTTTCCTCATCATTCATGAGATAGGCCAAATATCCAAAACACCCTTTCCGCAATTGTTTCACAAATTTGAGACTTGAAATCATATGTTCACTTCTTTTTATTCCTTGATATTCCATAGGAGCACTTCCTGGCTTTCCAATCTTCAAAACTTTCTTTCTATAGTCAATTTGGGCATAATGGTTGGATAACCAATCCAATCCTAAGATCACATCATACCCACTAAAAGGTAGCACTATCAAATTTCCAAGAAAACTATTTCCCCCTATTCTTATATCACTATCCTTACAGCTTAACTCTGTAATTGCAGTTTCACTAATTGGTGTAATAACTCTCACCTCATATTTTAAGAGCTTAGGTGAAACACCACATTTATCAACAAATTGGGGAGTCACAAAAGAAAGTGTAGCTCCAGGGTCTATTAAAGTAAAAGCTTCAGTGTTGAAAACTCGAAACGTACCTTCAATTACTGAAAAACCTAAGAGGGGGGGGGGGGGTGAATTAAGTTTTTATCCGATTTTTCAACCTAATTCAATAAAACACCTCTTTGACAACAAATATCAAACACTTGGTGTGCTAGTTGTGTGAGAAATAATGTGTTCAAATAAAATGCAGAAATTAGAGCATTGAACACAATGATTTATAGTGGTTCGCTTTATCCAACAAAACTTAATCCACTACCTTGAGTTACCTACTCAAGGATTTATCAAATCCCTTCACTAATCAAATAAATGAGATTACAAAAGAGGCTCACCTAATTCACCTTAGAGTTTTACAAAAAACCTCTTAACCAATCAAGGCTCACTCAACCCTTGAGTTTTACAACACAACCTTGATTATACAACAATCCCACCACTCTCCTTAGTGAATCCTAACAATACAATTCAATTCAAGATTCATCCAAAGGTTTTACAAACAAACCTTGAATACAAAACAACCTACACAAGGCTCCCCCTAACACTTAGGGTTTTATGTTACTTGCAACCTTGATACAATTACAATCAATAATAAGAGATAGAGAGTTTGATAGATATCACCTTAATGTGAAGATATATCAATTTGAATCACAATCACCTCTTTGAGTAATGGCTTGTCAAGATTGCTCAAAATTGACCTTTGAATGTAAAAACCCTTCTTGAATGATTTTAACAAGATTTATGTTTTGAAAGGGTTTTGGAATGTTTCTAAGAAGTTATAGGATCAAGATATACAATGTTTTTGCTAAAAAATGTTCTTAGAAAGAATTCCAAAGGTTTTGGTATTTAAAGTTTTGTTCCCAACGGTCAAAAATTAAGCTATTGGAAACCCACTCAGGAGAAGTGCGGTTGACCGCATATCAGACCAGTCGTCCACACCATCATCCACAAGCTCACTGGACAACCTTCGGATGATGATTTTCATTGTGCGGTCGACCTCATTTCACCAGCGGTCGATCTCACTTCACTGCAGTCGACCTCATGGTCGTCCACAAGTTGACATATGAACAAATTTGACAGCACATGCATCCACAAGATAAACTAACTTGTGGATGATACCTGGACCACTTTAGATCGACGGAAACATGTTCATTTGTGTATCAAGAATACTCTAACACACAAATGATGATTTCAATCAACCATATAAGTTATGCTATGAATCCAACAAGAGTTTATGAACCATTTAAGTTTTGAAATCACGATGCATGGTTTTCAAAATACCAAAACATATTTTAACATATTAAAAACATTTTGAAATAACGTTTTAAGTTCATAGAGCAACCTTTAGAAACCATTACTCAATTAGAGGTTGACAAGCGTGTCGTTGCACTATCAAATTAAATTCCAAACTTTAACTAACTTATGCAGTTAGGGCAAGTAAGGGTCGAACCCATAGAAACTTATAAAATTTCAGATAAAGTAAACTAATTGAGATTTGGGAGAAAGATTCAATTTTTATTTGAAAGATTAAAACTTTAAATAAAATCACTCACAAATCAATTAAAAATCAATGGGTAAAAAAAACGTTAGCAAGGACTTTGTATTTCGGTTTTATATATTCGAGATTAATCATCGATAACAACTTATTTGAGTAATGACTTAGAATTTCGCATAGCGCAGCAAATTCCGATTCCTGTAAATTTAGGTTAATTCTTGAGAAGCACGGTAAATTAACTTTAACCTAATTAAACTAAATTACCGAATCGCTCGCATAAAATAGTTAATTAAGTTATTAAGCATAAGGACAACATCAACACAAATTACGTAAAATTAATGGCCGATTAAAATCATGCAATTCGTTTCAAACAATTCCCTATAAATTAATCAAACACAGATTTAAATTAATCAATAGTTACTACTTTTGGTTACCGAAAACCGATTCTGCATAACCTAGTTAATCAACCATGTAAAACAATTAAGATGGCTAATAATAATTGAAATAACACAATTGATAGAATAAAATCAAGAATTGTTCAAATACCCAAATAGAAATAAGAATCCCCTAAAAAGATCGGATTTTTAATGACAAAACAAAAATCTCATATTCCCGAATAACATAAACCTAATACATGTCCTTGTCAACTAAAGAAAACTACTCAGAATCCATAAAAGAAAATATCATAGAAAGATTAAGGGAAAGAGAGAAACTCATTAGTCGGAAATCCGATTTCCCGAGGAGCTCCAACCCTTCCACTTCTATAATGCTAGGGAAGAAAATATCTAAGGTGCTTCCCACCCCAAAACTAAGCTATTAAGTCCTATAAATAGTTAGAAAAAGGTCCTAGGGTTAATTACACAAGAGTCCTAATTAGAAACTACTTAAAAAGAGCTTAAAACTTGAATTCGGAAAGTGGACGCCCGAGTCTTCAAAGTGGACGCCTGAGAGATTGGGACGCGTCAACTTGGACGCTTGACTCTGTCAATCTTCTGAGGGTGGACGCGTCCACCTTCTAGCCTTGCGCGTCCACTTCCTCTCCATGAGTGTCCACTTCTTCTTTCTTCCAAATATCCATCTTCAAGCTTCCAATCTCTTCCAATTTTGTTCGGACATCTTCAAAATCTTCCAAAGATCTGAAAACAAAAGTATAAGTGTGAAGAACCATTAAAATCACCAAAACACATAATTAGCTAGATTTAAACTCAATAAACATCATGATAAACACTAGAAAACCAAGCTAATTATGGTTCAATCAGAGGTAAAACTAGAGATATCAAAATATATAACTCTAAAACTATACCTCTAGTTCCTATCTAATCCAATAAAAGCTTGTCTTCAAATCTTGATAGTCCTGTCTTGTATACTTCCTTGAAGACTTGAAATCTTGTGCTTGCATGGATTAAATCATGAATCCAAAAACTCTATCACTTGTACAAATAAGACATTAGTCCTCATCAATGTTTGTCATTAATCAAAATTAAGACATTAAAAGCTTTAAGGCTTTCAGTCTCCCCCTTTTTGATGATGACAAATATTGATACAATGTGATAGGTAAAACAATTAAGTGCAAGGATTCAAAGTAAGGAAGAGTTTATAGAATATACATCAAACATTGTAAAATGCTCCCCCTTACAATATGCTAAGTATTTGTAAGATATCACATATAGTATATAGTCATTTAGTTTGATGATATCAAGAAATATATAGAATGTAACATTTTTCGGACAAATATTGGATTTCAAAATGAAAGTATTCATTGTAAGTATATGAGATCACTTCCTAGCTTATATAGGCTCAAAGGAGCCTATTTTTCCACCAACCTCCGTATCCTTCTTCCTTCCAGTCTTAAAAACATTTATAATATAATTATAAAGCTCCCCCTATCATATGCATGAGTTTTGTAAAAATTTTGACAGAGTTTCCTTTGTAACTGTTATAAAATCCAATTTCACAATACAAACTCAACAATGCAAAAGAGATGAGATATATCACATAAAATCACACAAATGGCCAACTCGGCGATGAACACACAATTCTCATTCTCCTTCATTCTCAATATCTCAAAAACATAGAAATACATAAATTTTAAACCAATGATAGCCATACTTCACCTTTTAAAGTTATTTCTTCTTCTTCTTGGTTTTGATGAACGTGATCGTCAAGTGCACTTCAAATACTTCAAGTTCCTCAAATTCTCCCCTTTTGTCATTTCTTCCCTTTTGTTCCTATTCTTGATTTTTCTCAAAAATTATTGAACTTCAAGTATCTTTCTTTAGATGGTTTCTCCTTTTTGCATTGAATTCTCCCCTTTTGTTGTAAGTGTTCTCAATCTTCATCTTCCTGCAAAATGTTAGTTTCCAAAAGAACACAACACAAATATAACTCCTAAACATTGCTATCAACACGTAGTTTTTCTCCCGCTTTGTCATCATTCAAAAAGAATGTGTATGAAGGATTAAAATAAGGTCAAAAGCATATAATAAAATCTTTCAATTTACCAAGGAGTCATCATGAGGAATAATCAAACTAACAAACTACATTACTTAAAATTTTACTATATGAAGAGATCATAATGTAGCAGAAAACATATGAAAATAGTGCATTATAGATATAAAAAGAAAATGAAAGGTATAAAGATGATCCTCAAGTAGCCAAAACTAGAGTCCGAAGCTTAAGGAGCATAGACCTTAAACTGAAAAAATGATTATGTTGAAGAAGTGGTCTCCGGAAAGATAATAGCTTCAACTGGTAGATCCTTAATAGTAGTCACTACAGTGATATCCTCTGAAATGATGGTAGAGGATATATCAGCAACAATAGATGGCTCAATACTACTTGATGATACAACAATATGAGTAATAGGATAATTTGTCATATATGTAGTATTCTCAACAAATGTGAGGAATTATTTATGTGGACTCCATATAATGCCTCAAGATGAGTAGATATATTATTAACCTTCTAATGACGAAACTTTACTCTTGATTTAAGTTGAACAACTTCCTCAAACACATCTTGGATTTTAGTATCAAACTTCTCAAGAATAATATTCATCTTGTTTGAGAGATGCTTCAAATCATTCCACAAGGCACCTTTTGTAGGATGAATAAAACCTATATTTCTCTTGCATCAATCATTTTCCTTCACTCAGTTTCTTTCTAATAGAAGTACCAAAAGGAGTTTCATTTTCCTCTTCCATTGATGTATTCCCTTTCCTTATTCTTTATCTAGTGGAAGTATCAAGTGGTATATTTTCTTCTCCCTCTAGTTGATCAACTTTTCTCTTTATACCTCTTGATGTCTAGTATCAAGTGATCAGCTTCTTCTTGACCAATTACTTTCTCATGAATGCCTTTTTAAATAATAATGAGTACATTTTCACCCATCAATCTTGCGATTTCGGTAATGGCTTGGAGTAAATCTTCTTGAGATATTTTCTTTCTCAACTCCCAATCATCATTGAAATATAAGTCATGCATCCTTTTGTATGCAACAAAATCATATTTATGAAGATGTCTCATGTCAACAACCTCAAGTAAAGATATTTCAAAATGTTTGAACATGACGAGCGTGTCGTTGTGCTATCAAATTAAATTCTGAACTTTAACTAACTTATGCAGTAAAATTTCAGATAAAGTAAACTGATCGAAAATAGGGGGAAAGATTCAATTTTTATCTAAAAGAATAAAACTTTAAATAAAATAATTAACAAATCAATTAAAAATCAATGGATAGAAAAAACGTTAGCAAGGACTTTGTATTTCGGTTTTATTTATTCGGGACTAATCATTGATAATAACCTATTTGAATAGTAACTTAGAATTCCGCATAGCGCACCAAATTCTGATTCATGTAAATTTAGGTTAATTCCCGAGAAGCATGGCAAATTAACTTTAACATAATTAAACTAAATTACCGAATCGCTCACATAAAATAGTCAATTAATTTATTCAGCTTGAGGACAACATCAACAAAAATTACATAAAATTAATGGTCGATTAAAATCATGCAATTTGTTTCAAACAATTCCCAATCAATTAATCAAACACAGATTTAAATTAATCAATAGTTACTACTTTTGGTTACCGAAAACTGATTTTGCATAACCCTAGTTAATCAACTGTGTAAAACAATTAAGATGGCCAATAATAATTGAAATAACACAATTGATAGAATAAAACCAAGAATTGTTCAAATACCCAAATAGAAATAATAATCCCTTGAAAAGATTAGGTTTTTAATGACAAAACAAAAATCTCATATTCCCGAATAACATAAACCTAATACATGTCCTTGCCAACTAAAGAAAACTACTCAGAATCCATAAAAGAAAACATCATAGAAAGATTAAGGGAAAGAGAAAAACTCATTAGACGGAAATCCGATTTCCCGAGAAGCTCCAACCCTTGATCTTCTACAATTCTTGTGAACAAAGTATCTAAGGTGTTTCACCCCTAAAAACTAAAATATTAAGTCCTATATATAGTTAGAAAAGGTCCTAGGGTTAATTACATAAGAGTCCTAATTCAAAACTACTAAAAAATTGCCCAAAATCTTCAATTCGGAGAGTGGACGAGCGTGCTGTCAAAAATGGACGCGCGAGACAATCAGAAACGTCCAAGTGGACGCATGAGGCTCCAAAACTACTGAGAATGGACATGTGGATGAATACTGGCGCGTCCACTTCTTCAAGTGCGCGTCCAATTGGTTTCTGAGGCGCGTCCATTCCATTTTTCCGTCAAAACAACTTCTTAAGCCTCCTATCTTCCTCCAATGCCTTCTAAACGTGTTAAAATACCTTCAAAATACCTGCAAACAAAGATAAAAGTGTAAAGAACTAATTTAAGCACATAAACACACAATTAGGTAGATTTTATCTCAATAAACAACACATTAAACTCCTAAAAACCAATCTAATTATGGCTCAATCAGAACACTCTTTAAAGTAACCTTCCATAAAGTAGACTCTATGCTATTTTCTTAGCTTTCTTATCAATGAACGAAATTCATAAGATAACCAAAATCTTCTCATTTTCCTTTGAACATAATTAGCATAATAAACATGTGCAAATGAGTAATAGATGTCCTATGACCATCTATGAGCACAAATATAGTGGTGCACATATGACAAAGTATATTATTTTCAAGACTAAAAACAATAGATTCCTTTATTGCAAGATTCACAAAGGACTTTTCATTTGTAAAAGCATATTCAAAATCTTGAATGGAGAATGCATAATAATAGCAAACTTGGTGAGTATTAAAAAAAATGTAATCTCATCAACAGGATCACTCAAAATATCATCCAAGTTATAGTGATTGAAATTTAAATCAATACCATATACTTTAGACATATAATATACAATCTGATATCCTTCAAGAATATTTTTTCTCTAGATTAGCATAGCATTGAAGCATATAGTCATAGTACATAGGCTCATCATGCACAATAATATCATATCATCCTTCATTAGCAAAATACTTCAAGATATTTTCAAAAAGGAAACTTACTAGAATTGATGGTACTTTCAAGAATCACATTTCAAAGCTTGAGATAGTCATAGAATCAAATTTTATTCTCTTTACTTGTGAATAAAGAAGTAGTGTTGCTCTTCTTCTTCTTTGGTACCATTTGAGATTTGGTTGAACCACTTTTTGATCCAATTTGCTGATCTCTTGACATTTCTTCTTTCGGATGATAGAATCATTTTGTGCGGTCGACCGAATAAAAATTGTGGTCGTCGGCAAGTTCTCTGCCTACTTTGCGGTCGATGAGTAGTAATCTGCGATCGACCGGAAATTTGATATTGGTCGTCCGTAACTCCTCTGGCTACTTTATGGTCGATGACTTGTTCCATGCTGTCGACTGAAGATTTTTTCGAGGTCTTCCGCAAATCCACTAACCATTCTTCGGACGATACTCCTGTAAGATGAGGTCGACCGCACCTTCTTCGGGTGTCATTTGAAATTTCTTCTAAGCAACTTATAAGCAATCAATAATCGTTGTTTTGATAATTAAAAGAGCTATACAATAACAAACTCATTAGTAATTGTATATAAACACTTAATAGCTTTCTAAAATAGAACATTTTCTCAACCAATGGATAAACACGTCAATTTTAATAACAAAGTTCACTCAAATATAATATCAACATAAATTTGAATAATTAAAATGACATGCACTTTATTATTTAAAAATAGTGTAATGACTACAATTCTTTTAGTCAATCCTTTTTCAATGAGAAAATTGCTAAACCTTTCATACCATGCTATTGGTGCTTGCTTTAAACCATATAAAGTTTTAGAAAGCTTGTACACATGATTTGCATAAGATTCAAGAATAAAATCAAGAGGTTGTTCAACATACACTTCCTCTTGAATGTAACAATTTAGAAATGCACTTTTAACATCCATTTGAAATAATTTAAAACCTATAAAATATGCAAATGCAAGTAATATTCTAATGGACTCTAATCTAGTAAATGAGGCAAAAATCTCACATAATCAATGTCCTCTTCTTGATTATATTTTTGAGCAACAAGTCTAGCCTTATTTCTAGTGACAATACCATGTTCAACAAGTATGTTTCTAAAAACTCATTTTGTACCAATAATGGTGTGATTTGAAGATTTAGGTACAAGTTCCCAAACTTTGCTCCTTTCAAATTGATTTAGCTCTTCTTAGATGACAATGATCCAAAAATCATCACTAAGAGCCCATCAATGTTCCTAGGTATTATATGAGACAATAATGCAAGATTATCAACACAAATTATAAAGTGTCTTCTTGTTCTTACCCCTTAATTGGGATTACCAATGATTTGATCATTTGGATGATTATGGACGTATTTCTATTCATTTGGAAGATCATGACTTGTCTCTCCTTCATGTGAGGTTGATTATTGAATGTCAATGATCTCTTCACTTTCATCCTTAGGTATTGAATGATCTTCATTTGATTGAACAATATCTTTGTTCATTGACTCAATAGGTAACTCTTGAAAATCACCTTCATTCTCATTTCTTGGCAAGTAAATATTAGACTCATCAAATATAATATGAATAGTTTCATCAATAACCATAGTTCTTTTATTTTAAACACGATAAACTTTTCTATTTGAAAAGTAGTCAAGGAACATACCTTCATCGAATTTCTTGTTTTTCTTACCAAGATTGTCTTTGACATTTAGAATAAACTATTTACAACCAAACACTTTAGAGTAGGAAATGGAAAGAGTTTTGTCAAACATAAGTTCATAAGGGGTTTTATTAACAAAGGATCTAAGAAAAAATATAGTAAGAAGTATTCGTAAATTCAACCCAAAAATATTTTTGCAAATAATTTTCATATGGTATGGAACATGCCATTTCTTGTAAAGTACTATTTTTCCCTTCAACAACACCAATTTGTTGAGGAACTTTTGCAACTGAAAAATTGTGAGATATATCATTCTCATCACATAATTTTGTAAAAAAACTATTGCAAAACTCTCTACTATTATCACTTCTAATGAAGATAAGTTTGCAAACAATGGTGTTTTGTACTTGTTTAAAGAGCTTGACAAAAGCTTCAAAAACTTTATCTTTACTCAACAAGAATAATATCCAAGTAAATCTAGAAAAAATCATCAACAGTCACATAGACATATAGTTTGCCACCAATGCTCATGGTTCTCATAGGACCAAATAAATCCATATGTACAAGTTCAGGAGGTTTTGAAGTAGAGACATTTTCTTTGATTTGAAAAAGCTCTTGACTTGTTTATATGCATCACAAATATGATATTTCCCAAAATTAATGTTAGGCAAACCTCTAACATACTAATGCTTTGATAAATTACGCAAAGTATCTATGCTAACATATCCTAATTTATAAAGCCAAAGATATGCATCATCATTTTTCAAAGCAAGGCATTTAACAAGTTGTTCAACTAGATCATCAGATAAAGATCATACATATTTTCATTTCTTCGCACTTGCAGATGATCATTCTTAGGCTTGTGGTCGACCAAACTTTTCCTTAGGTCGTCCACAACCTTATTGTCCACTTAGTGGATGATCTATTTTCCATGCGGTCGACCGGAGCCTTCTCAAGGGTCGTCTGCAAATTCACCAGAACTACCAGTCTTCACTTAAAGACAAAATCAACTTATATCATGTGAACAATCAAATGATATTGATAGTATATTCAGTGTTCATGAGAAAAGTTTGTAAAGGAATTATATCAAACAATATGGCAAGACAACTTAATTATCACTATATGCAATTTACATGTTTCATGAGGAAATAATTTAGCATATACAAAATACAAAATCTAATTAGAGAACTAATCAAGTAATTGTATTAAAAATACTTTTCAACCACATGTAACACATATAACATTATGAACAAGGTTTACATAATTCATAACCAAGAAATTCTTACTAATGATTCAAACTCAAAAGAATGAATATTTTTTTTATTACCTTCATGAAGAACATTTGTACCTTAGTATGTCATATTTGATCATGTGGATTGAGCAAATTCTCTTGACATGTTATATTGCTCCTTCATGATCATCATATTGAGTTACCTACAAAGAAGATGAAACTTTTGGTATCCAAGTGACTTTGGATACATGAGAATTAGTTGAATTTGTTTTAACTACCAGTGCAAAATTTGTGAGGTAGAAGTACTTATCTCATCTTCAAGAGCCATAAGACAAGCGTTTGCAAACTCGGATTGATCATTTACTTCATTTTCTCTTTCTTCTTGATTTGATGTGCAAGTGAATCCTTCATGTGAATCCTTAATGAACTACAACCACTTACTTTATTGTATTCATCTAAATCAAGAGCACAACAAAGAATATTCATAACAATAAAGTTTCAAGTCATTTTCTTTGTATCCTCTTCATCAAACTCATTAAGAGTTTTCTCAACACTTCTTCCCTTTATAATCTTAGTGGGAACATAAGGACCATTTATAATAATATTCCATAAATCAAAATCAATTGAGGAAATATAAATATGAATTCTATCTTTCCATAAAGTGTAGTTTTAGTCATTCAACAAAGGTGGTCTACTAGTAGAGTAATCCTCACTTATGATATTGTTGCCTATATGAGCCATAAAATCTTTACTTCTAGGTGATTAAACCTCAAAAAAGAAGACCTGATCTGATACCAATTCAACCTAATTTAATAAAACACCTCTTTGACAACAAATATCAAACATTTAGTGTGCTAGTTGTGTGAGAAATAATGTGTTCAAATAAAATGCAGAAATTAGAGCATTGAACACAATGATTTATAGTGGTTCGCTTTATCCAACAAAACCTAATCCACTACCTTGAGTTACCTACTCAAGGATTTATCAAATCCATTCACTAATCAAATAAATGATATTACAAAAGAGGCTCACCCAATTCACCTTAGCGTTTTACAAATAACCTCTCAACCAATCAAGGCTCACTCAACCCTTGAGTTTTACAATACAATCTTGATTATACAATAATCCCACCACTCTCCTTAGTGAATCCTAACAATACAATACAATTCAAGGTTCACCCAAAGGTTTTACAAACAAACCTTGAATACAAAACAACCTACACAAGGCTCACCCTAACACTTAGGGTTTTATGCTACTTGCAACCTTGATACAATTACAATCAATAATAAGAGATAGAGAGTTTGATAGATATCATCTTAATGTGAAGATATATCAATTTGAATCACAGTCACCTCTTTGAGTAATGGCTTGTCAAGATTGCTCAAAATTCACCTTTGAATGTGAAAACCCTTCTTGAATGATTTTAACAAGATTGATGTTTTGAAAGGGTTTTGGAATGTTTCTAAGAAGTTATAGGATCAAGATATACAATGTTTTTTTCTCAAAAATGTTCTTAGAAAGAATTCCAAAGGTTTTGGTATTTAAAGGTTTGTTCCCAACGGTCAAAAATTAAGCTGTTGGAAACCCACTCAGGAGAAGTGCGGTGGACAGTATATCAGACTGGTCGTCGGCACCATCATCCGCAAGCTCACTAGACAACCTTCGGATGATGATTTTTATTGTGCGGTCGACCTCACTTCACAGCTGTTGACCTCATGGTCGTCCACAAGTTGACAGATGAACAAATTTGACAGCACATGCATCCACAAGATTAACTAACTTGTGGATGATACCTGGACCACTTTAGATCGACTAAAACATGTTCATTTGTGTATCAACAATACTCTAACACACAAATGATGATTTCAATCAACCATATAAGTTATGGTATGAATCCAACAAGAGTTTATGAACCATTTAAGTTTTGAAATCACGATGCATTGTTTTCAAAATACCAAAACATATTTTAACATATTAAAAACATTTTGAAGTAACATTTTAAGTTCATAGAACAACCTTTAGAAACCATTACTCAATTAGAGGTAGAACTAGAGATATTAAAATATATAACTCTAAAACTATACCTCTAGTTTCTATCTAATCCAATAAAAGCTTGTCTTCAAATCTTGATAGTCTTGCCTTGTATACTTCCTTGAAGACTTGAAATCTTGTTCTTGTATGGATTAAATCATGAATCCAAAAACTCTATCATTTGTACAAACAAGGCATTAGTCCTGATCAATGTTTGTCGTTAATCAAAATTAAGACATTAAAAGCTTTAGGCTTTCAATTACATTAGTATTCGGTGTGTCATCTTCATTCAAAGAAAACACCCTTGCTTGCACTTGCAGTTTCTTTCCTTTCTGACCCTTATCATTTGCACCTGTGGCATTATTAGTTGATTTCTGACCAATAGATCCTTGAGGGTTATTTTTCATTGGACATGTTCCAGCCATGTGTCCAGCTTTCCCACATTTAAAACACAAATGATATTTGAAATAACATTCATTTTCTGTATGCCCAAGTTTATGGCAATAGGTGCAAGTGACCTTGGTGTTCTCTCTTTCTTGACCAATCTTGACATTAGTTTCCTGTCTCTTATTAAAGTTTCTTTGTTGCCACTATTTATGTGCCCATCTTTTCTTGCTAGATGATTGCCCATAACGTGATATTCCTTGATTTCTTAAAACCATATCTTGATTCTAGGTTCTTGTGGCTGCTTCTACTGTTGTGGCATAATTCATTGGTAGCAAAGGTGCTAAGGCTCTCTGAAGTTCACCCCTCAATTCTTTGATGAATTGTCTTGTCTTGTTTTCCTCAGTATTTATTAATCGTAGGCAATACTTTGACAATTTTGTAAATTGAGCAGCATATTGACTCACAGTCATATTTCCTTGTCGGAGAGTTTGAAATTCATCCTCTCTTTTCTCTACAATCCAACGTGGGATATAGTCTTTCTTGATTTCCTCAACAAATTCATTCCATGTCCAAACTTGCCTTGTCTCACTCTTTTGGTTCCACCAATCTTTTGCAGCTCCTCTAAGCTTAAATGCTACAAAATTAACTTTTCTTTGATCCTCATATTTCAAGGTCTTAAAGATATCCTCCATTTGTTCAATCCATCTCTCAGCTTCTTAATCTTGTTCTACCTTTCCATAAAATTCTGGAGGTTGAAACTTTAGAAATCTCTCCAATGCCACGTCTTCATCCATTCTAACATTAGGATTGAAATTGGTATTATTATTGGCCAAGATTTCTATCACACCGGTCATCCTGTCCAACATTTGGGTAATAGCTTCATTAGAAGCTTGGGAACCTCTATTTCCATTGTTCACATTTCCTAGATTTTGGTTTAGACTAGGAAGGTTTCCTATATTAGGTTCAATAGTTTGAGGTAGAGGATTCCTCCTTGCTGCTCTTTTTTGAACTCATGGTGCCATATTCCTAGATAATAATAATAATAGACAAATAATATGAGAAGAAAGCAGATAAATATTCATATAAACATAGCATATTTTATTATGCAAAACATAGCACACATAGTTTATTCATATTCTACAAAACATATAGCTCACACTACATATTTCTCATATAATAGGCATTAGCTACTACAACATATATTTTACACATAGCATTTTATAACTTTCTTCCAACTATTCGTAGCTTTAAGCCTAGAAAATACTAGGATGACCCGCCAAGCATTCCATGCGATCAAATTCTTCCTTGAACTTCCTAGTATTGTAACGAATCAAGCCCCTCAAGTTGTTCATTGCATTGGTCTTAGTTGAAAGTTCAACATTTCTCTCATGAAGTTGGTCCTTAAGATTCACAATAGCATGCTCTTGGTTGACCATCACATCTATCATCAAATTAATCATCTCTTCCTCCTCATTTACTTTATCTTTTAAGATATCATTTGAAAATTTCTCCACATCTAACTTTGCAGCCAAATCATACATCATAAGAGCTGTTTCATCATAATCACTTCGAAGAGTAGCTAATTCTTCTTTAGTTTTATCCAATTCTTACTTGGCCTTGTTCAAATCTTCTTTAGTGCTAGCTAATTCAATTTCCAGCTCTTCCTTGGATTCCATGGTCTCAATTGTTACTTCTTTTTCCTTTTCTCCTCTAATAGAGCTTGATGAATCCGTAACTTCCATCATGGCTTCCGAAATTCGTTGAATTTGCTCAAATAGTGTCCTAGAAGTTCTTTGTAAGATGGCAAACTTTCCATTTCTTTTGGAAATCTTCTTTGTTTTGCTAAAGATCACCGGAGCCATCTACAAAATTATAACACAATAACTTAGCAAATATCTAGTCTAACAATCCTAAAAATAAATATGAATACTAGGCTACAATTCTAAATAATTGAATACTTAACAATTTTCTACACATTATCTTAAACTTAAGTGATGGCAACCAAGCTCATAAACATTCTAGTTAGTCAAAACCTTGCTCTGATACCAATTGTGACATACCTCGCTTCCGTACCCTCTTATACCATAGAAGGTGAGGTACATGCATAGGAAAAGTATGTACTATACATAGCACTAACTAGATAAACTATAATACATAGTAGAAAATTTATATTCATATGAAGATGAATACAAATAGCATTATACAAATACAAGTCTTTGTTATTACAAAACATCAAGTACAACACATAACATGTTACAAGATACAACATAACCAAGATAACATTTTATCTAGTACATAGTTTTTAAACAAAATATGCCATATAGTGACTCTTCATAACCATGCCAAGTATAAGCCAATAAACTTCTTTGCATCTTTCCTTTAATCTGAAAAGAATTAAAGAAACAGGGTGAGCTATAAATAGCTCAGTGACCTAGTAAAAGGGATGATTTTATAACCCTTTGCAAACAATACAATAAAAATACTTTTTTAAGAAAAAGAATCGTGTTTGCACAAAACAACTCTTTTGATCTCAAACTTATCAAAAGATAATATTTTTGGATACAAGGTATTTCATTTACAAATAGAATATGCATTCCTTGATCCATAAATCACTTTTATAAAACAAGTTCAAGATATCCAATCTAGGATATCATATTCAAGAAACATAGGATTTGGGACTCAAGAGGTGTCTCCCACTATAAAAGTGTAGCACTTTGTTCTCAATCCAAATTCCAACCTTTTAACCTCAATTACGTACGTACGAATTTTATTAATCCGCAAGACCATATCAAGACGTATTGTTCCCCGGTACCGTGGGGTCAACGTACAAAATGTTTCTCCAAGTTAAACCTTCTAACCTGGATAAACGTCTACCATAAACACTAGAAGGAATCCATCTCAAAGAATGCAAGCCCTTTACTTTCCCATTCTTTAAGAAGTCCTTTAACACTTGGTCAAGTTAGAGCAAGGGATTAAAATTTTGTATCTTATAAGGTTATGATTAGAACCTACAATTAGGGTGTACAGCCATAAGTAAAGGTTCTCACTATAACCTCCTAGATCCAAGAATTCCAATCTTGTCTTATAGTCACTCCGGAGATGACCTAGCCTTTTCCACATACACACATACATGGCAAATCATTCATGCCAAAAGAATTTCCTTATCAATATCCTATACTTGGAAACTCACTCTTTTATAAAAGAGCTATTACAAGAAAATCCTTTAATTGTTTTGTACGTGAAATCACTCTTTGATACCAAAAGAATTTTGATAACAAATCTTCCCAAAACTCTTGAAATAACATACAAGAGTTATAAAAGGGAAGTCCTTTTTCAAAAAAGAAATGTTTATCAAAAAGGATCTTTGTCTTTCAAGTTTAATAGCTTAATTACAACTATTCATGCATCAAAATTTCCATGTCTATAATTGTAATTCCCTAATTCTGTTTCCACGGACTTGTTTTACCAAGGATTATTGTGCAAGAAGCTCTAGGAATAATTTAATCCTTGATAGCATACTAGTACACAAAACCTTTATATTATTATTCAAGAGTTTAAACCATTCCAACTTAATAACCATACTCAAGGATTCTTGAACATGTGCATAACTTAAGGAATTCCTAACTCATTCTTAGGTCTTTCTTATATCATATAACTTCAGTAGTTTTTTTTAAAAAACATAGACTTATATAACTTTAATAGGTACTTAAAAACAATAGAACAATAGACTTATTTGAGTTAAGAAAACTTCAGAGATCCCATTTACCAAAAATATGATCTGAACATATAGTAAGTTATATATGGCTGGAAAGCTTGTTGAAATAGCTTTCTAATGGTACCAAATTCACATAATTTGGTCAAGCGGATTAGGAGAAACAAGAGTTTTCGTAAGACTCCTACATTCTGAAAAAATAATTAAAAAACATGCTGCGAAATTCCTTAAAAATAGAAAACATCAAATCTTTTCATGTAAATCATCTTATAAAATTATTATATCATTAAGGCACATAATTCACATACTAAGGACTCAATTAATAAGGTTCTCATATCATTTCTATATCAAAATCTACAAGGTTGAAGTTTTGTAAATTGCAGGTATCAAGGTATCAAGTTGAAGTAGACTTCAATTCCATCCAAACTCATTCCAAAACAATTCTCCAAGCTATTACAAATATACAAAGATTATTTCTAACCATCAAAGAACATTTTCCCTCCGGAACAAATTTTCCATGCATTTGAATTTTCATGTGAACAGGAACTTAGTTTTTCTTAAAATGTTCAAAAATCATTTCTCAAGCATTAGGAACTTTTCTAGCTAATGTAATCCCATAAAAAATCTTCTAAAACATGTAGGAATATAATCCAATTCTAAAAAAAATATATTCAAGAACATTTAATTTTCTGATGAATAGTACTTTACATCAGAATAGTAACCTTAAAAAGATAGAGGAAATTATGACCATAAAAAGATAGAGGAAATAGGTCTAGATTATATTCCTTGATTCATCACCCTATTTTTCCTCCAGAAATGTACAAGTGTAATGCTTTCAATTCCACAAATGGTTTTTTTTTTTTTTATGATGAGAAGATAAAAAAAAAAATCTTCTCTCCTTGAGGGAAAATGGAATGGTCTAGAAGGAAAGAAAACAAAACAAAAACTACAAATTTTTCCTTCTAATCCTTTTTAGGTCATCTAGGTTCTAAGTATTTTCATATTAATCCCTATAACTTTCTATTGTCAAACATACTATAAAATTCTAATATAATTCCTAAACAATCTTAAGGAAATACCTATTAAAAAAAATGAATATACCTAGACATTTGGGATGTTACACCTACAAATATAGAAAAGGTAATAAGAAAGAACCCCACTCAACAAAAGACTAAAAGAGTTAGAAGGCATAAAAAAAACACAAAATTATATAGGAATATTACACAAAAAATCAATAGCATTAACATACTTTCTATCATCATCTAAGTGAATCCCATCACTTGGATACAAGTCATGGATCTGCATTGGGCAACCAAAACTATAGTGCACAAATGATTACAGAATATTCAAAGGTTCATATTATTCTGTGAAAACCTTAAAGCTTTTAATGTCTTAATTTTGATTAATGACAAACATTGATGAGGACAAATGTCTTAATTGTATAAATGTTGGTCTCTTAGGATTCATATGTCTAATCCATGCAAGATAAAAGTTTCAAGTCTTCAGGATGATCGAATGTTATCAAGCGTTGAAGATAAGCAGTTTCTGCATTACATAGGATCTAGAGGTGTAGTGTTATTTTTTATATATCATTAGATATCTCTAGATCTACCTCTATGAGTAATAATTTTTATAGGTTGCTAAATAAAAGTGAAACGTTTTTCAAAATGCACTTCACAAAGATAAAACATGAGTTGGGTATTTGAAATGATTTTCAAAATACATGCATATACTTAAAATTCTATAAAATATATTCCACAACTTTTAGAGTTGATTGGAATCTTGTATTGCATAATTTGGATGCATGTGCAGTTAAACTGACTGGATATGTGGTCGACCCCAAAAGCATGTGGTCAATCACACTACTTAGCTCATCGTTCGCAGAATGTCCAGAGCTCTCTGGAACACTTGCGGATGGTGGTGCAAACGATCCGTCTTATATGCGGTCAACCGCACTTCTCCTAATTGGGATTCAAACAACCATTTTTATGATCATTGGTGCATACATATAAATACCCAATTGTTTAAAAAACTCATTACTACGAAATCTAATTCTTTTATAGAACATCTTGAAATCATTTTGAAACCCTTTCATAACATTTACATTGTGAAAATCATCCAAGAAGGATCTTTACTAAATCACTAGTGTTCTTGAGCAATCTAGAGAAACATATTACTCAACGAGGTGTTTATGCTTCAAATTGATAAATCTTCACATTAAGGTGATATCTATATCAAACTCTTCCTATTCTTATCTTCTAAGTTTTATTCAAGGTTGCATTGAACTTACAAGTCTAAGGGTTAGAGTGAGCCTTGAATTATAGATAATTATGATTGTCTTAAGTGTATCTATTTCATTAATTGTTGTATTAGAGATAAGTGCATAATCATGGTTGTATTGTAAAACTCAAAGAGGTTTGTGTTGTAAAACTCTAAGGTGAAATGGGTGAGCCTCTATTGTAATTTCTTGTACTAAATTAGTGAAAGGTTTTGTGAAATCCTTGAGTAAATAGGTCAAGGTAGTGGATTAGGTTTTGTTGGATAAACCAAAACACTATAAATCGTTGTGTTCTTTGCTAATTTCTTGAACACATTATTTCACACACTGTTTGAGCACCAAGTGTTTGTTATTTGTTGTCTTAGAAATCATTGTTTGAATTAAGGTTGAAAAATCGGATAAAACCTAATTCACCCCCCTCTTAGGTTTTTCAATTGGTATCAGAACCAGGTCTTCTTGTTTAAAAGGTTTAACCACCTAGAAGCAAATATTCTATGGCACATCTAGACAACACTATGATGGTAGAAGGTTACTCTACTAAGAAACCAGTGGAAGAGCTTATTGGATCACTTCTCACTTATGAAATAAGGATGAAGTGGTTAAATGATCAAGAAGTAGAATACAAATGGAAAAGATGGATTGCTCTCAAAGCCAAAGAGAACAACAATAATGAATTTTCTAGTGATGAGGAAGAAATGGATGATGAGGAGATAGCTCTTGTCATGAAGAACTTAAAGAAAATGTTCAAAAAGGGACACTTCAACAAATTCAGAAAGAAGACATCCACATCCAAAAATACCAACTCAAAGCAATGATTGTGGAAGTCCAAATCACTTCAAGGCGGACTGCCCAAAATTAAGAGAGAAAAAAAAAGTACAAGCCCAAAAACAAGAAAGGACTTGCTTGCACTTGTGATCAAGAATGGTGTGAAGATGAAGAAAAAACTGAACATGAATGTTTGTTTCATGGCTATTGAAGATGAGGTAAATACATCAAAATCTTCTACTTTAATTGATAGTGAAAGTGATAATGATGTATGTGATATATTTGATAAAGATGAATTTATTTCCAACCTCTATTAAGAAATGAAAAAGATTTTCAAGAAAAACAAAGTCTTGAAATGTTAAGTAGAGAAACTATCTTTGGAAAATACTAAACTTATAGATGAAAATGCCATGTTAATTTCCACAAAAATCTGTCTTGATGAGAACGGTCTTGATTTAAATGATAAGGTGAAATTCTTTGAAAATGCTAATGTTGATCTTGTTGCTAGAAACAAGAAGTTGTGTGATATGATGAGTGATTATGATGCCATGAAAGTTAGAATGAGTGATTTAAGTGCTAGTTTGCAAAAACTTACGTGTGGAGACAAAACTTGGTATGCTTGGACATTCTGCGGACGATGAGCGCACCATCATGACCGCACCATCATCCGCAAATGATCCAGAGAGCTCTGGACATTCTGCAGACGATGAGTTGTGATGTCTGGTCGACCGCACATGCATCCAAACTATGCAAAACAAGATTCCAATCAACTCCAAGAGTTTGTGGAATACATTACATAGAATTTTAAGTAAGTGCATGTATTTTGAAAATCATTTCAAAAACCCAACTCACGTTTTATCTATATGAAGTGTATTTTGAAAAACAAGGTACATTCATTAACCAAGCCAAGTACACAAAAGAACTACTAAAAAGGTTTGGAATGGCTGATTCAAAGGAGATTGATACTGGCCACGTCTAATAAATTGGACAGAGATGAAAATGATAAGATGGTTGATCAAACTACATACAGAGGTATGATTGGTAGTCTTTTATATTTAATTGCTAGTAGACTTGATATTATGTTCTCTGTTTGTTTATGCGCTAGATTTCAATCATCTCCTAGAGAATCTCATTTAATTGCTGTCAAACGTATGCTTAGAAACTTGAAAGGGACTATAGATTTTGGTTTATGGTATCCTAAATCTGTGTCTTTTGAGTTAGTAGCATATACTGATGCAGATTATGCGGGTTGTTGAGTAGAACGTAAGAGTACTAGTGGTCACTGTCAAATTCTTAGTTATTCTTTAGTTTCATGGTATAGTAAGAAACAAGCTTGTGTATCTCTTTATACCACTGAAGTTGAATACATTTCTGCTGGTAGTTGTTGTGCACAAGTTTTATGGATGAAAACTACTTTGAAAGATTATGACTTGAATTTTGATCGTATCTCTGTCAATTGTGACAATACTAGTGTCATTAATTTGACAAAGAATCCTATACAACATGCAAAAACTAAGCATATAGATATTAAACATCATTTCTTACGTGACCATGTTTTAAAAGGTGAAATATCACTTGATTTTGTTCCTACAGATGATCAAGTAGCTGATATATTCACAAAGCCTTTGGCTGAGAAAATGTTTTGTTTACTTAAAAACTCTTGGGTATTGAAATTTTCAATGTCTAACTTGTGGGTTATTGTAAAGCATGCCAAAACCATATTTTTTCCTTTTGCTCGGATGATACCCAGTGTAGATGTGGTCGACCAAATATGAGTTAATAGTCATCCACATAACAAACAATGGACTTGCGAATGATCATGACAAGATCACTGGTCGACCGCTGCTTATTACTCATCGATCGCAAAGTAAACAGAGGACTTACGGATGACCCATATCAACCTTTCGGTCGAGCGCAGATTCAAATCATCGATTGCAAAGCTTCCAGAGAACTTGTAGATGACTCATATCAAACTTCCAATCGACCGCAAATTCAAATCATCGACCGTAAAGGTTCCAAGAATTAAAGTCAATGTGCGGACTATTCAACGGACGACGATATGGTAGACCGCACCTATAGGACCGTTACAAAAATACCTCATTCGGACACAACCTTTCATTTTCCAATCATCCCCACCTCTTCACCTATCAGCCGCATCTCTTCAAATTCCTATAACCCACCACTAATCCACTATAAATACACTTCATATCTTCTTCATTTACTTATTCATCTTACATATCCTTGACTTCTGAAATTCAAAACCCTAGAAATGGAAAAAACCAATCCTACCAAGGACAAAACACAAATGACTCAAGAAGTTCCAAAGAAGAAAAAAACCATGCAAACCTCTACTCAATTCTTCAGGAGCAAACATCATGAGGCCCGTTACAATGATTATCTAAAGAATCGTCAGTTAATCTCTGGGAGTACCATTGATTGATTTGAGTTTCCCTTTGATAGAATTCTTACAATTGAAAAAGTGATAGAAATAAGTGAGATATCTATAAGGACTACTTATGGTAGAACATATGATGGCTACCATCGAGAAGAGTAAAGGCGTTCCCAAAAGCATGTCTTATGAACGATTATTAACCAAAGTCTTCTGATTCTTCAACGTTCCATTCCCAGAATTGAAGGACATAAAATATGTGCCCAAGTTCAATTTTGCATCCTTCAAGAAAATGTAGCTTTGTGTCTCAATGACACATGGGATTTGAAGAAGAATATGTCTTCGAAAGGATCCACCAAAGGAGACAGGGAGGTTTATGGGAAAGGATCCACCAATTATCATTGCAGAAGATGTTTTTGGTGACGAATTTGTCCCAGAAGAAGCTGAAGGCTCCCAAGGCGTTAAAAGATCACTTCATCTTGATGAGGAAGAAGATATTCTCCCCGAGGCCCTGAAATTAAAGAAGGCCACCAAAAGTAAAGAAAACATTGGGGAGGAAAAAGAATCCACTCCACATCCTGCCATTTGGAGTGCATTGGAATAGCTATTATCTCAGATTGGTTTCATTTCAAGACACTTAATTTCAAGATCGACGATCTGGCATCACGGGTGGAGTACTATGGCATCAAGATTACCAATATCAAGTATCATCTTGAAGCGCTTCACGATGTTCAGGTTGATGTTTCTGCACCGCCATCACCTTCAAGTGACATGCCCTCGCCTGCTGGACCATCATCTTCCATGGCCTAAGTTTATGTGAGAAGGCCTCGGATATACTTTTTGTCAATCTTTTTCTACTCCTTTCTAGCTACCTAACTTTGAACTCTATTGTAAATTTGTCTAACTTTTTTTTTCCCAATGATGACTCATTGGTAGTTGAGGGACTTTATTGTTTATTGACTTAGTTATATCCTTTCTATCAATTCTTTTGAATAATGATAAAGGGGGAAAAAAACTACTGTTGATTGCAATATAAAATTGTTATGAAACTAACATGTTGTTTCAGGAAAATTTGAGATGAACTTAATAGATCAATTTCATCAAAACCAAGATAAAGAAGAAACAACTCTAAAAGGTTAAGTATAATTAATCCTGCAATCTAAACTATATTAAGCACCAAAAATATATAACAAATATTACCATCCTTCAACAATTGAGAACTAACACCCAGAAGATCCACTAAGCGTTACTGTAATAATATAAAAAAAAACCCCAACAAAGACAAGAGTAGAAAAAGTGTCCAATCTCTGTGGTGACAATACAAGAGATTGATAGGAAATGTTATATCTAACAAACACAAGACCAGATATTGGTTTTGATGTGCAGTAGTTGAGTCAGTATCTAGTAGCTCCAAGAGAGGTTCATCTAAAGGTTGTGCATCATTTACTTAGATGCTTGAAAGTTACACTAGATCTAGGACTGTTTCATGTTGCATAAACATAGCTAAAAAGTAAGGCTTATTTAGACTCTGATTGGTGTCTCAAATGAGAAAGAAAGCTAGCATATTTATAGGAAAATTTTCTAAGGATAAAATGATCATTTTCCAAGAATGTTAACTTTTGACCTACGGGTATTGTAGCGGGTTGATTTGCTGACCCTGACCAGCCGACAGTACTGTTCATGACTGACGAAACCTGTCGTACGGCTCTCAAAATTAAACCTAACAATTTCTATGTAGATAAGTAAAGTAGGAAACGAATCTATAGAGATTTGTCAACTCTTAAATTAAAACAATTAATCAGAAAAAGTTTTGAGGGTTTTTGGTACTTTGAGAATAAGATAATGACAATAATTAAAATAAATATTTTTGGAGTTTTGAAATTTGTAAACAAAATTTAAAAGGAATTTGGAATACAAATGATATAAAAGTCATTAGCAAGTAACTAGTGTCAAGTTATATTTTTCATGGGATTAATCATAGATAAATACATTATTAAGTAGTTGGTTTTAGAATCCCGATCAGATCAGATAGATTCTTATAATTACAAATTAGATTAATCCCGATTAACTCAAACAGATTAATCTCTAATTTAATTAAACACCACTACCAACCAACATGTATAGGATGCTCAATCAAATTACATTAAACAAATAAGGCATCACCAACATTAAAACAGGAAATAAGGAATCCAAGTAATTCACACAATTATATTGATTAAAACAGGAAATATATAAATACTTAATTAATATATAATATATATATATATATATAAAGAAAGATTAGATTTATATTAACAAAACAAATTAGTTGGTTCAACTAGCTATTTAAATAAATTAAACTAAAAGTATGGAGGCTCGGCCTTCCATAAAAAGAAATTAAAGACATAAAAATAAATTAAACTAGTTAGGAGGCTCAACCTTCTATAATAAAGAAAATAAAATACATAAAAGTAAATTAAACTAATTTGGTGGCTCGGCCATCTATTTGCGATATTTAAAGTGCATAAAATAAAATAAATAAAGACTAGGCGGGTAAACCGACCATAAGTCCAGTTAAATAAATCCAAATAGAAATTAAGTATAAAGAAAATAATTTCATAATCCCATTTATTAATAACTTAACGCATATCCTTGCTAACAAAAGAAAATTACTCACAATACATATTTAATAAATATAAGATGGAATATATAAACATTGGAAAGAAAATTTAAAAGATAAGCTCATCGAAAATATTGAAATTATCCTGATAGAATTTTTTTACTACATATCACAAAAACCTTGAAATACTATTCTAAAAATTCTGGAAAATATACTAAAATGAAGACAATAATTAAAGAAAGAAATTGCAAAAGAAATGGAGAAGATTGGAGCTAAATTGCTGTTCAAATCATAAAAATAAGCTTCCTATTTATAGGTGAAAAACCTAATAGGGGGTGAATTAGGTGTTTACCCGATTTTTCAATCTAATTCAATAAAACACCTCTTTGACAACAAATATCAAACACTTGGTGTGCAAGTCGTGTGAGAAATAATGTATTCAAATAAAATGCAGAAATTAGAATAATGAACACAATGATTTATAGTGGTTTGGTTTATCCAACAAAACCTAATCCACTATCTTGAGTTACCTACTCAAGGATTTCCCAAATCCCTTCACTAATCAAATAAATGAGATTACAAAAGAGGCTCACCCAGTTCACCTTAGGGTTTTACAAATAACCTCTCAACCAATTAAGGCTCACTCAACTCTTGAGTTTACGGCACAACCTTGATTATACAATAATCTCACCACTCTCCTTAGTGAATTCTAACAATACAATTCAATTCAAGGTTCACCCAAAGGTTTACAAACAAACCTTGAATACAAAACAACCTATACAAAGCTCACCGCACTTCCTGAATGGGTTTCCAACAGCTTCATTTTTTACCGTTGGAAACAAACCTTTAAATACCAAAACCTTTGAAATTCTTTCTAAGAAGATTTTTTGAGCAAAAACATTGTATATCTTGATCCTATAACATCTTAGAAACATTCCAAAACCCTTTCAAAACATCAATCTTGTTAAAATCATTCAAGAAGGGTTTTTACATTCACAGGTGAATTTTGAGCAATCTTGACAAGTCATTACTCGAAGAGGTGATTGTGATTCAAATTGATATATCTTCACATTAAGGTGATATCTATCAAACTCTCTATCTCTTATTATTGATTGAAATTGTATCAAGGTTGCAAGTAGCATAAAACCCTAAGTGTTAGGGTGAGCCTTGTGTAGGTTGTTTTGTATTCAAGGTTTGTTTGTAAAACCTTTGGGTGAACCTTGAATTGAATTGTATTGTTAGGATTCACTAAGGAGAGTGGTGGGATTATTGTATAATCAAGGTTGTGTTGTAAAACTCAAGGGTTGAGTGAACTTTGATTAGTTTGAGAGGTTATTTGTAAAACCCTAAGGTGAATTGGGTGAGCCTCTTTTGTAATCTCATTTATTTGATTAGTGAAGGGATTTGATAAATCCTTGAGTAGGTAACTCAAGGTAGTTGATTAAGTTTTGTTGGATAAACCGAACCACTATAAATCATTGTGTTCATTGCTATAATTTCTGCATTTTACTTGAACATATTATTTCTCACACAACTAGCACACCAAGTGTTTGATATTTGTTGTCAAATATGTGTTTTATTGAATTAGGTTGAAAAATCGGATAAAAACCTAATTCACCCCCCCCCCCTCTTAGGTAACATCCGCTTATCTTCAACGGTAGATAACATCCGATCTTTCTTGAAGACTTGAAACTTTGATCTTGCAAGGATTAGACATAAGAATTCTAAAAGACCAACACTTATAAAATAAAGACATTAGTCCTCATCAATGTTTGTCAATAATCAAAATTAAGATATTAAAAGCTTTAAGGCTTTCAAAGACAATAATGCAAGATTATCAACACAATTTATAAAGTGTCTTCTTGTTCTTACCCCTTCATTGGGATTACCAATGATTTGATCATTTGGATGATTATGGACATATTTTCATTCCTTTGGAAGATCATGACTTGTCTCTCCTTCATGTGAGGTTGATTATTGAATGTCAATGATCTCTTCACTTTCATCCTTAGGTATTGAATGATCTTCATTTGATTGAACAATATTTTTCTTCGTTGACTCAATAGGTAGTTGATGTACTTATAAATTAACTCGTTTTTATGCTATTTAATTACTATATTTTGTTTGAAAATCGGTTAATTATGTTATTTAATGAATATATTTCACGTTTCCTTTCTATTTCTTTATTTGTAAGTTTTCGAGTGTATTTTAGTTCATTATAGAGATAAAAAGAAGAAGAAAAAATGTTGGAGAAGTTTATAAAAAAAAAAATCTATGTCATCCGATAACGTGGCTCAATGATAAGATAACACGTGGCACAATCAGAAGATGACAAGTGGCGCTTCTAGAAGCCGCAATTTGGACCAATGAGGACGCAACATGTGGCGAAGTTGGGGAAATTAGGCCACCAACTAAATTTTCAAGACTTTGGGCTGCAAAATGACCATTTTGCCCCTGATTTTTGTGGCTATAAATAGGAAGTTTATTTTTATGATTTAAACACAAATTCTTTCTTTCTTTTGTAATTTCTTTCTTTTATTATTATCTTCATATTAATATAATTTCTAGAATTTTTAAAATAGTTTTTAAAGTTTTTTGTAAAATTTAGTAAAGAAATTTTGTCAAGATAATTTCAATATTTCCGGGAAGTATTTCTTTCAAATTTTCGTTCTAATGTTTATAAATTTCATCTTATATTTATTAAATATGGATTGTGAGTAATTTCCTTTTGTTAGCAAGGATATGTGCTAAGTTATTTATAAATGGGATTATGAGATAATTTTCTTTACACTTAATTCTATTTGGATTTATTTAACTAGACTTATGGTCGGTTTACTCGACTAGTCTTTATTATTTTTACTTTATGCACTTTAAATATCGCAAATGGATGGCTGAGCCACCTAATTAGTTTAATTTCTTTATGTTTTTTATTTTCTTTTTTATGGAAGGCCGAGCCTCCATACTTTTAGTTTAATTTATTTAAATGGCCGGTTGAACCACCTAATTTGTTTAGTTAATATAAATACAATCTTTCTTTATATATATATATATATATATATATATTTGTGTATTTATTTAATATACTTATATCTATATATTAATTAAGTATTTATATAATTCTTGTTTTAATCAATATAATTATGTGAATTAATTGGATTGACAATCTAGTTAACAAACGTGATTATATAGCTAGGATTATTAATCTTGTATTAATGTTTCAAGTAGCATCTACTAGTTTAATTGAGTTGCAGCTCTTGGCTTAATTAAATTAATAGCGGAATTATATAATTTAAATTGTATATAATTAAGTTGATTGTTATATACAATTTAATGTTGATGATGCCTTATTTACTTAATGCAATTTGATTGAGCATCCTATACACGCTGGTTAGTAGTGGTGTTTAATTAAATTAGAGATTAATTTGTCTGAGTTGATCGGGATTAATCTAATTTGTAAGGATAGAAATATGTTTGAGCTGATCGGGATTCTAAAACCAACTACTTAATAATGTATTTATCTATGATTAATCCCATAAAAAATATAACTTGATACTAGTTCCTTGCTAACGCTTTTTATATCATTTGTATTCCAAATTTCGTTTTAATTCTGTTTACAAAATCCAAAACCTCAAAAATATTTATTTTAATTGTTGCCATTACCTTATTCTCAAAATACCAAAACCCCCAAAACCCTTTCCGATTAATGATTTTAATTTAAGAGTTGACAAATCTTTGTGGATTCGATCCCTACTTTCCCTATCTACATAGGAATTGTTAGGTTTAAATTTGAGAGCCGTACGAGAGGCTTCGTCAAATTTTGGCGCCGTTGCCGGGGATTTGTTTTAATTTCTTCTATTAAAATTGTTAATCTTTTTATTTTGTTACAAATTTCATTCATTTGGTGTCACTAGACAACAAGTTCATTGTTGTATGCGCTTAAGAAGTGGTAAGATCACCAGGGAAGAAGAAAGAAGTAAAACACCAGTTGAGATCAGAGAACAAGCTACGAATCTTGAAAAAGGCAAAGCAGAAAATCAACTTATTTCTGGTGATATTCTTCCTGCTCATCTTTTTAATATGGCTTTGAGTCAAAGATCTCTAAAACAACTCACTGCTCCTACTCTTGATGAACAACCTTTATGCATTATTTTTCCACAAGTTGATGCTAATTTTAAAATGCATACTGGTTTTATACAATGTTTGCCAACATTTAATGGATTACCTGGAGAAGATCCACTTAGGCATATTAAGGAATTTCATGTTATTTGCACTAATTTGAAACAAGAAGGTACAAGAGATGAAGTTATTAAATTGCGTTTTTTTCCTTTTAGCTTACAAAATAGTGCAAAAGATTGGTTATATGATTTGCCTTCGGGATCTATTCAATATTGGACTGGTATGCAAAGAGCTTTTCTAGCTAAATATTATCCTACATCTAGAACTGCAACAGTCCGATAGGATATAAGTGGCATAAGATAACAAACTGGTGAAACATTTAATGAATATTGGGAAAGATTTAAAAGATTATGTGTTAGTTGTCCTTATCATCAAATACCTGAACAATTATTAATTCAATATTTTTATGAGGGTTTGATTTCTTATGACGGGATGACAATTGATGCTGCTAGTGGTGGTGCTCTTTCAGATAAAACCCCACAAGATGCACGTGAATTAATAGTTAACATGTCTGCTAATTCACAATCCTTTAACACCATGAATGATACCGTAAGAAAGGTAAATGAAGTAGATGCATCATCATCATCATCATCTACACAAATTGAGCAAAGACTAGATCATCTTACCAATTTAGTTGGGAAAAGAATCAATGCACCGGTAAAAGCATGCGGAATTTGTTTAGGCAATGACCATCCTACAGATTCTAGTCCTACACTATTTCAAGAGAAACAAGCCAATGCCATGGGTAATTTTCAAAACCAACCTCAAAGAAGACACAATCCATTCTCCAACACATACAATGAAGGGCGGAGAGACCATCCAAACTTTAGATGGAGTAACCAAGGGTTTAGGCCACCAATGAACCCACCAGGTTTTGTTCCTAATCAACACCAAAATCCTCCTCAACCTCCTTAGAACCAACAACAGAGTATGTCTTTAGAAGATATGGTGAAATCTCTAGCCTCAAGTTCTATATCTTTTCAGAGAGATACCATGTCCTTCCAAAAGGATACAAAGTCCAGCATTCACAACTTGGAGAATCATGTAGGACAAATGGCTTCTGAATTAGGTCAATTGAAAACACATATTTTCAATAAACTTCCATCACAACCACTCAATCCCAGAGAGAATGCTAGTGCTGTAATATTAAGAAGTGGTAAAGTGTTGGAAGAATTGAAGAGACCAGAGGAAAATAAAGGCACGGAGAAATCACTTATTTCAAGCCCAGCATCTTTCAACAAAGTTCCTCAGATAGGAGAATCTTCTTATTCTATTCCCAAGGTAAGTCCTCATTTCCCTAATAGTTAACTAAGAACAAGAAAGATGAGGAAGAAAAAGATGTTCTGGAGATCTTCAAGAAAGTTGAAGTCAGCATTCCTCTTTTGGATGCAATAAGACAGATTCCTCATTATGCTAAGTTCCTAAAAGAACTTTGTACCAACAAGAAGAAGCTTAAAGGTAACCAAACAATCAGTGTGGGGGAATGTGTGTCTGTTGTTCTCCAACAGAAACTTCCTCAAAAGCAGAAAGATCCAGGTATGTTCGCTATCCCTTGTACAATTGGTGATAAGGTAGTCTCAGGTTGTATGCTAGATTTAGGAGCCTCTATTAATGTCATGCCTTATACAATCTATAACTCTTTAAATTTGGGACCAATGAAGCGTACTAAAATTGTTATTCAGTTAGCTGATAGGTCTGTGGCTTATCCAGAAGGAGTAATAGAAGATGTACTGGTTAAAGTAAATGACTTAGTATTCCCTGCAGATTTCTATATTTTGAAAACTAGCCAAAATACTTGTTCATCACACTCACCTATTTTGTTAGGCAGACCATTTCTGAAAACTGCTAGAACTAAGATTGATGTTAATGAAGGTACTTTATCAATGGAATTTGATGGTGATAAAATTTCTTTTAACATATTTGATGCCATGAAGTACCCTTCTGATGAATGTTCTACAGAAACGCAATCCATTATGAACTTGAGCATAGATGAAAATGTTCTTGACACTTTATCTGTAGAATGTGACAATGAACTCAAACAAGCTGTTAATGATTTATCTGCATGTCCTGTTAGTAATTCTAAAATTGCATTACCTAGCTCATATGATAAAATTTTACCATCTGTTGTTTGTCCCCCGTCACTTGAGCTTAAAGCTTTACCTTCTCATTTGAAATATACATATTTAAGTGAAGGTAATGTTTTACCTGTTATTATTGCTAACAATCTCTCATCTTCCCAAGAAGAGAGATTAGTTTCTGTGCTTAGGGACAACAAGATTGCCATCGGCTGGACTTTAGCCGACATTAAAGGTATTAGCCCATCAACATGCATGCACTGTATATTGTTAGAAGATAGAGCTAAACTAACCAGAGAATCACAAAGGAGACTAAACTCACCTATGATGGAAGTAGTAAAAGCTGAAATTCTAAAACTTCTTGATGTTGGTGTCATTTATCCCATCACAGATTCACATTGGGTAAGTCCTGTATATGTTGTTCCAAGAAAAATGGAATAACTATTGTGGAAAACTCTGAAGGTGAGAAAATTCCTACTAGAGTGCAAAACGGTTGGAGAGTCTGTATAAACTATAGGAAACTTAATGCATCAACTAGGAAAGACCATTTTCCCCTTCCTTTCATGGATCCAATGTTAAAACGTCTATCTAGTCGTTCTCATTATTGTTTCCTTGATCGTTATTCTGGTTATTTTCATATTGCTATTGCCCCAAAAGACCAAGGTAAGACTACTTTTACATGCTCATTTGGTACTTATTCTTATAGAAGAATGTCTTTTGGTCTATGCAATGCACCTGCTACCTTTCAAAGATGCATGATGTCCTTATTTTCTTATTTTGTCAAAAATATCATTGAAATTTTCATGGATGATTTTACTGTCTACGGAACTTGTGTTTAAACGGTGTGTTGAAACTAACCTTGTTTTCAATTATGAAAAATGTTATTTTATGGTAGAACAAGGAATTGTTTTAGGGCACACAGTTTCACCAAAAGGACTAGCTGTTGACAAAGCCAAGATTGATGTGATTAAATCTATTCCTTATCCTTCTACGATAAGAGAGGTATGATCCTTCTTAGGTCATGCTGGATTCTATAGAAGGTTTATTAAGGATTTCTCTAAAACTGTTGAACCTTTATGCAAGCTATTACAAAAAGAACATAAATTCAATTTTGATGAAGGTTGTAAACATGCATTTAAACTGTTAAAAGAGAAATTGATTCCATCACCTATCATTCAACCCCCTAATTGGAATTTTCCTTTCGAAATAATGTGTGATGCTAGTGACAAAGCAGTTGGAGCTGTTCTAGGTCAGAAAATAGATAAAGTTCCTAATGTGATATATTATGCATCTAAACTACTTGATGATGCCCAAGTAATTATCTAAATTATCTGTTGGGAACAAAAGTAATTGTTTATTCAGATCATGTAGCTCTAAAGTACCTGTTAAAAAAGAAAGAGTCTAAACCAAGACTACTGAGATGGATTCTCTTACTCCAGGAATTTGACCTTGAAATCCGAGATAAGAAAGGAGCAGAGAATCTTGTTGCTGATCATTTGAGTCAACTCACATAAGAAGGGGAAGTATCTCCTATCTCTGATTTATTTCCTGATGAGCATCTTTATGCATTGCATAGAATTATACCTTGGTATGCTGATATGGTTAATTATATTGTTACCAAAGTATTTCCAAATCATTTATTTAAGCCTCAAAAGGATAAAATTAGAAATGACTCAAAACATTACTTTTGGGATGATTCCTACCTATTCAAAAGCTGCGCAGACAATGTCATACGCAGATGTGCTCCAAATAATGAAATTCAATCCATATTGAATTTTTGTCATACTTTTGAATGTGGAGGTCATTTTGGACCAAAACGAACTGCTAGAAAAATTTTGGAAAGTGGATTTTATTGGCCTACTCTTAACAAAGATGTATATTACTTTGTTAAATCTTGCAATGAATGTCAAAGAGTTGGTAATATATCCAAGAAAGATGAAATGCCTTTGAAGACTATATTAGTTTGTGAACTTTTGATGTATGGGGCATTGATTTCATGAGACATTTTCCTTCGTCTTTTGGAAATACTTACATCTTACTTGCAGTGGATTATGTATCCAAATGGATTGAAGCTAAGGCTACTCGAACGAATGATTCTAAAGCAGTTGTGACATTTATCAAGGAAAATATATTCCATAGATTTGGAATACCAAAGGCCATCATCAGTGACAGAGGTATGCATTTTTGCAACAAGGTAGTAGAAACTCTGTTTAAAAAATATCATGTTTCTCATAAAGTTTCTACTGCCTATCATCCTCAAACAAATAGACTTGCTGAAATCTCTAACAGGGAAATTAAGTCTATTCTAGCTAAAGTAGTTAATCCTAATAGGAAAGACTGGAGCCTTAGATTGGGATATGCTTTTTGGGCATATAGAACTGCATTCAAAACCCCTATTGGTATGTCACCATTTAGGTTGGTTTATGGTAAAGCCTGTCATCTACCTGTGGAATTAGAACATAAGGCATTTTGGGCCATTAAACAATGTCATCTTCATCTTGATGACGCACAATCTAATCGAAAATTGCAAATTCAAGAATTAGAAGAGATTAGTGACGAGCGTGTCGTTGCGCTATCAAATTAATACCAAACTCAACCAACTTATGCAGTTAGGGCAAGTAAGGGTCGAACCCACAGGGATTTGTAAAATTTTAGAACAAGTAAACTAATCAAGATTAGGGGGGAAAGATTTGATTTTTATTTTAAAAGAATAAACTTTAAATAACTTTACTCACAAATTAATTAAGAATCAAAGAAAAGAAAAACGTTAGCAAGGACTTTGTATTTTGGTTTTACTTATTCGGGAGTAATCATTGATAATAACCTATTTGAGTAATGACTTAGAATTCCGCGTAGCGCAGCAAATTCCGATTCCTGTATAGTTAGGTTAATTTCCGAGAAGCACGGCAAATTAACTTTAACCTAATTAAACTAAATTATCGAATCGCTCGCATAAAATAGTCAATTAAGTTATTCAGCTCGAGGACAACGTCAACACAAATTACATAAAGTTAATGGCCGATTAAAGTCATACAATTTGTTTCAAACAATTCCCTATCAATTAATCAAACACAGATTTAAATTAATCAATAGTTACTACTTTTGGTTACCGAAAACCGATTCTGCATAACCCTAGTTAATCAATTATGCAAAACAATTAAGATGGCCAATAATAATTGAAATAACATAATTGATAGAATAAAACCAAGAATTGTTCAAATACTCAAATAGAAATAATGATCCCTTGAAAAGATCGGGTTTTTAATTACAAAACGTAAATCTCATATTCCCTGAATAACATAAACCTAATACATGTCCTTGCCAACTAAAAACGTTTACTCACAATCCATAAAAGAAAACATCATAGAAAGATTAAGGGAAAGAGAGAAACTCATTAGACGGAAATCCGATTTCCCGAGAAGCTCCAACCCTTGATCTCCTACAATGCTCGGGAAGAAAATATCTAAGGTGCTTGACCCCCAAAAACTAAGCTATTAAGGCCTATAAATAGTTAGAAAAGGTCCTAGGGTTAGTTACATAAGAGTCCTAATTCAAAACTACTAAAAAACTGCCCAAAATCTTCAATTCGGAGAGTGGACGCGCGTGCTGTCAAAAGTGGACGCGCGAGGCTGTCAGAAACGTCCAAGTGGACGCGTGAGGCTCCAAAACTACTGAGAATGGACGCGTGGATGAATAGTGACGCGTCCACTTCTTCAAGTACGCGTCCAATTGGTTTCTGAGGCGCGTCCACTCCATTTTGCTTGCAAAACAACTTGTTAAGCCTTCTATCTTCCTCCAATGCCTTCTAAACATGTTAAAATACCTTCAAAATACCTGTAAACAAAGATAAAAGTGTAAAGAACCAATTTAAGCACATAAACACACAATTAGGTAGATTTTATCTCAATAAACAACACATTAAGCTTCTAAAAACCAATCTAATTATGGTTCAATCAATTAGAAATGATGCCTATGTTAATTCCTAGATCGCAAAAGAAAAGATGAAATATTACCATGACAAAAATCTTTCAAAGAAAAATTTCAATATTGGTGATAAGTTTCTACTCTATAATTCTCGTCTGAGATTGTTTCTAGGAAAGCTAAAGTCAAGGTGGATTGGCCCATTTGTTATCATTAATATCTTTAATCACGGGTCAGTGGAGGTAAAAAGGTTTCAAACGAGCAAAATTTTTAAAGTGAACGGTCATCTCCTGAAACCTTTTCATGAAGGATTTGTCGGACAAATTATCGATTCCATTGCTTTTGAAGACCCACCACTAGAAAAGAATTTAAATATGTGCTCGTCGAGTCTAATACATTAAACAAGGGCGCTGTGTAGGAGGCAATCCATCGCTTTCTTAAATACTTTTGAATTGTTTGATTTTCCTTTTTCACTTTTTAGCTTGCAAGCCTAGCAGAAATTGTTGAATACGCGTCTTCTCGGATACTGAAAGATGGCATATTTAAGTTAATTAAATGTCCAACAATGATTAAACACGACTTTAAATAGTGTTTAAATAGTGTATAGAGCATGTCATTTCTTGTAAAATACGATTTTTCCTTTTAATAACAACATTTTGTTGTGGAGCATTTCCAACTAAAAAATTGTGAGATATATCATTCTCATCACATAATTTTGTAAAAATACTATTGCAAAACTCTCTACCATTATCACTTCCAATGAAAATAAGTTTGCAACCAATAGTGTTTTGTACTTGTTTAAAGAGTTTGACAAAAGCTTCAAAAAGTTCATATTTACTCAACAAGAATAATATCCAAGTCAATCTAGAAAAATCATCAACATAGACATATAGTTTGCCACCAATTCTCATGGTTCTCATAGGACCAAATAAATCCATATGTACAAGTTCAAGAGGTTTTGAAGTAGAGACATTTTCTTTGATTTGAAAGAGCTCTTGACTTGTTTACATGCATCACAAATATGATCTTTCTCAAAATTAATGTTAGGCAAACCTCTAACATACTAATGCTTTGATAAATTATGCAAAGTATCTATACTAACATGTCATAATTTATAAAGCCAAAGATATGCATCATCATTTTTCAAAGCAATCATTTAACAACTTGTTCAACTAGATCATCAGATAAAGATCATACATATTTTCATTTCTTCGCACTTGCAGATGACTATTCTTGGGCTTGCGGTCGACCAAACTTTTTCTTAGGTCGTCCACAACCTTACTGTCCACTTAGTGGATGATCTATTTTTTCATGCGGTCGACCGGAACCTTCTCAAGGGTCGTCCGCAAGTTTACCAGAACTACCAGTTTTCAATTAAAGACAAAATCCACTTATATCATGTGAACAATCGAATGATATTTATAGTATATTCAGTGTTTATGAGAAAAGTTTGTAAAAGAATTATATCAAACAATATGGCAAGACAACTCAATTATCACTATATGCAATTTACATGTTTCATAAGGAAATAATTTAGCATATACAAAATACAAAATCTAATTAGAGAACTAATCAAGTAATTGTATTAAAAATACTTTTCAACCACATGTAACACATATAACATTATGAACTAGGTTTACATAATTCATAACCAAGAAATTCTTACTAATGATTCAAACTTAAAAGAATGAATTTTTTTTTATTACCTTCATGAAGAACATTTGTACCTTAGTATATCATATTTGATCATGTGGATTGAGCAAATTCTCTTGACATGTTATATTGCTCCTTCATGATCATCATATTGAGTTACCTACAAAGAAGATGAAACTTTTGGTATACAAGTGACTTTGGATCCATGAGAATTAGTCGAATTTGTTTTAACAATCCAAATACATTTTGCACCATTCTCGATTTTCTTCTTGGCATAACATATATTTACCTTATGGTCAAACTTACCACAATAGGTACAACATATTCTTGATGGCATATGAGTATGTGTGTGATGTGTATGATGTACTTTATGATGCGCATGTGAGATATTCTTGTGTGATATATTTTTGTGTGTATGCAAGGCATCATCATGTGTATCAATAAAACCAATACCTCTCTTATCAATAGAGAGTCTTTGAGCACCAAGTAATTTATTCAAATTATCACTACCACATATGAGTTTATGTAAGCTAACACTTAAATCATCTATTCTCAACTTCATAGCATCATAGTCACTCATCATGTCATTCAATATCTTGTTTCTAATAACAAGATCATTATTAGAATTTTCAAGAAATTTTACCCTATCACATAGACCAAGAATATTTTCATCAAGAGTCACTTTGGAAGAAAGCAATAAAGCATTTTCATCAAGTAATTTAGCATTCTCCAATAGCAAATTTTCATTTTGACATTTTAAGAATTTATTCTTCTTGATGACTTTCTTCATTTCATGATAGAGATTAGCAACAAATTCATCTTGATAAAATATAACACAATTATCATCATTGCAATCATTTTCACTAACGTGCAAAGTTTGTGAGGTAGAAGTACTTACCTCATCTTCAAGAACCATAAGACAAGTGTTTGCAAACTCGGATTGATCATTTTCTTCATTTTCTCTTTCTTCTTGATTTGATGTGCAAGTGAATCATTCATGTGCAACTTCAAGTAATCTCCACATTTCATATGCCGAACTACAACCACTAACTTTATTGTATTCATCTAAATCAAGAGCACAACAAAGAATATTCATAGCAATAAAGTTTGAAGTCATTTTCTTTTTATCCTTTTCATCAAACTCATTAAGAGTTTTCTCAACACTTCATCCCTTTATAATCTTAGTGGGAACATAAGGACCATTTATAACAATATTCCATAAATCAAAATCAATGTAGGAAATATAAATATGAATTATATATTTCCATAAAGTGTAATTATAGTCATTTAACAAAGGTGGTCTACTAGTAGAGTAACCCTCACTTATGATATTGTTGTCTATATGAGCCATAAGATCTTTACTTCTAGGTGATTAAACCTCAAACAAGAAGACTTGCTCTAATACCAATTGAAAAACCTAAGAGGGGAGGTGAATTAGGTTTTTACCCGATAGAATAAAACCAAGAATTGTTCAAATATTCAAATAGAAATAATAATCCCTTGAAAAGATCGGATTTTTAATGACAAAACAAAAATCTCATATTCCCGAATAACATAAACCTAATACATGTCTTTCCCAACTACAAAAGTTTACTCACAATCCATAAAAGAAAACATCATAAAAAGATTAAGGGAAAAAGAGAAACTCATTAGTCGGAAATCCGATTTCCCGAGTAGCTCCAACCCTTGATCTCCTACAATGCTCGAAAACAAAATATCTAAGGTGCTTAACACCCGAAACTAAACGATTAATTCCTATAAATAGTGAGAAAAAGGTCCTAGGGTTAATTACACAAGAGTCCTAATTAGAAACTACTTAAAAAGAGCTTAAAACTTCAATTCGGAGAGTGGACGCCCGAGACTTCAAAGTGGACGCCTGAGAGGATTGGGGCGCGTCCACTTGGACGCTTGATGCTGTCAAACTTCTGAGGGTGGATGCGTGTGATCTGGTGGACGTGTCCACTTTCTGGCCTTGCACATCCACTTCCTCTCCATGCGCGTCCACTTCTTCTTTCTTCCAAATATCCATCTTCAAGCTTCCAATCTCTTCCAATTTCGTTCAAACATTTTATAAATATTCCAAAGATCTGAAAAAAAAAGTATAAGTGTAAAGAATCATTAAAATTACCAAAACACATAATTAGCTAGATTTAAACTCAATAAACATCATGATAAACACTAGAAAACCAAGCTAATTATGGTTCAATCACATAGTCATACCAGGAGGATATGAGGTATTAGAATGCTTGTTCAATTTAACATTCTGGTTTAACATGAAACTGCACACTAAACCAATTGGTCTTTTAAATGTTGATCACTACTTTGATAGTTTGTTAGCATTGCTTGACATATCTGTTACACATAAGCTTCTATCTCCAGTAGCATGAAAAATAATTGTATCTGCACGCAAAACCAATGAGCTATTGGATTAATTAGTAACTTTTGTACCAGAGACAGATCCAGAAGTACCTCCCATTAACTAGTCAATTTCCGGTAACAAGCGAAAAAGAGATTCAGTGGATTTAGAGTTAAAGTTGTAAGTTTTTCTTTTTAAATAAATGTGTGTTATTTTCTTTTAAATTAGTAGCGGAATTATATAATTTAAATTGTATATAATTAAGCTGATTGTTATATACAATTTAATGTTGGTGATGCCTTATTTGTTTAAGGCAATTTGATTGAGCATCCTATACACGCTAGTTGGTAGTGGTGTTTAATTAAATTAGATATTAATCTGTCTGAGCTTATCGGGATTAATCTATTTTGTAAGGATAGGAATCTGTCTGAGCTGATCGTGATTCTAAAACCAACTACTTAATAATGTATTTATCTATGATTAATCCCATGAAAAATATAACTTGATACTAGTTCCTTGCTAACGCTTTTTATATCATTTGTATTCTAAATTTCGTTTTAATTCTGTTTACAAAATCCAAAACCTCAAAAATATTTATTTTAATTGTTGTTATTACCTTATTCTCAAAATTCCAAAACTCCCAAAACCTTTTCCGGTTAATGATTTTAATTTAAGAGTTGACAAATCTCTGTGGATTCGATCCCTACTTTCCCTATCTACATAGGAATTGTTAGGTTTAAATTTGAGAGTCGTACGATAGGCTTCGTCAATGCATCATTGTGTTTGTCAGACAGAGCGGGAGCAAGGCCGTATTCCACCAAAGAGTTCTAGTTCTAAGAGGCCAGTTTTTTAGCCTTCTTCTGAGGAAGATTCTGATGATGAGGAGGAGATGGAGCCCGAGATTCCTGATATGCCTACATCTTCTACTGGTTCGTCCAATTCTCGTGAGGATTTGATTCTCAATCAATTAAATCAAATGCATATGAATCAATCTAAGATTCTCGAGAATCAAGTGCTTCAGGAGGCACAATTGAATGCCATTCAGGGGCGACTTGTGGCTATTGAAAAACAAGTCTTGGCACTTCAAGCTTCCCTTCCTCGATCTTTCCTCGGGTGACATCTTTCTTTTTCTCTACTTGTTTTTTGTTTTGTTGTTTTTCTTATATTGATTATGTTGTGACATTGAGGACAATGTCTCGTTCCAATGTGGGGGAATCTTGTTTTTAATGTTTGTGTTTTTCTGTGTTCATTTATTGTTGTTTATGGTTTATGTCTATGTTGTTTAAAAAAAAGTAAAAAAATGTTGTCTCATTTTATGCATCTTTGTGTGTTTGTTATGCCTTATGATGAAAATTATATGTGTTAATTGATAGAGTTTCAATAATATTTGTGCTTTAAATTCTCTATTTAGTATGAGGAATTTTGACACTCTACGAGTTCTTTGTAAAAAGTCAAAATTGTCATTTATGGATGATTTGTGGTTAGTTAATTTGAATTGACATGGCTCACTTTTAGTAAAACAAAATCTTGATTTTTGAAAACACTTTTGACAAGTTTGAATGAGGTTGAGTTTACTTTTGACTTAGCCACATTCATGGTTAATTGTGACACTCTAAAACTTGTTTTCTCACATTCTTGAGGCGAAATATGATTGAATTTGGTTGACTTGGGGATGACATAAGGTCTTCTTTGGACGTTTGAGCCTTTCATGAGCCACCATTTCTATATTATACCCCTTGATCCTATTTTGAGCTTTAATGTTGTGATGGATGAATCCATTATTATCTTTTTTTTCTAAACCTTTGAAAATAATGTTTAAAACCTTTACGTATCATAATTGTCAAGAGATTTCTTTGAAATATCTTTAGAATTGACACTTGTGAAGTGATATACTCATATATTAACTTATTTTTATGCTATTTAATGACTATATTTTGTTTAAAATTCGGTTAATTTTGTTATTTAATGGATATATTTCACGTTTCCCCTCTATTTCTTTGTTTGTAAGTTTTCCAGTGTATTTTAATTCATTATGGAGATAAAAATAAGAAGAAGAAATGTTGGAGAAGTTTTTTTTTAAAAAAAAATCCATGTCATTCTATGACGTGACCCAATAAGAAGATGAAACATGGTGCAATCAGAAGATGACAAGTGTCGCTTCTAGAAGCCGCAATGTGGACCAATAAGGCGCGACACGTGGCAAAGTTTGGGGAAATTAGGCCACCAACTAAATTTTCAAGACTTTGGAGTGCGAAATGACCATTTGGCCCCTGATTTTTGTGTCTATAAATAGGAAGCTTATTTTTATGACTTCTACATCAATTTAGCTCCAATCTTCTCCATTTCTTTTGAAATTTCGTTCTTTTATTATTATCTTCATCTTACTATATTTTCCAGAATTTATAGAATAATATTTCAAGACTTTTTATAATATTTAGTAAAGAAATTCTGTCCGGATAATTTCAATATTTCTAAGGAGTTTATCTTTCAAATTTCTTTCCAATGTTTATAAATTTCATCTTATATTTATTAAATATGTATTGTGAGTAATTTCCTTTTGTTATCAAAGATATGTGTTAAGTAATTAATAAATGAGATTATGAGATAATTTTCTTTGTACTTAATTTTTATTTGGATTTATTTAATTGGACTTATGGTTGGTTTACCCGCCTAATCTTTATTTATTTTGCTTTATGCACTTTAAATATCGCAAATGGATAGCTGAGTCACTTAATTAGTTTAATTTACTTTTATGTCTTTTATTTTCTTTATTATAGAAGGTCGAGCCTCCTAACTAGTTTAATTTCTTTTTATATCTTTAATTTCTTTTATGGAAGGTCGAGCTTCTATACTTTTAGTTTAATTTATTTAAATGACTAATTGAACCGTCTGATTTGTTTAGTTAATATAAATTCAATATTTATATATATATATATATATATTGTGTATTTATTTAATAAACTTATATATATTAATTGAGTATTTATATAATTCCTGTTTTAACCAATATAATTGTGTGAATTAATTGGATTGACAATCTAGTTAATGAATGTGATTATATAGCTAAGATTATTAATCTTGTATTAATGATTCAAGTAGCATCTACTAGTTTAATTGAGTTGCAGCTCTTTGCTGAATTAAATTAGTAACGGAATTATATAATTTAATTTGTATATAATTAAGCTGATTGTTATATACAATTTAATGTTTGTGATGCCTTATTTGTTTAATACAATTTGATTGAGCATACTATTCTTGCTGGTTGGTAGTGATGTTTAATTAAATTAAAGATTAATATGTCTGAGATTATCAAGATTCTAAAACTAACTAATTAATAATGTATTTATCTATGATTAATCCCATGAAAAATATAATTAGATACTAGTTCCTTACTAATGCCTTTTTATATCATTTATATTCTAAATTCATTTTTAATTTTATTCACAAATCCAAAAACCCCAAAAATATTTATTTTAATTGTTGTTATTTTTCTTGTTCTCAAAATACCAAAACCCTCAAAACCTCTTCCGATTAGTGATTTTAATTTAAGAGTTGACAAATCTCTGTGGATTCGATCCCTACTTTCCCTATCTACATAGGAATTGTTAGGTTTAAATTTGAGAGCCGTACATTTAAAAATCCTAAAACATTTGTAGGTAAATTTGTAAATTCGTATCTTAAATTGAGGGAAGTTTAGGGTTTGTAAACCCTAAGTACTCATTTGTAAAAATGAATAAGTTTTTTTAAGAAATTACTAAAATATATCATAAGACTTATTTAAATTCTGTTTCAACCCATATTTTCAAAATTTTAGTTTTTTTCCCCATACTTTCAAAAATTACGATTTGACCCCTGAATTTTTCTAAAATTACAATTTGGCCCCAAACTTTTCCAAATTCGAAAATTACCTTTTTCATATTCCAAAAATGTTCCCAAATCTTTTCAAAATGTCAAATATTTCATTTAACTTTTCAAAAAGCCATTCTTTTCATTTTTATTAGATTATTTATTTATTTATTTAAGACCAATTATTTAGTTTAGTTTTTCAGGGTTCTAATTCATTGAATACTTTCAATGTAAGAAACAAAGACTTAGGGAGCTAATTATTCCACGCAACTTAGCACGCATTTATATCTGCATTTGAAGTGGGAGTTCTAACCTTATTTGATTATTTACATATTTATATTTACATGTTATATGTGCTATTTATTTCATGATTAATTATGCACTTTTAAATTCTATTATGATATGTGTACAATGATTTTATAAATGTGCATATAAATGTTTATTGCATATGTCATCAAACAACAGGGGCTTAGGCTCGATAAAAATGGGACTTATGTCCAATGAAACAAGGGCTTTAGCTCGAATTAAACAAGAGTCTTTGACTCGATCACATACTTTGACTATCTATATTATTATGATATTTGAAATGTGTAAATCCTTGTAAAATTTCATACTTTACTCCCACATACTTAACTCATGCATTATGTTTTTCTAAAATCATTTACAGGCTGATAGGTCAAAAACTCCTGTTTATTTCGAGCTAAAGCCCCTGTTTAATCAGACATAAGTCCCTGTTTTATTGGATCTAAGCCCCTGATTGTTTAATTACATATACAATAGACATTTTATATGCACATTTATAAAATCATTGTACGCATATCATAATAGAATTTAAAAGTGCATAATTAATCATGAAATAAATAGCACATATAACATGTAAATATAAATATGTAAATAATCAAATAAGGTTAGAACTCTCACTTCAAATGCATAATAAATGCGTGCTAAGTTGTGTGGAATAATTAGCTCCCTACGTCTTTGTTTCTTACATTGAAAGTATTCAATCAATTAGAACCTTGAAAAACTAAATTAAATAATTGGTTTTAAATAAATAAATAAATAATCTAATAAAAATGAAAAGAATGGCTTTTTGAAAAGTTAAATGAAATATTTGACATTTTGAAAAGGTTTGGGAACACTTTTGGAATATGAAAAAGGTAATTTTTGAATTTGGAAAAGTTTGGGGCCAAACTGTAATTTTAGAAAAATTCAGGGGTCAAATAGTAATTTTCGAAAGTTTGGGGACTAAAAACGAAATTTTTGAAAATATGGGTTGAAACATAATTTAAATCATTCTTGTGGTATAAAAAGAGAATTTCTAAAAAAATTGGATAAAAATATAATTTTTAAGAAGTTTGAGGGTGAAATTGAAAATTCTAGAAAGATTGGAACTAATTTGGAAATACTAAAACATTTTTAGGTAAATCTATAAATTCATATCTGAAATTGGGGGAATTTTAGAGTTTGTAAACCCTAAGGACTTATTTGTAAAAATGGATAAGTTTTAAGAAAAATTATTAAAATGCCCCTCTATTCCCAAAACCCTAATTTTTCCTCTCTTATTCTTCTCCTCCTAACCCTAGCCACCACCCCCTATCTTGCCACTCCAGCCGCTGCTGCCGCTGCACCCTCTTCCCACTACCGTTGCCGTTTCTCCCTCCCTTCTTCCCCTCAACCGCCGCCCCCTTCTTCCTCTCTTCTCTCTTCTTCTTTTCTTCTCCCTCTTCCCTCTTCTCCTTTCTTCTTCTCTTCTCCTTTTCTTCCTCTTCCTCCTTCCCCCTTCTCCATGGCAGCCCGCCTCCCTCTTCTTCCTCTCTTCTCCCTTCTTCTTCTCTTCTCTCTTCCTCTTCTCCTTCTTCTTCTTTCCCTCCTCTGACTCAAATGATCATCAACAAGATTCTCTACTCCCTTCTTATCTCGGATTTCAAGGTCAAATTTCTGGAGTAAGAGAATCCATCTCAGTAGTTTTGGTTTAGACTTTTTCTTCTTTAACAGGTACTTTAGAACTGCATGATCTGAATAAATAATTACTTTTGTTCCTAACAAATAAGATCTAAATTTTTCTAGAGCAAAAATAACATAGTAGATTTCCTTCTCAGTTGTGGTATAATTGCATTGGGCATCATCAAGTAATTTAGATGCATAATATATCACATGAGGAACTTTATCTATTTTCTAACCTAGAACAGCTCCAACCGCTTTGTCACTAGCATCACACATTATTTCAAAAGGAAAATTCCAATTAAGGGGTTGAATGATAGGTGATGAAATCAATTTCTCTTTTAACAGTTTAAATGCATGTTTACAACCTTCATTAAAATTGAATTTATGTTCTTTTTGTAATAGCTTGCATAAATGTTGAAAAATTTTAGAAAATTCCTTAATAAACTTTCTATAGAATCCAGCATGGCCTAAGAAGGAATCTTACCTCTCTTACCAGTAGAAGGATAAGGAATAGATTTAATCACATCAATCTTTGTGTTGTCAACAGCTAGTTCTTTTGGTGAAACTACGTGCCCTAAAACAATTCCTTGTTCTACCATAAAATGGCATTTTTCATAATTGAGAACAAGGTTAGTTTCAACACACCGTTTAAGCACAAGTTCCAAAGTTTTTAAACATGAATCAAATCAATTTCCATAGACAGTAAAATCATCCATGAAAATTTCAATGATATTCGTGACAAAATTAGAAAATAAGGACATCATGCATCTTTTTAATGTAGCAAGTGCATTGCATAAACCAAAAGGCATTCTTCTATAAGCATAAGTACTGAATGGGCATGTAAAAGTAGTCTTACCTTGGTCTTCTGGAGCAATAGCAATCTGAAAATAACCAGAATAACCATCAAGGAAACAATAATGAGAACGACTAGATAGACGTTCTAACATTAGATCCATGAAAGAAAGGGGAAAATGGTCTTTCCTAGTTGATGCATTAAATTTTCTGTAGTCTATGCAGACTCTCCAACCGTTTTGTACTCTAGTAGGAACTTTCTCACCTTCAGAGTTTTCCGCAATAGTTATTCCACTTTTCTTTGGAACAACATGTACAGGACTTACCCAATGTGAATCTGTGATTGGATAGATGACACCAGCATCAAAAAGTTTTAGAATTTCAGCTTTTACTACTTCCATCATAAGAGGGTTTAGTCTCATTTGTGACTCTCTGGTTGGCTTAGCTCCATCTTATAACAATATACGGTGCATGCATGTTGATGGCCTAATACCTTTAATGTCAGCTAAAGTCCAGCCAATGGCAGTCTTGTTGTCCCTAAGCACAGAAACTAACCTCTCTTCTTGGGAAGATGAGAGATTGTTAGCAATAATTGCATGTAAAGCATTACCTTCACTCAAATATGCATATTTCAAATGAAAAGGTAAAGCTTTAAGCTCAAGTGACGGAGGACAAACAATAGATGGTAAAATTTTATCATGTTAGCTAGGTAATGCAATTTTAGAATTACTAACAGGACAAATAGATAAATCCTTGATAGCTTGTTTGAGTTCATTATCACATTCTACAGATAAAGTGTCAAGAACATTTTCATCTATGCTCAAGTTCATAATGGATTGCATCATTTCAGTGTAGCTCAAATAAAAATATCTTCAATAAGTGGATATATAATATCCACAACAGAAACTGTAGAACATTTATCAGAAGGGTACTTCATGGCATTAAATATGTTAAAAGAAATTTTATCACCATCAAATTCCATTGATAAAGTACCTTCATTAACATCAATTTTAGTTCTAGCAGCTTTCAGAAATGGTCTACCTAACAGAATAGGTGACTGTGATGAACAAGTATTTTGGCTATCCTCAGTTTTCAAAATGTAGAAATCTGCAAGGAATACTAAGTCATTTACTTTAACCAGTACATCTTCTATTACTCCTTTTACATAAGCCACATACCTATCAGCTAACTGAATAACAATTCTAGTAGGCTTCATTGGTCCCAAATTTAAAGAGTTATAGATTGTATAAGGCATAACATTAATAGAGGCTCCTAAATCTAGCATACAACCTAAGACTACCTTATCACCAATTGTATAAGGGATAGTGAACATACCTGAATCTTTCTGCTTTAGAAACTTAGCATAACGAGGAATTTGTCTTTTTGTATCCAAAAGAGGAATGTTGACTTCAACTTTCTTGAAGATCTCCAGAACATCTTTTTCTTTCTCATCTTTCTTGTTCTTAGTTAACCTATTAGGAAAAGGATGACTTACCTTGGGCATATAAGAAGAAGATTCTCCTATTTGAGGAACTTTGTTGAAAGATGTTGGGCTTGAAATAGGTGCTTTCTCCGTGCCTTTATTTTTCTCTGGTCTCTTGGATTCTTCCAACACTTTACCACTTCTTAATGTTACGACACTAGCATTTTTCTCTGGGATTGAGTGGTTGTGATGGAAGTTTATTGAAAATCTGTGTTTTCAATTGACCTAACTCAGAAGCCATTTGTCCTACCTGATTCTCCAAGTTGTGAACGCTGGACTTTGTATCCTTTTGGAAGGACATGGTATCTCTCTGAAAAGATATAGAACTTGAGGCTAGGGATTTCACCATATCTTCTAAAGACATAATCTGTTGTTGGTTCTGAGGAGGTTGAGGAGGATTTTGGTGTTGATTAGTAACAAAACCTGGTGGGTTCATTGGTGGCCTAACCCCTTGGTTACTCCATCTAAAGTTAGGATGGTGAAAAACCTAAGAGGGGGGGTGAATTAGGTTTTTATCCGATTTTTAAACTTAATTCAATAAAACACCTCTTTGACAACAAATATCAAACACTTGGTGTGCTAGTTGTGTGAGAAATAATGTGTTCAAGTAAAATGCAGAAATTAGAGCAATGAACACAATGATTTATAGTGGTTCGGTTTATCCAACAAAACCTAATCCACTACCTTGAGTTACCTACTCAAGGATTTATCAAATCCCTTCACTAATCAAATAAATGAGATTACAAAAGAGGCTCACCCAATTCACCTTAGGGTTTTACAAATAACCTCTCAAACCAATCAAGGCTCACTCAACCCTTGAGTTTTACAACACAACCTTGATTATACAATAATCCCACCACTCTCCTTAGTGAATCCTAACACAACAATTCAATTCAAGGTTCACCCAAAGGTTTTACAAACAAACCTTGAATACAAAACAACCTATACAAGGCTCACCCTAACACTTAGGGTTTTATGCTACTTGCAACCTTGATACAATTACAATCAATAATAATAAGAGAGAGTTTGATAGATATCACCTTAATGTGAAGATATATCAATTTGAATCACAATCACCTCTTTGAGTAATGGCTTGTCAAGATTGCTCAAAATACACCTTTGAATGTAAAAACCCTTCTTTAATGATTTTAACAAGATTGATGTTTAGAAAGGGTTTTGGAATGTTTCTAAGATGTTATAGGATGAAGATATACAATGTTTTTGTTCAAAAAATCTTCTTAGAAAGAATTCCAAAGGTTTTGGTATTTAAAGGTTTGTTCCCAACGGTAAAAAATGAAGCTGTTGGAAACCCACTCAGGAAGTGCGGTCGACCGCAAATCAGACTTGGTCGTCCGCACCATCATCCTCAAGTTCACTGGACAACCACCGGATGATGATTTTTCATCCTCCGGTCGACCGGATTTCACCTGCGGTCGACCTCACTTCACCTGCGGTCGACCTCATGGTCATCCACAGGTTGGCAGATGAACAAATTTGACAACACATGCATCCACAAGATAAACTAACTTATGGATGATACCTGGACCATTTTAGGTCGACTGAAACATGTTCATTTGTGTATCAACAATACTCTAACACACAAATGATGATTTCAATCAACCATATAAGTTATGGTATCAATCCAACAAGAGTTTATCAACCATTTAAGTTTTGAAATCAAGATGCATGGTTTTCGAAATACCAAAACATATTTTAACATATTAAAAACATTTTGAAAAAACATTTTAAGTTCATAGAGCAACCTTTAGAAACCATTACTCAATTAGAGGTAGAACTAGAGATATCAAAAAATATAACTCTAAGACTATACCTCTAGTTCCTATCTAATCCAATAAAAGCTAGTCTTCAAATCTTGATAGTCTTGACTTGTATACTTCCTTGAAGACTTGAAATCTTGTTGTTGCATGGATTAGATCATGAATCCAAAAACTCTATCACTTGTACAAATAAGACATTAGTCCTCATCAATGTTTGTCATTAATCAAAATTAAGACATTAAAAGCTTTAGGGCTTTCAGATTGTGTCTTCTCTAAGGTTGGTTCTGAAAATTACCCATGGCATTGGCTTGTTCCTCTTGAAATAGTGTATGACAAGAATCTGTAGGATAGTCATTGCCTAAACAAATTCCACATGCTTTTTCCGGTGCATTGATTCTTTTCCCAACTAATTGACCAACTAAATTAGTAAGATGATCTAGTCTTTGCTCAATTTGTGTAGATGATGATGCATCTACTTCATTTACCTTTCTTACGGTATCATTTTTTGTGTTAAAAGATTGTGAATTAGCAGCCATATTAGCTATTAATTCACGTGCAGCTTGTGGGGTTTTATCTGAAAGAGCACCACCACTAGCGGGATCAATAGTCATCCTGTCATAAGAAATCAAACCCTCATAAAAATATTGAATTAATAATTGTTCAGGTATTTTATGATGAGGACAACTAGCACATAATATTTTAAATCTTTCCCAATATTCATACAATGTTTCACCAGTATGTTGCCTTATGCCGCTTATGTCTTTTTGGACTATTGCAGTTCTAGATGAAGGATAATATTTAGCTAGAAAAGCTTTTTGCATTCCAGTCCAATCTTGAATAGATTCCGAAGGCAAATCATATAACCAATCTTTTGCACTATTTAGTAAGCTAAAAGGAAAAGAACGCAGTTTAAGAACTTCTTCTCTTGTACCTTATTGTTTCAAATTAGTGCAAATAAATGAAATACATTAATGTGCATAAGTGGATCTTCTCCAAGTAATCTATTAAATGTTGGCAAACATTGTATAAAACCAGTATGCATTTTAAAATTAGCATCAACTTGTGGAAAAATAATGCATAAAGGTTGTTCATCAAGAGTAGAAGCAGTGAGTTCTTTTAAAGATCTTTTATTCAAAGCCATATTAAATAAATGAGCAGGAAGAATATCACCAAAAATAAGTTGCGTATCCGGTTGATTTTCTATTTTTCCTTCTTCAAGATCCATAACTTGTTCCCTGATCTCAACTGGTGTTTTACTCCCTTATTCTTCCCCGGTGATGTTACAACTTCTTAAGTGCATACAACAATGAACTTGTTGTCTAGTGTCACCAAAGGAATGAAATTTGTATCTCAATATCACCAAAAGAATGAAATCTGTAACAAAATAAAATGATTAACAATTTTAATAGAAGAAATTAAAACAAATCCCCAGCAGCGGCACCAAAATTAGACGAAGCCTGTCATACGGTTCTCAAATTTAAACCTAACAATTCCTATGTATATAGGGAAAGTAGGGATCGAATCCACAAAGATTTGTCAACTCTTAAATAAAAATCATTAACTGGAAAGGTTTTAGGGGTTTTGGTATTTTGAGAATAAGGTAATGACAACAATTAAAATAAATATTTTTGCGGTTTTGAATTTTGTAAACAGAATTAAAACAAAATTTGGAATAAAAATGATATAAAAAACGTTAGTAAGGAACTAGTATCAAGTTATATTTTTCATGGGATTAATCATAGATAAATACATTATTAAGTAGTTGGTTTTAGAATCCCGATCAGCTCAGACAGATTCCTATCCTTACAAAATAGATTAATCCCGATAAGCTCAGACAGATTAATATCTAATTTAATTAAACACCACTACCAACTAGCGTGTATAGGATGCTCAATCAAATTGCATTAAACAAATAAGTCATCACCAACATTAAATTGTATATAACAATCAGCTTAATTATATACAATTTAAATTATATAATTCTGCTACTAATTTAATTAAGTCAAGAGCTGCAACTCAATTAAACTAGTAGATGCTACTTGAATCATTAATACAAGATTAATAATCCTAGCTATATAATCACATTCATTAACTAGATTGTCAATCCAATTAATTCACACAATTATATTGGTTAAAATAGGAATTATATAAATACTTAATTAATATATATAAGTATATTAAATAAATATACATATATATATAGAAAGAAAGATTGGATTTATATTAACGAAATAAATTAGGCGGTTCAACCGGCTATTTAAATAAATTAAACTAAAAGTATGGAGGCTCGGCCTTCCATAAAAAAGAGAATTAAAGACATAAAAATATATTAAACTGGTTAGGAGGCTCGGCCTTCCATAATACAGAAAATAAAAGACATAAAAGTAAATTAAACTAATAGGTGGCTCGACAATCTATTTGTGATATTTAAAGTGCATAAAGCAAAATAAATAAATATTAGGCGGGTAAACAGACCATAAGTCCAGTTAAATAAATCCAAATAAAAATTAAGTACAAAAGAAAATTACTCACAATACATATTTAATAAATATAAGATGAAATTTATAAACATTAGAAAAAAAATTTGAAAGATAAACTCTCCGGAAATATTGAAATTATCCAGACAGAATTTCTTTACTAAGTATTACAAAAAGCCTTGAAATATTATTCTAAAAAATCTGGAAAATACACTAAGATGAAGACAATAAAAGAAATAAATTGCAAAACAAATGAAGATTGAAGCTAAATTGGTGTCTAAATCATAAAAATAAGCTTCCTATTTATAGCCACAAAAAATCAGGGGAAAAATGGTCATTTTGCACCCCCAAAGTCTTGAAAATTTAGTTGGTGGCCTAATTTCCCAACTTCGCTACATGGCGTGATGCGGAGCATAGAGATGTCATTAATGGAAATTCGAGTTCAAGCACAAATAAGAAGAAGCTGGATCCTTTGAGCTATGATGGAGGTCCAATTACAAGAGCTAGAGCTAAACAGATGAAAGATGCACTCAATGGGCTTATTTTGTGTTATTTGGATCAATCTGCTCAAGAGGGAAATTGCATGGGCTGTCCAAGACTTGTGAATTTAATTAGATTTGATACAAAAGAGAAGAAAGTCCAATTACAAGCCCACCAAACTTAAGAATTTCGTCCAGCCCATAAGGATTTTAGGGTTTATTTGTTTTCTATAAGAATTTGGAAATCTTGGCAGATTTGGTACCTATTAGATTTATTGTTTTATTTGTTTTCCTTTTTGAATAAGGAAATCTGGGTAGATTTGATATCTTAGTAGATTTGGTTTCCTTTTTTAAATAAGTAGAGTTCCTAATCAAACAAGGATTTGAACTCTTTCTTCTATATATGTAATTGGAACAATTCAGATGATAATGATTGAATACAATTTTGAGTTTTCTCTTAAAAGTTCTTATGAGAGCTTTGCTTTGAAATTCTCTAAGAATTTCGCCACTTATAATTAGGGTTCTTAGTTGTTTGATAACTAAAGGCTCCTAATTCGTGATCTTTGGTAATAGTATCAAGAGTTTGTTACGGGTCTTGTTTGATAGATAAGCAAGGATCGTATCAGTTTGGTATCAGAGCCTAGGTTGCGGGAAACAGGTTGTTCTATAACCTTCTTATCCTTTTGTTTCAGTTTGGAAAAAAAAACGAAAAAAAAAAAAGATTGAGAAAGTTGATTTCAAGTTTCAGAAAAAAAAATCAAAGATTCGTTCTTGTTGTTTGAGTCCAAGTTTGGGGCAAAAAAAAAAAAAAAAAAAAAAAAAAGGGTTACAGATTCATTCTTTTCACCAAAGATCCATTCTTTTCGTTTGAGTTTTGGTTATCAAAGACTAAGAACTCATTCTTAGTGATTTGTAAAGGCTTAGCTCAAATAAGAACTTCAAAGAGAGGCTGTTGTGTGGTCAAATTTGGTGAGATCAATAGAGGGATTCAAAAACAGTCGAGTGAAACACGTGAGGGAGAGTTAGTTTAGGATTTTCCTTTTCTAACATTTTTATTGCAGGTTTTTTACATCATGGAATCAAAAGATAGACTTACCTTAGAGGCAATACAAGGAATGATGCAAAAGATGTTGTCACAACAAGAAGATCTTGCTAGTGACAACCAGAAATTGAAAGAAAGATTGGGGAGAATTGAGCAAGGCACTTCAAGTCGTGCTCAATCTGGAGGAACAAAACGAAATCTCATGGATGAATTAGAAGATGAATTTGACGCAGATTCTACACGTTTCAACAAAGAAAAATCTAAAGATGGGAACTTGGGGTCAATCAAGATGATGATTCCATCTTTCCAAGGCAAGAGCAATCCAGAAGCATATTTAGATTGGGAAAAGAAGGTCGAACGTGTGTTTGAATGTCATAACTACACCGAAGAGAAGAAGGTAAAATTGGCTGTTGTAGGTTTTACTGATTATGCAAGTGTGTGGTGGGATCAGCTCTCAACTTCTAGGCGTAGGAGTGGAGAAGGTTCAATCTCTTCATGGTTTGAGATGAAAACAATTATGAGGAGGAGATTTGTACCACAACATTATTATAGAGAGTTGTACAATCTTTTACAGAGATTGAACCAAGGATCAAAGAGCGTTGAAGAGTATCATCAAGAGATGGAGATGGCCATGATTCGAGCCAATGTTGAGGAGGACAAGGAGGCTACTATGGCACGATTTCTTTCTGGTTTAAATCGTGACATTGCTAACCTGGTTGAATTGCATCATTATGTTGATTTTGAGGATATGGTACACATGGCAATTAAGGTTGAGAAGCAATTAAAGATGAGGAACAAATCTGGTTTGACTTCTACTTCTTCATGGAAGTCGAATTGGAAGGGAAACAAAGGTGGAGATTCAAATTCAAGCAAGGACAGATTTGAAGCAAATAAAAGTAAAGATGTTTCTACAACAAAAATACAACCTAAGGATGATAAATCTAAGGGTTCCTTGAGAGATCTGAAGTGCTTTAGATGCTTGGGATATGGACATAGGCAAGCCCAATGTCCTACTGTAAAGGTGATGGTTATACGAAATGGAGAAGTGGTGAGTGAAGATGAGGGAGATAATTTTGACTACAGTGACATGCCACTATTAGCAGAAGATTCAGAGGAAGCAGATGATGGAGAAACAGCCCCTGAAGGATCAGTTTTCAGCTTGGTCACAAGACGAGCACTAAGCATCCAATCCAAAGAGGATGAGGTACAACGTGAAAACATATTTCATACTAGATGCTTCATACATGATAAACTGTGTAGCATGATCATTGATGGGGGTAGTTGTACTAATGTTGTTAATGCTAGTTTAGTTGATAAATTGGGATTGAAAACAACTAAACACCCTAATCCCTATAGATTGCAATGGCTAAACAATACTGGAGATCTTAGGGTTACAAGGCAATCATTGATATCTTTCTCAATTGGACGTTATTCTGATCGGGTTTTATGTGATGTTGTTCCCATGCATGCTACTCATATATTATTGGGACGACCTTGGCAGTATGATAGGCGAGTTATGCATGATGGCTTCACTAATCGATATTCTTTTGTGATGGATGGACGACCTATTAAGTTGCTGCCCATGTCACCTAAAGAGGTGTTTGAAGATCAGAAAATATTGAGTGAATGTGAGAGTGCACAAAAAAAAAAGAAGATGCACGAGCAAAAGGAGAGCTGTGAGAAAAGCCATGAGAGGCGTGAGAAAAGAGAGGAAAAAGGAGAGGAAACAGAGGGGATGTGCCATGAGGAAAAGAATCTTGAGAGGGCACATGCAAAAGGAGAGAATAGTGTGCAAAGAGTGGCTAAACAAGAGGTAAAAGGCAATTTCTATGCAAGAGAGGGTGAGGTCCGAAAGGCCTATCTATCTAGGCAATCTATGCTTCTTTTGGTATTCAAAGGAGCGAATTTAACTATTTCTTCTAACCCAGATCTCTCTTCTCTTCCTAGTTCTTTTCAAACTTTGTTGCAGGAATTTGAAGAATTGTTTCCTGAAACTATGCCAGAAGGCTTGCCACCACTTAGAGGGATTGAACACCAAATTGACTTCATTGCTGGAGCACAAATTCCAAACCGACCAGCTTATAGAAGCAATCCTGAAGAAACCAAGGAGTTACAAAGGCAAGTGGATGAATTGTTATCTAAGGGTTTGATCAAAGAAAGTATGAGTCCATGTGCAGTACCCGTGTTGTTGGTGCCTAAAAAAGATGGTTCTTGGCGAATGTGTGTTGATTGTCGAGCAATTAACAAAATTACGGTGATGATTCGAGGGCGAATCCTTTTGAGGAAAGGGGGAGTGATGCGGAGCATAGAGATGTCATTAATGGAAATTCGAGTTCAAGCACAAATAAGAAGAAGCTGGATCCTTTGAGCTATGATGGAGGTCCAATTACAAGAGCTAGAGCTAAACAGATGAAAGATGCACTCAATGGGCTTATTTTGTGTTATTTGGATCAATCTGCTCAAGAGGGAAATTGCATGGGCTGTCCAAGACTTGTGAATTTAATTAGATTTGATACAAAAGAGAAGAAAGTCCAATTACAAGCCCACCAAACTTAAGAATTTCGTCCAGCCCATAAGGATTTTAGGGTTTATTTGTTTTCTATAAGAATTTGGAAATCTTGGCAGATTTGGTACCTATTAGATTTATTGTTTTATTTGTTTTCCTTTTTGAATAAGGAAATCTGGGTAGATTTGATATCTTAGTAGATTTGGTTTCCTTTTTTAAATAAGTAGAGTTCCTAATCAAACAAGGATTTGAACTCTTTCTTCTATATATGTAATTGGAACAATTCAGATGATAATGATTGAATACAATTTTGAGTTTTCTCTTAAAAGTTCTTATGAGAGCTTTGCTTTGAAATTCTCTAAGAATTTCGCCACTTATAATTAGGGTTCTTAGTTGTTTGATAACTAAAGGCTCCTAATTCGTGATCTTTGGTAATAGTATCAAGAGTTTGTTACGGGTCTTGTTTGATAGATAAGCAAGGATCGTATCATGGCGCGTCCTCATTGGTCCAAATTGTGGCTTCTAGAAATGCCACTTATCAGCTTCTCATTGCGCCACGTCATCGACTGACATAGATTTTTTTTTTAAAAAAAAAACTTCTCAAACATTTCTTCTTCTTCTTTTTATCTCCATAATGAACTAAAATACACTGAAAAACTTACAAACAAAGAAATAGAAGGGAAACGTAAAATATATCCATTAAATAACATAATTAACCGATTTTCAAACAAAACATAGTCATTAAATAACATAAAAATCAGTTAATTTATAAGTACATCAATAGGTACTTTAGAAATGAATGATCTGAATAAACAATCACTTTTGTTCCCAACAAATAAGATCTAAATTTTTTTAGAGCAAAAATAACATAGTAGAGTTCCTTCTCAGTTGTGGTAAAATTGCATTGGGCATCATCAAGTAATTTATATGCATAATATATCACATGAGGAATTTTATCTATTTTCTGACCAAAATAGCCCCAATCACTTCGTCACTAGCATCACACGTTATCTCAAACAACTTAAATGCTTGTTTACAACCTTCATCAAAATTGAATTTATGTTATTTTTGTAATAACTTGCATAAATGTTGAACAATTTTAGAAAAATCATTAATAAACCTTCTATAGAATCCAACATGGCCTAAGAAAGATCTTAGCTCTATTACCGTAAAAGGATAAGGAATAGATTTAATCACATCAATCTTGGCTTTGTCAACAACCAGACCTTTTGGTGAAACTACATGCCCTAAAATAATTACTTGTTCTACTATAAAATGACATTTTTCATAATTGAGAACAATGTTAGTTTCAATATACCGTTTAAGCACAAAGTTCCAAATTTTCTAAACAGGAATCAAATGAATTTCCATAGACCGTAAAATCATCCATGGAAATTTCAATGATATTAGTGACAAAATCAGAAAATAATGGCATCATGCATTTTTGAAAAGTAGCATGTGCATTGCATAGACCAAAATACATTATTCTATAAGCATAAGTACCAAATGGACAAATAAAAGTAGTCTTACATTGGTCTTCTATAGTAATAGCAATTTGAAAATAACCAAAATAATATCAAGGAAACAATAAGAAGAACAATTAGATAGACGTTCTAACATTTGATCCATGAAATGAAGGGGAAATGGTATTTCCTAGTTGATGCATTTAGTTTCCTGTAGTCTAAGCAGACTCTCCAACCATTTTTCATTCTAGCAGGAACTTTCTCACCGTCAGAGTTTTCCACAATAGTTATTCCACTTTTCTTTGGAACAACATGTACAGGACTTACCCAATGTGAATCTATGATTGGATAGATGACTAGCATCAAGAAGTTTTAGAATTTCAGATTTTACTACTTCCATCATAGGAGAGATTAGTCTCATTTGTGACTCTCTGGGTGGTTTAACTCCATCTTCTAACAATATACGATGCATGCATGTTGATGGGCAAACACCTTAGTGGTCGGCTAAAGTCCAGACGATGGCAGTTTTGTTGTCCCTAAACACATAAACTAACCTCTCTTCTTGGGAAGATAAGAGATTGTTAGTAATAATAACAGGTAAATCACATTACCTTCACTCAAATATGCATATTTCAAATGAAAAGGTAAAACTTTAAGCTCAAGTGACGAGGGACAAACAACAGATGGTAAAATTTTATCATGTGAGCTAGGTAATGCAATTTTAGAATTACTAACATGACATGTAGATAAATCCTTGATAATTTGTTTAAGTTCATTGTCACATTCCACATGTAAAGTGTCAAGAACATTTTCATATATACTCAAGTTCATAATTGATTGCATTATTTCAATGTAGCTCAAATTAAATATATCTTCAATAAGTGGATCTATAATGTTCACAACAGAAACTGTAGAACATTCATCAAAAAGGTACTTCATGGCATCAAATATGTTAAAAGAAATTTTATCACCATCAAATTCCATTGATAAAGTACATTCATTTACTTCAATTTTAGTTCTAGCAGTTTTCAGAAATTGTCTACCAAACATAATAGGTGACTGTGATGAACAAGTATTTTGGCTATTCTCAGTTTTTAAAATGTAGAAATCTGCAAGGAATACTAAGTCATTTACTTTAACTAGTACACCTTCTATTACTCCTTCTGGATAAACCACATACCTATTAGCTAATTGAATAACAATTCTAGTAGGCTTAACTGATCCCAAATTTAAGGAATTATAGATTGTATAAGGCATGAAATTAATAGAGGATCCTAAATCTAGCATACAACCTGAGACTACTTTATCACCAATTGTACAAGGGATAGCGAACATACCTGGATCTTTATGTTTTAGAGGAAATTTCTATTGGAAAACAACATATACACATTCCCCCACACTGATTCTTTCGTTACCTTTAAGCTTCTTCTTGTTGGTACAAAGTTCTTTTAGGAACTTAGCATAACTAGGAATTTGTCTTATTGCATCCAAAAGAGGAATGCTAACTTCAACTTTCTTGAAGATTTCAAGAACATCTTTCTCTTCCTCATCTTTCTTGTTCTTGGTTAACCTATTAGGGACATAAGAACTTACCTTGGGAATAGAAGAAGAAGATTCTCCTATATGAGGAACTTTGTCGGAAGATGCTGGGCTTGAAATAAGTGTTTTCTTTGTGCATTTATTCTCTTTTGGCCTTTTGAATTATTCCAACACTTTACCACTTCTCAATATTACAACACTAGCATTTTTCTCTGGGATTGAGTGCTTATGATGGAAGTTTATTGAAAAGTTTTATTTTAAATTGACCTAACTAATAAGCCATTTGTTCTACCTGATTCTTCAAATTGTGAATGTTGGACTTTGTATCTTTTTGGAAAGACATGGTATCTCTCTAAAATGATACAGAACTTGAAGCTAGAGATTTCACCATATCTTCTAAAGACATACTCGGTTGTTGGTTTTGATGAGGTTGAGGAGGATTTTGGTGTTGTTTAGGAACAAAACCTGGTGGGTTCATTGGTGGTCTAACACATTGGTTCCTCTATCTAAAGTTAGGATAATCTTTCCACCTTTTATTGTATGTGTTGGATAATGGATTGTGTTTTCTCTAAGGTTGGTTATAAAAATACCCATGGCATTGGCTTGCTCCTCTTAAAAGAGAGTAGGACAAAAATATGTAGAGTGGTCATTGCCTAAATAAATTCCACAAGCTTTTACATGGTATCTCTCTGAAAAGATATAGAACTTGAGGCTAGGGATTTCACCATATCTTTTAAAGACATACTCTGTTGTTGGTTCTGAGGAGGTTGAGGAGGATTTTGGTGTTGATTAGGAACAAAACCTAGGGGGTTCATTGGTGGCCTAACCCTTTGGTTACTCCATCTAAAGTTAGGATGGTCTCTCCACTCTTTATAGTATGTGTTGGAGAATGGATTGTGTCTTCTTTGAGGTTGGTTCTGAAAATTATCCATGGTGTTGGCTTGTTCCTCTTGAAATAGTGTAGGACAAGAATCTTTAGGATGATCATTGCCTAAACAAATTCCACATACTTTTACCGGTGCATTGATTCTTTTCCCAACTAATTGACCAACTAAATTGGTAAGATGATCTAATATTTGCTCAATTTGTGTAGATGATGATGTATCTACTTTATTAAGTTTCTTGACAGTATCATTCCAAGTGTTAAAAAATTATAAATTAGCAACGATGTTAGCAATTAATTTGCCTGCAGCTTGTGGGGTTCTATGTGAAAGAGGGCCACCACTAGCTGCATCAATTGTCATTCTTTCATAAGAAATCAAACCCTCATAAAAATATGGAATTAATAATTGTTCAGGTATTTAACAATAAGGACAACTAGCACATTATCTTTTAAATCTTTCTCAATATTCATACAATGTTTCACCAGTTTGTTGCCTTATGCCACTTATATCTTTTTGGATTATTGCAGTTCTAGATGCAGAATAATATTTAGCTAGAAAAGCTCTTTGTATTCCAGTTCAATTTTGAATAAATCCAGAAGGCAAATCATATAACCAATATTTTGCACTATTTTGTAAGCTAAAAGGAAAAGAATGCAGTTTAATCACTTCATCTCTTGTGCCTTCTTATTTCAAATTAGTGCAAATAAAATGAAATTCCTTAATATGTCTAAGTGGATCTTCTCCAGGTAATCCATCAAAAGTTGGCAAACATTGTATAAAATCAGTATGCATTTTAAAATTAGCATCAACTTGTGGAAAAATAATGCATAATGGTTGTTCATAAATAGTAGGAGCAGTGAGTTCTTTCAGAGATCTTTGATTCAAAGCCATATTAAAAAGATGAGTAAGAAAAATATCACTAGAAATAAATTGGATATTCAGTTGATTTTTTTATTTGCCTTATTCAAAATTCGTAGCTTGTTATTTGATCTCAACTGGTGTAAAAGCCCAAAAGCTTTTAATGTCTTAATTTTGATTAATGACAAACAATTATAAGGTCTAATGGCTTAATTGCTTAAGTGTTGGTCTTTTAGGATTCATATGTCTAATCCATGCAAGATCAAAGTTTCAAGTCTTCAGGAAAGATCGTTTGTTGTCAAGCGTTAAAGATAAGCAATTTCTGGATTATATAGGATCTAGATGTGTAGTGCTATTTCTTTCTATATCTATTAGGTATCTCTAGGTCTACCTCTATGAGTAATAATTTCTATAGGTTGCTCAATAAAAATGAAATGTTTTTCAAAATACACTTCATATAGAGGAAACATGAGTTGGGTTTTTTAAATAATTTTCAAAATACACGCACTTACTTAAAATTTTATGTAATGTATTCCACAAACTCTTCAAGTTGATTGGAATCTTGTTTTGCATAGTTTGAATGCATGTGCGGTCGACCTAACTACAGTGTGGTCGACCGCAGATCATGCGGTCGACCTAACCTCTCAGTTGATCGTCCGCAGAATGTCCAGACCTCTCTAGATCACTTGTGAATGATGGTGTAGTCGATCGGACTACTCAGATCATCGTCCGCAATATGTCCAGAGCTCTCTGCAACACGTACAAATGATGGTGTGGACGACCCGTCTGATATGCAGTCGACCGCACTTCTCCTAAGTGGGATTCCAACAGACATTTTTATGACTGTTGGAGCACACGTATAAATATCCAATTGTTTGAAAAACTCGAATCAATGACTTTTTGAGCAAAAATCTGAGTCTTACTCTATATAGAACATCTTGAAATCATTTTGGAACCCAAATATAACATTCACATTGTGAAATTTTCAAAATAAGGGTTTATACTAAATCATTGGTGTTCTTGAGCAATCTAGAAGAAAGTATTACACAATGAGGTATTTATGCTTTAAATTGATATATCATCACACTAAAGTGATATGTATATCAAATTATTCCTTTTCTTATATTGTATGTTTTATTCATGGTTGCATTAAGCTTAAAACTCTAAGGGTTAGAGTGAGCCTTGTATTAAGTGTATCTATTTAATTAATTGTTGTATTAGATATAGGTGTGTAATCAATGTTGTTTTGTAAAACTCAAAGAGTTGGATGAACCTTGATTGGGTAAGAGGTTTGTGTTGTAAAACCCTAAGGGAATTGGGTGAGCCTCTATTGTAATCTCTTGTACTAATTTAGCGAAAATTTTTGTGAAATCCTTGAGTAGAGAGCTCAAGATAGTGGATTAGGTTTTGTTAGATGAACCGAACCATTATAAATCGTTGTGTTGTTTGTCAATTTCTTGAACACATTATTTCACATACTGGTTGAGCACCAAGTGTTTGTTATTTGTTGTCTTAGAAAGTAGTGTTTGAATTAAGTTTGGAAAAATCGATTAAAACCTAATTCACCCCCCCTTTAGGTTTTTCATGGTGTTTTACTCCATTGTTCTTTCCCGTTGATCTTACCACTTCTTAAGTGCATACAATAATGAACTTGTTGTCTGGCATCACCAAATGAATGAAATCTGTAACAAAATAAAAAGATTAAAAATTTTAATAGAAGAAATTAAAACAAATCCCCAGCAACAGCGCCAAAATTTGACGAAGGCTTTCATATGGCTCTCTCAAATTTAAACATAACAATTCTTATGTAGATAGGGAAAGTAGGGATCGAAACCATAGAGATTTTTTGACTCTTTAATTAAAACAATTAATCGAAAAAGGTTTTGGTATTTTGAGAAGAAGAAAATAACAATAATTAAAATAAACATTTTTGGAGTTTTTGGATTTATAAATATAATTTAAAAGGATTTTGGAATGCAAATTATATAAAAGACATTAGCAAAGAACTAGTATCAAGTTATATTTTTCATGAGATTAATGATGGATAAAGACATTATTAAGTAGTTGGTTTTAGAATTTCGATCAATTCAGACAGATTCATATCTTTACAAATTAGATTAATCCCGATCAGGCTAGACAGATTAATCTCTAATTTAATTAAACACCACTGGTTGGTTGATCGTGATTAATCTAATTTGTAAGGATAATAATCTGTCTGAGCTTATCGGAATTCTAAAACCAATTACTTAATAGTGTATTTATCTATGATTAATCCCATGAAAAATATAACTTGATACTAGTTTCTTACTAACATCTTTTACATCATTTATATTCTAAATTCTTTTTTTCTATTTACAAACTCTAAAAACCTAAAAAATATTTCATTTAATTATTGTTATTTTCTTATTCTCAAAATATCAAAATCCCAAAACCTTTTTCGATTAATTGTTTTAATTTAAGAGTTGACAAATATATGTGGATTCAATCTCTACTTTCCCTATCTACATAATAATTGTAAGGTTTAAATTTGAGAGTCGTATGACTGGCTTCGTCAATGGTTGTTTATCAAAAGTGGGAGCAGTGAGTTCTTTAAAAGATCTCTGATTTAAAGTTATATTTAAAAGATAAGCAAGAAGAATATCATCATAAATAAGTTGAGTATCTGATTGATTTTCTGCTATGTCTTTCAATAATTGTAGTCGTTCTCTAATCTCAACTGATATTTTACCCCATTATACTTCCCCGGTGATTTTATCACTTCTTAAGTGCATACAACAATTAACTTGTTGTCTGACATCACCAAATGAATGTAATTGTATATTAATATCACCAAAGCATTGAAATCTGTAACAAAAGAAAAAGATTAATAATTTTAATAGAAGAAATTAAAACAAATCCTCAGAAACGATGCCAAAATTTGTCGAAACCTATTGTATAGCTCTCAAATTTAAATCTAACAATTCTTATGTAAATAGGGAAAGTAGAGATCGAATCTACGTAGATTTGTTAACTTTTAAATTAAAACAATTAATCAAAAAATGTTTTGGGGAGTTTTGGTATTTTGAGAACAAGAAAATAACAATATTTAAAATAAATATTTTTGGAGTTTTTGGATTTGTAAACAGAATTAAAAAAGGAATTTGAATATAAATGACATAAAAGGCGTTACCAAGGAACTAGTATCAAGTTATATTTTTTATGGATTAATCATAGATAAAGACACTATTAAGTAATTGGTTTTAGAATATCGATAAGTTCAGACAAATTTCTATCATTACAAATTAGATTAATTTTGATCAGCTCAAATAGCTTAATTTCTAATTTAATTAAACACTACTACCAACCAACATGTATAGGATGCTCAATCAAATTGCATTAAGTAAATAATGCATCACCAACATTAAATTGTATATAACAATCAGCTTAATTATATACAATTTAAATTATATAATTTCGCTACTAATTTAATTCAGTCAAGAGTTGCAACTCAATTAAACTAGTATATGCTACTTGAATCATTAATACAAGATTAATAATCCTAGCTATATAATCACATTTATTAACTAGATTGTCAATCCAATTAATTCACACAATTATATTAATTAAAACATGAATTATATAAATACTCAATTAATAATATATATATATATATATATAAAGATTAGATTTATTTTAACGAAATAAATTAGACAGTTCAACCGTTCATTTAAATAAATTAAACTATAAGTATAGAGACTCAACCTTCCATAAAAGAGAAATTAAAAACATAAAAAAAATTAAACTAATTAGGTGGCTCGGTCTTCCGTTTGCGATATTTAAAGTGTATAAAGTAAAAATAATAAAGACTATGTGGGTAAACCGACTATAAGTCCAATTAATTAAATCCAAATAGAAATTAAGTATAAAGAAAATTATCTTATCATCTCATTTATTAATAACTTAACACATATCCTTACTAACAAAAGGAAATTACTTACAATACATATTTAATAAATATAAGATGAAATTTATAAATATTGGAAAGACAAATTAAAAGATAAAACTCTCCGAAAATATTGAAATTATCCACACATAATTTCTTTTCTAAATATTACAAAAAAGACTTGAAAAATTATTCTAAAAATTTTGGAAACTATATTAATATAAAGATAATAATAAAAGCAAGAAATTGCAAAAGAAATGAAGAATATTTGAGTTAAATTTGTGAAGAAATGATAAAAACAAGCTATCTATTATAGACACAAAAATTAGGGCAAAATGATCATTTCACACCCATAATCCTTGAAATTGTAGCTGGTGGCTAGACTTCCCCACGTTGCGCCACGTATTGCGTCCTTTTTGGCTGTGCCACGGGTTCTGGAAGGCATCACTTGGCGTGCCTAACTTTGTTTGCGAACGCATTATGTAAATGTGTTCTCAAGTTTTGATTTTTTTTTCCTTCAGACCAAAACGACGACCACGTGTCGTTTTCTGGTGCCACATCATTTGATGACATGAATTTTTTTTTGTTTTACTTCTCCAACATTTTTTATTATTCTTTTTATCTCCAAAATGAACTAAAATACACTGAAAAACTTATAAATAAGGAAATATGAAATATATTAATTAAATAACACAATTAACCGATTTTTAAATAAAATATAGTCATTAATTAGCATAAAAATTAGTTAATTTATGAGTACATCAACGACAATGCTATAGCTGCTGTTAAAAGATTTACTATATACCATAATTCTTGCCGCCATTAATATATTTACATTTCAGGGTCAATGACAGCCATAAAAAGTGTCACATTAAAATGGTTAAAAACCACACTTTTTACCCTTTTTGTGAAGGTTTACGAAAACTATCGTTTTGACTGCCGTTTTAGAATAACTAGTGGTCCTTGAAACGTTGTTTCTGTATAAATGATGGTTGTAATCGTAACGGTTCAAAAATCACCATTGGACTGCCATTTTAGTATAAACGCCGGTTTTGGAGTAAAAATGATAATTTTTGAGCCGTCGTAGATAATAATTACAACCCTATATTTATAAGAATGCGTAAATATTTTATTTTAGTAATAAAATTAATACATTCATTATTAATTCATTAATTTAAAACAAATATATGAATACAAATCTTGACAATATTCTCAATCTTTCCAAACACAAGGTAAGTAATTTTTTTGAATTCATTTTTACAAAATCATATTCTATGAAATTATATCCTGGAATAACTTTACTTTCCCGCCAATCAAACAAGCCAAGAGCGAGACTATTACATGAAATTTGTCTTAGTGTAATTTAAACAGAATTAAACTCTTAAATAACATTTTTGTATTCTCTTATAAAAGATGATATATATATATATATATATATATATATGTACCAAAAAATATAAAGCTTTCTAGCGTTAGACAAAACATGTATCGCTAATTGAGATAGATTAGATAGGAAACATAAAATACGAAATTATGATCAAACAAGGAACATTTCTGTTGTAATTTTGCATAGTTTTAGGATAACATATTTTTCTATCATAAGCTTCTTTTGTAAAAAAAAACCATAGCCAATCTGTATTCGATAGCGACGGATTAGCAATGGAATTTTGTTATGAATAAAATATATATTTGAAACTTTGGTAGCTAATTTGCTACAATTATAATGCATTTTTCTACCAAAATTCTAAGTTCAAAGCAATTGGGAGGAAAAGTCCTTATCAAATCGATCTCTATTAGAGATGGATTAGCAATGGCAATCTGTCGCTATTTGTTGCAAATTTGCGACGAAAAATTAGTTGTAAAATATATTAGAAAGTATCCATATCAACTCCATCTCTATTTGCCACTGATTTGCAAGGGATAGATGCTTATTAATATACTTACAAAAGTGACAGTGTCAAATTTGTCTCTAATTGCGATGAATTAGATATGGAAAGATTGAATCCATATGAATTTGCAATGTGATCTCTCTCGATGGTCTGTTGCAGATAGAGATAGTTTAGAGAAGAATTTTATAGTATATTTGGATTGAGTTTTGAATGTGTTTTTTGTTTTGTTTTGAAATGAAGTTATGCTTTGATAATAATTTTTTTATTGAGAATTGAAGATTAATTGATATGTTTTGAGTCCCACATCATTAATAACATTATAAAATATATAAAATATAGTTAATAAATTATTTGATATTGTAACTTTAATTAAAAAATAATAAAAAAATATTGTTTATATGATTGAATGAGACCTATGTGTAAGGTTAAAAAAAAATCTTTTAAGATATGTTTTTATGGAGAATTGACAAACTGTTTTTAAGAATCGGTCCAAATATTATTATTCGAATTACATCTTACCTCTATAATATCAAACGAAACACACAAACAATACAATTTAAATTTCAAACCAACACAACAAAAAATATCCAAATGCAAAATCTCCAAAATCCATAGCAATATCATATCCAAATACAATCACAACTAAAAAGAAAAAAGAAGTAATAATGTAAAAATCACTGTAGAATATCCAAATTTAATAACAATAAATCAACCGACAAAAGGAAAAGTAACGGCATAAATCGTCCCAAGAATGGTAGGCGGAACGGGAAAGGTTATTTTGCTGAGGTCCCAGATCCAGGCGTGATATTGTCTTCCTCTCGGAAGTTTTAATCAATGGGTTGGGCTCTAGATGAAGGAATCAATAAATGGCCTTCAAGCTGAAAGAATCACAAATGGGCCTATGGGGATGGACTCTCTAGGCAAATTTAGAACACAAACATGATGAAGAAATTTGAGACTTGGCTTAACTTGCCACTTGAAATTGAAAATTCCATCTTGAGATTTCAGACTATCTCGAATCTAATCCAAAATTTAAAATAAAAAAAAGCAGAAAAAGTATTTGTTGAATATGCATTCTATCTCAGCTGCTCTATGTCCATGGCAAACTACCTATTACCCAATTCCTAAACATTTTAATACCAACAATCTGCCTCTTAATTCCTCGTACTTTCATTTTTCCAAAAATACCCGCTTGATAAATAACTCCTTTCTCACTCTCACTGCAACAAATAGTTGCAGTAAAGAGCAAGAATCCCAAAGGAAGAACCCTAGAAATAATCAGTACCCCTATGAGAAAAATCAAATTTTTACGCAAGAATTTTACTCTTCTATTGAAACTCCAAAATCCCAGAAAAAAGAGGATTTAGAAACAACGGATAGTGATTGGGATAGTAGTAGTACGGGAATTTCTATGAGGTGGGCTGAGTTAAAGGCTGCCTTAGGGCAGAGAATTAACCTCGAGGGCATTGCTTGCTCTCTTGGAGTTTTTGCTAGAGATAAACATTTAGTTGTTCCACATGTTTTTGTTCCTGATATAAGGTACATTGATTGGGCTGAGCTGAAGAGAAGGGGATTCAAAGGCGTGGTCTTTGACAAGGATAATACTATTACTGTTCCTTACTCTTTGAGCTTGTGGCCACCTCTCGGATCATCTCTAGAAGAATGTAAATCTCATTTTGGTAACAATATTGCGGTGTTTAGCAATTCTGCTGGTAATTTTGACCATATCTATTTTTAATTTTTCCTTTTTTCCCCTAAAAATCCTTTTGATTTGTTATTCTATGTCAACTTTTAGCATAATTTATTTTTGTTGTTGCATTTTGTGAATGTTAGGATTATATGAATATGACCTTGATGATAAAAAAGCTAGAGCTCTTGAGAATGCAATTGGGATTAAAGTAATTAGGCATGGTATGTTTTTCAGTTCAGCTTCTACTGAATAGAATTTGTTCCATTATTCCAGTATTTGTAGGCTGTACTGTCTTTCATTTTCTTTTTTTTGAGTGAAAATTTTGTGACGCTAATCATCTCTACGCTCTGTGGGTACTTTTCTCTGTTGAGTTAAATAGGGGTAAAAAAACCAGCAGGAACAGCTGCTGAAATTGAAAAGCACTTTAGCTGTGAATCCTCAAAGCTTATAATGGTATCAAGAGCTTATTTAATTTCTACCTAGTCAGTTGTTTGGCTACCCCTGTTTTATTGCATGAATATTTTATAAGATGGCAGTTCCTATTGCAGGTGGGTGATCGGCCATTCACTGATGTTGTCTTTGGTAACAGAAATGGCTTTCTTACTATTTTGACTGAACCGTTGAGCCTGACAGAAGAGCCACTCACTGTGAAGCAGGTTGGAATTATTAAAATTTCATGAAATCTGGGGGATATTTTATTATCTTGCTAAACTTGAATAAATTGATTTGCATTTGGAGTTATACCCGTGTACTGCTTCTTACAAAAAAATTTCTTTTTATGCATTGCACTTATTAGGTCATCAACTGTGTCACAGTTTTTATGGATTACTTCTTGTTTCTTAACTTCTATTTGTATTAATGATAGATAATATTTAACTATATATGAGTACTAAACTACTCTAACTGATCAAGATTAGAATCATAAGTCCTAAGTCATTGTATGTGCTTGTCCTATCTTAGAATTGACCACTATCGTTTTGTAAGTTTAGAGAATTTCAAAGCTTAAAGTTTTGCAACTTTCTAGAGAAGGATCCTAAACCTAGTAGTGTATGAGACTCACACCGTGTGAGCTTTGAAACTATGATGAGTCGAGAGATAGAGAAGTGGTTTTGGAATTGCTTGGCTCTAAGAGTTTATTCCAACTGTTGTAATATCAAGTTTGAAAACCTTTTATTTTCTCTTGACCTTGCAATTTTGTTCACCTAATTTAATCTGGAACCTGCTTTCAAGTCATGCTAACTATTTTTTGTGAAAGAGTTTCTTTAGGGTTTCATTTTGTTGCATTCTTCATATTAGGCTTTAGCTAACCGCCAGGAAGAATTGGGAGAAACTACTTTAAAGGGAAGAAAAAAGAAGAGAAATTAGTTGAAAAAGTTGCTTTGGAATATCTTCAAGCCCTATTAGTATGGAAAAAAGTGCAATCGGAGAATGAAGCAAGCTAATAATCTAGTGATTAATTTCCTGGGTCCCCAAGCCGTCCAAATTAGTTCATCTGAGCAAAGAGTTTCTTCATGGTTAACCATGCAAGCATGCCTGTAATAGATATCCTTTACGTTTTGGAATTAGGGAAGCTCTTGCATAAACCATGAGGCATTACAAGAAGATAAAATAGTTAGTGTAGTCTTAACAAGAAACATGACCATAGACATACAGTAGCATTTCAAAAGGAGCGGTGAATGTTTAGTTCTCCATTTGATGGGGCAGTTTTGAGGTGAAGGAAGAATGACTGTCTTACCCGCAGAGTAGAAGGGGCTGTTTACTCCACTTTGCAGATAGACATGGAAATGTTAATTGACCCAAACTAAGGACACATACAAGCTGGTTTGATGCATAGGTCAGAAATTGCTTTATTTTTTAGAAGGTCCAAGTCACTCTTCCAAAAGGATATAGTTCTCTTTAAGTCATGAGAAAGCATCATCTTTTAAATTTTCCATTTGCAGAGGTGCTGTTGAGGCTGAAGATTCCTTTACTTTATAGAAAGGAGAAAGAATATTTGTCATTTGCTGTATTTACCCATGTAGCAACGGTAAAAGCATTGTGTGGACCTGCTTTAGTGATGGAGATGCAGAGACTGCTGTAGCTGTTGAAAATGAACATGGAAATCAAATGTGAAAAAGACCTAGAAACCTCTTTTTCCTTGTTATCCACTTATTCTTCTGAGTGCCATATTAGTGATTAATTATGATGGAAAAAATTACTCCCTACAAGACATGGTCGGTTTGGGCTAAATATGGCACTTTCACTTCTTTTTGGTTTAGATTTTTATTACATGATCCAAATATTTATCAGGAACTTTTTGTATTTACCTGTGTAGGGATTTGTGAACTAATTCAAGTGTCAAAATGAAGTTCACATATTTTCTAAGAGACTTGTATTTCTAAAAGTTATTTTTTTTTTAAAATGAAAACAAGGTTTTTGGCCACATTGTTTTATACTTGGACAACATTTGTGTGCTTCAGATGGCCCTCTGGTGAGCAACCTCTACCTTAACGTTAATGAACCAAACTGTAACTTGCTTTGCAGAGTCAAACCTTGTCAACAAATAACCTGGAAGTTGATTATTCTATTAGTGTTGTAACTGGCCCTGTTGTGACTATACAATTTTAACTGGTAATATATAATTGTACAACTAGTTATGGATGGATTGTGCTATCTCAACTTCTTGTTTATGATCAAGTTGTAAAGTACTGTCTTTTGATCCATGGTTAATGTGCTTCAACATTTAGATACCTTCATTTATACTTTCTGACCAATTGCTGAATGGGAATTAAATGTAAGATGGTATGGGGAGAAAACAATCTTATATATTCTGATACGACAAAGTTCTTTTCTTTTTGGTAGAAGTTTGAGCTATCTTATATCTTCTAAGATAAGTTTGAATACTGGTTTTAAAGAAATTCTTTATTTTTTTCTTTTCTATATATGACGTAATATGTTCCCATGCAGATCAGGAAACTTGAAGTAGCATTTGTAAACAAGTGGATAAGTGAGGGGGTGAAGCCATCAAGTCATGTTCTTCTTCCATTGGTCCAGCCATGTGTAAAAGATCAACCACTATGAATCTTGATAGTGAGTTGAGCAATCATTTTTGTACCCATAATTATTATATCCTGTTAATGTTGTTCTTACCTTGAAACCACATCAAAAGGTATCACGGAAATGAAATTCTTAATATTTTGTCTCATGAGTAGTGTAGATTTTATTCTTCTCTAGTATATAAATGTTTATATATGTGTGTGCAGGGCGCATAAAAAAAATTTAGAATTATTTTTAATAAAGTTGTAAAATTATTAAAATTCTGCACAATTTTGCACTTAAAAGTCCCCACTGAATTTTTAAAATTTACACTAAGTCTCCACAACAAAAATTATATTTAAATTTTGTATTGTTATTGAGTAAGGTCCCGGTGGGGGGATGGCCTGGCTCCGCCCTTGTGTGTGGTGTATATAGTTCTTTGTTCACTTGTTACCATATTGATCTTGCTTAGAATTCTAATCGTAATAGGAAAAACGATGGTTGTATTAAACTCCAGTAAATGGGCTACTGGTTACCCAATTGTGGGAAGATTATTTCTCTCTTTGTATGTCCATGAAGATCTGCCCAGTAATCTTTTTGAATGTTATCATTTTAGTCTCTTTTTTAATTGTTCTTTCGCCAACTTCCTATTGTGGTTTTAGTTTATCGTTATTCATCTCTTATTTTGATCATCCATTACCAGTAATTATGCATTTGTACAATGTTTGGATTTTGTCGTACATTATTCCAATAGTTGTGAAGGATTATAGTCTGCAGTTGACCAACTTGGCCCTTCAGGCTGCCGATGGTAGTGATCTGAAAATCAGTTTCAAGGATCAACATAAAGCACTTGGACTTGGTTTCAACTTTAGGCCAGCTGCCAATCCTTGCAGCAATTGTTCTAACTGATTTGCTTCATGTCAGATCATTTCAACATGAGTCTTAGAATGGATTGAGAAAAGATTTGAGGCATTACATCTGTACTAGTTGGCAAACAAAGCTCTTTATTGTCAAAAAAAAGTTTTTATTGCAGGTTTTGATGAAGCTTTGCAATGTCCAACCTATTGAAGATTTCATGGATGTATTTTTTCATGGATTTGGTCATCTTGAGGTATTCAGGCAGCACAAGCTAGGTAGCTGTGGAAAATTTTCAAGGCTTATTATAATGAGATGAAAGTTTCTGACTAACCTTTCTGGATGGACGCAACATCCAAGAACCCAAATTGTGGAATCCTTAAAATATAACTTTTATTTCTTTCATGGAACTCGTACTTTGTTTGCCAGGGATTGAATGGAACGATAATGCAAAAATGATGCGAACAGCAATTGAAGTGCCTGTACTTGCAGGTTTAATGCCTGGATCTCAGATAAACAGTTCAATATTCCATTTCCAATGCTTGTTCAAACTTTGTGATGCGTGTCAAGCACTCAAAAACATCTGGTAGACATTCTTCGCAAGCATTTCGTCAATTTGTTATGGTTTTTTGAGTCATTGACCACCAAGTATCCTTATCTTCCCCGTTCTCGCCAGTAGTTCAATTGAAAGCCAGCTTGATTTAAAACTAATAAATCTTCAATCTATCTTGAAACAATAGTACTGAACTTGAAAAAATAGAACTAGCATAAAAAATGAATGAAGTTTGATGTTAGCATCAGGTATTTCAATTTTCATTAAACAGTGACAAAGCTGAAGTTGAAGTAGTCATGTCTAAGTTGCAAATGGGGATTGGGGAGCCCTTAATTTTGGGCAAAATCAGAATTTCTCATTTATAATCACATGCACATTTGAATAAATTCAAATCCCAAAGCAAACAATCGCATATATTTTGATGGAAATTAGCAAGTTTTGAGAATCTCAACAAGACAACTTCCAAGACACAATTCTACATTTTCTTTATAAAGAAAAATTTCTTTTTCCAAAGTGTTTAGCATCTTTCTTTGATTCTTTGTTGTGGACGGCATTTAGATCCAAATGAAATACCCATCCCCATCTCCCTCCTCCCACCAACCCCATCGCATGGAAAATTCAATCCATATGAACCATATCTATAGAATTTAGATGCAATGTTGCGGCCTTATAACAATTTGGGACAAATTCTAATGGGCATGCCCCTAGAAGGAAAAGGCAGGGGATCCACAGAAATAGGCTCGTCAACGTCCACTAAGGACCATTCATATTGGGTTACAACATAATGTATGAGGATGAGGATGTTTAACTTTGCCAATTGGTAGCCAGCACACTGCCTTGCCCCTCCACCAAATGGAAGATAAGCATATGGTTGAACACGGTCCTCAAACCTAGTTGGATTGAACATCATAGGGTCTTCAAAATACTCTGCTTCATAATGCGTACCATATGTAGTCCAAAGCACCTGTACAAGTGCCATGAATTAAATTATCAAATGGATTATTATTCCGCAAGATGTTATTATTATTAACAAATGAAAGTAGATAGTTTAGATCTTTAAGAATTAGTGTCATTTTATTACCTTCCACCCTTTGCGAATGATGAATCCTTGGAAGTCAATGTCCTGAATTGCTTTTCTGAAGGAGCCAAAGATGGGGGGAAATAACCTCATGCTTTCACGAGCAACTTGCCAGGTATAATTCATCTTCTTCGTATCCTCCAATGTAAGATTTTCATCTGATCCTTTGCTTCTCATTATGTCAAGATGTTCTGCAGAAATGTGTTAATAATCTACTGTAAGTCATTACGAACGCAATAATGATAAATGAGACCGGAAGATGTGATCACCTACCTTGAAGGAGCTTAGAGTAGGAATTGGGGTGGTGAGCCAGCATTCTGAAAGTCATGGCAATGGCGAAAGAAGTAGTATCATGAGCTGCAAATACTAGCAAAACAACATTATCAACAACTTCCTTTTCGCTTATTTCACCTCGAATCATTGCCATAACCAGTCGATTAAGTAGCATTCCTTCTTCTCCTCCTCCTCCCCCTTGCTGGCGTCCGAGTTCTTCTCTCTTTTTCCTCACGACGTTAAGCAAGATTTTCTCCACCTCCATTCTTGCTTTCTTTGCCCTTGAAAACTTGGATCCTGGGAAATTGAAAGGAGGAGACAGAACCCCTTCCAAAACTTTCTCAAATTTTGCCAACATCCCTTGTTTTACGTCAATTCCCAGCAAGCATTCGAGCACAATGGAGAATGTCAAAATCTTGGTCAGAGGATACAGGCTGATAATCTCCTGGCCTTGCCAATTCTTTTCCAGGTGCAACTTAACTGTGTTGCAAAGGTTTGGCACCAGAGCCTCTAATCCATTGCAGCTGAGGGTGGAGGCGATGATACCACGAAGACACCGGTGTGCCTCCCCTTGTTTCTCCATGATGGAGTCACTGCCCATGAGTTGCACAGAAGAAGGAGGCCATGAGCTCACCACCAACTTGAACTCATTAGACAAGAAAAATTTGTTAGCTTCAGTTCCATTTACCACCACGGTTGCTGATCCCATAAGTCTTGTTTTGAAGGTTTTCCCATATTTCTGGATTCTGGGCTGAACAAATTCCTCGTATAATTTGTTTCTCCTCTGAGCTTTATAGAAATCTATGGTTTCACCAATCCAAGGAAGCCCCAATTCTCCTGGTGGTAGAATTTTCTTGCCAATTGGCTTGGAGCTCTTGCAGCGTGCCAAGAAAATAGCCAATAGAAAGGCAAGTAAAAGAGAAAATAGTGAAATAGAGAGGCTCATATCAAATGCAATATACTGATACAAGAGAAGATTGAAGGATGAAATGGGGATCTTGTGATCTTCTGTTTACTGGGAAAATGTACTTCTGATTCTGATTTATATATCATCTGCTTTGCATGAGGGAATGTGTAGCATCCCTTCAATAAATATTATAAAGTCAACCTTTTATAGTATTGTAAATCAGTATCAATTCTATCAGAGTCAATGCTTCTTTATTTAATTTAAAGAATCAAGCTGTAGGCTACACAATTGTTCTTAAACTCTTGAATGATTAAAATATCCTCTTTCCTCCTCTCAAACATTTGTAAAATTCATGCTTTCATATATTTTGTACTCGAAACGTATTAATCATGTAAATTAGATGATAAAAATGTTATAAATATACATCTTAATTTATTAGATACTATCTCCATTTTAAAATATAAATTTTTTTTTTATAAAAAATAAAAGAGAAGAATTATACGTTCACTGCTAATATAAATTGTTTTAAATATTTGTGCACAAATAAAAAATTAAAAAGCATAATACAATTTTTAGTCAAATTATTTAAAGAGTTTGCAGTTATATTGACTATAAAATTTTAGAGAAGAAAAATTGAGGGGTAATATTAGAAAGAAATCAATAAATATTTATCAAATCTTGCAAAATTTGAAAATATTATTTTACTGTACTACAAATTATATTTGAAAACAAAAAAAGTATCGAGTTTGTGAAATTCTCAACCTTTGATATCTTTCACCGGATAAAAAGTATGGGTTTGAAAATTTATAACTTTACCCGGAGAGTAAGAGGCTTAAGATAATGAAACCAAAGTTACATCAAAATACCATGGATTCTTGTGAATAATGAACTTGTCACATTTGACTTAAAAAGAGAAAAAGAAATAAGAAGTCGGTTTCTCCGACCGACTGATCATATGCATTGCATGTGCCCAATCCGCGTTTTATAACTTCACGAAATGAATTTATAAAATCAGTTTGATGATCATCATAAAATAGCTGATAGATGCGATACGAAGGATTAAAACTTAACCTGATCATAATGATAGACAAATATTGTCAGAATTTTTTATCAGCAAAGTATCCCTACATATCTGCTTTCTCTATTAGTTTATTATTATTAGGCTTTCTAGCTTCGAGTGGAAATCAAATAAAAGAAAACATGAATCTTTTCTGCATCCATAATGATTGCAGAAAACAATAATTGAAGGAATGGTGTGTGCTTGCATATATATATATATATATATATATATATATTATATAAAGTTCTTCCATTAGTTCCTAATGTTTGTAATGTTTCTTTCAAAAGTACGTTAAATATATTTCTAATGAGTAAACTATAAATACTCAAATTTACTGATTTTTAATAATATAACATAAATGTTATATTATATGTTATATAAAATTATTCCATCAAGTTATCTCGATGACAATTGTCAACTCTTTAAGGTGTTAGCATGTAATTTTTGGATATTTTAAAAAGTTAGTAAAAATTTGATATAAGATTAATGGATAATTATTCTCTTTGACCATATCTGATGTGCACTATGAAAATGTCATTAATGAAAATTTGAGTTTAAGCGTAAATATGAAAAAGTTAGATATGTGAGCTATGTTGGAGGTCCAATTATAAGAGTTAGAGTTAAAAAGATGAAAGATGCATTTAATGAACTTATTTTGTGTTGCATGTGTTGCATGAACTTGAAAGATGCTCAAGAGTGAAATTGCATGTGTTGTTCAAGACTTGTGAATTTAATTATATTTGATACAAAAGAGAAGAAAGTCAAATTTCAAATCCACCAAGCTTAGGAATTTTGTACAGTTCATAAGGATTTTATGTTTTATTTGCTTTATATAAGAATTAGAAAATCTTGATAAATTTGGTATCTATTGGATTTTTGTGTTATTTGTTTTCATTTTTGAATAAAAAAATTTGGGTAGATTTGGTATCTTAGTAGATTTGATTTCCTTTTTGAATAAGGAGAGTTACTAATCAAACAAGTATTTGAACTATTTCTTTTTGAAAAACCTAAGGGGGGTGAATTAGGTTTTATCCGATTTTTCTTTATTTAATTAAATCAATGCCTTCTAAGACAACAAATATCAAACACTTGGTGCTCAAACAGTGTTTGAAACAATGTGTTCAAGTAGATAGCATAAATAAAGCAAATAACACAAAGATTTATAGTGATTCGGTTTATCCAACAAAACCTAATCCACTACTTTGAGTTGTCTACTCAAGTATTTTACAAAACCTTTCACTAATTTAGCACAAGAGATTACAAAAGAGGCTTACCCAATTCACCTTAGGGTTTTACAACACAAACCTCTTATCCAATCAAGGTTCACCCAACTCCTTGAGTTTTACAATATAACATTGATTATGCACTTATCTCTACTACAACAATTAATGAAATAGATACACTTAAGATAATCAAAATTATCTATAATTCAAGGTTCACTCTATTAGAGTTTTAAACTCAATGCAACCTTGAATGAAACTTACAAGATGAGAAAAAGAAGAGTTTGATATAGATATCACCTTTAGTTGTGAAGATATGTCAATCCTTGTACAAAGGTCTCTTTGAGTAATATGTTCATCTAGATTGCTCAAGAACACCAATGATTTAGTAAAACCCTTCTTGGATGATTTTCACAATATAAATGTTATGAAAGAGTTTGAAAATGTTTCTAAGATGCTCTATATTGAATATGAATAAGATTTTTACTTAAAAAGTCGTGCGTTTAAGTTTTTCAAACATTTGGGTATGTATGCTCCAACGGTCATAAAAATGACTGCTTGAATCCCACTAAGGAGACTTGCGGTCAACTGCATCTCAAGCTAGTTGTCCGCACCATCATCAGTAAGTGTATCAGAGAGCTCTAGACATTCTGTGAACGATAAGTTGAGTAGTCCAGTCGACCGCATGATTTGGAGTCGACCGTGCATGTAGTCAGGCCATCTGCACATGTATCCAAATTATGCAACACAAGATTCTAATCAACTCTTAGAGTTGTGAAATTTATTTTATGAAATTTTTAAGCATATGCATGTATTTTGAAAACCATTTCAAATATCCAAGCCATGCTTTATATTTATGAAGTACATTTTGAAAAACATTTTACTTTTATTGAGCAACCTATAGAATTTATTACTCATAGAGGTAGACTTAGAGATATCTAAGTGATATCAATATTTATCACTCTACCTCTAGATCCTATATAATTCAGAAAACGCTTATCTTCAACTCTTGATAGTATACGATATTTCCTGAAGACTTGAAACTTCAATAGATTAGACATTTGAATCATAAAAGACCAACACTTATTCAATTAAGACATTAGTCCTTATCACTGTTTGTTATTAATCAAAATTAAGACATTAAAAGCTCTAGGTTTTCAATGCTTTTACTTTTATATATGTAATTTGATTCAGATGATAAGTATTGAATACAATTTCGAATTTTATCTTAAAATTCCTGTGAGAGCTTTGATTTGAAATTCTCTAAGAATTTCGCCACTTATAATTAGGGTTATTAGTTGTTTGATAACTAAAGACTCATAATTCGTGATATTTGATAATGATATCAAGAGATTATTACGAATCTTGTTTGATATATAAGCAAGGATTTTGTTTTATATATGGGTCTGTTTGGTTGGGGGGATTTGGAGGGGAGGGGAGGTGAGGGATTTTTTTAAAAAAAATCCCTTGTTAGGTTCAATTTTTTTTGGGGAGAAAGGGAAGGAAAAATTGAGATTAAAATCCCTCATTTCCTTCCCCTCCAAAAGTGGGGGGTTTTGAAGGAAGGAGAATTAAAAACTATGAAATGTCTCATTTGTCCTTATAATCTTTTTATAATTACATTTTTTAAAATTTTTCTCTCATTCTCTCATTTTCTCATTTATTTCATTATCATCTCATTTTCTTTTCTTTCTCTCCCTATTTTACCTTTCCACCTAAATTAAGAATCTTACATTTAGAGTTAAAGAAGAAATTTACAAAAAAAAATAGTAATAAAAGAATAAATACTTTAGAGGTACAATAGTCAATTTAATTATATTTTTCCTCCATTCCTCTTGCAAACCAAACAAGGTAATTTTATTTTCTCTCCCCTACTATCTAATCAAACCAAACTATTTAACCTCCCTTTTCTTCCCTTCACCTCTCCTCCTTAAAATCTCTCCCATCCCCTCCTATATTTTGAACCAAACATATCCTAAGATATAGTTTGAATGAAAATCTCGAAGTTTTCAAATTTACATGATTTATGCAGCTTTTATTTCGAATTTTGAAAAATTTTCCGATTCACCGTACATTTGTCTATTACTATTCATTTATCGGTTTACTATTTATTCGTACTATTTCATGTGCAATTACTATTCCATGCCAGATGAGTTACAAATTACCAATGAGATTTTGAATTATAAATTTGCATTTTGAACTATAATATTTTATAAATGTTAATTGATTACATTGTTTTCATAACAATTGTTTTACTACCTCATTGAAATGTTTTGGATATATTGTTAAATAAGTCTCATAGCCCTTTTATAAAAGGCAAGATAAGCCTATTTTGATAAATGATCATTAATGCTATTTTAAAAAATTATATTTGAATATGTTAATACTATATGAAGTTATTTTCAATATATTATTATTATTAGTATTAATTGCTTCATTTTTTTTATTATAGAAAAGATATTATATGGATTCTAATTGGTAACTAGGAATTTATGAATCATGATTGATGGAACCTTGGAGCAGGATTGAATTATTAAAGCTTGAATTAGGATTCTAATTCATAGGAATTAGGACCACAAAGAAATTCATTGGATTTGTTATTCTTCCAGTGTATTATTTCCTTTGTGAATTGCCATTCAAGCTACAAATTCCTTTTGAAAAATGATTTGAAATGTACAAGGAAATTATTGTTTGAGTCATCTGGAAATGAACTCAATCTTGTTTTCAAAAGGATTTATGAGAGGAAAGGATTTTGGAACTTGATTCTTTTACAATGTGCTGATCTTGGTTCACATAGCTTTATGAAATGAAATTGAAAAGAATATGAAATGGATACCATTTGAATACAAGATTTTAGCACTGTGTGAGTGCCCTATGTGTGAATGAGACTGACATTTTGAGGGCGTGTATTCAAGTCAAGAGGTTTGGCTTGCAGAAGTGTTCTGCGGATTGACCCTTGATACTGGGGAAAACACGCTATTGCTATAGATATGAACCTCACCAACTTGTGATGAAACCCACTATCTATATTGAGATAGGAACCACACCCACTTGTGATAAAACCCGGACCAATATTGAAATTGAACCCCAAAATCTACTGTAGAATTGTTAGTACAATAATTAGAAACTTATTGATTTACAAAATCATCTACTTTATTACCATCACAACTATTTTGTTGTCCTGTATAAGATCACAAAAGCACATTTATTTTGTTGTCTTCTACAAGAAGAATATTAGGTTTTGAAAATGATTTTGTTTATGTTGTGCTCTAGACCATTAGAACATTTTATGAGGTTTATTTTTATGAATAATTATTCAACTTTTCACATATTTTCACGAAAATATGTGACTTGATAGTAAAACCCAAAAGTAATAAGAATATTATTTTAAATAGTGTCTAGCTGATTATTATTGGTGGAAAATAATAAATTAAAACTAGTATGTAATCTGATAGATAACCATGCTTTACTGGTTATGAATATGAGATATTATAGCATAACATAAATACATGTTGAGAACATGGTATTGAACATGACTTGCTATGAGAATTTTACATGGATTAGCGTTGATGTACTCATAAATTAACTGATTTTTATGTTATTTAATTACTATATTTTGTTTGAAAATCGGTTAATTATGTTATTTAATGGATATATTTCACGTTTCCCTTCTATTTCTTTGTTTGTAAGTTTTTCAGTGTATTTTAGTTTATTATGGAGATAAAAAGAAGAAGATGAAGAAATGTTGGAGAAGATAAAAAAATAAAAAATAAAAAATAAAATAAAAATCTATGTCATCCGATGACGCGGCGCAATGAGAAGATGACACGTGGAGCAATGAGAAGATGACAAGTGGCGCAATCAGAAGGTGACAAGTGGCGCTTCTAGAAGCCGCAACTTGGACCAATGAGGACGTGACATGTGGCAAAGTTGGGGAAATTAGGCCACAAACTACATTTTCAAGACTTTGGGGTGCAAAATGACCATTTTGCCCCTGATTTTTGTGGCTATAAATAGGGAGCTTATTTTTATGGTTTAGACACCAATTTAGCTCCAATCTTCTCCATTTCTTTTGCAATTTATTTCTTTTATTATTGTCTTCATATTAGTGTATTTTGCAGATTTTTTTAGAATAATATTTCAAGGCTTTTTGTAATATTTAGTAAAGAAATTCTGTCCGAATAATTTCAATATTTCCGGGGAGTTTATCTTTCAAATTCTCTTTGTAATGTTTATAAATTCCATCTTATATTTATTAAATATGTATTGTGAGTAATTTTCTTTTGTTAGCAAGGATATGTGTTAAGTTATTAATAAATGGGATTATGAGATAATTTTCTTTGTACTTAGTTTCTATTTGGATTTATTTAACTGGACTTATGGTCGGTTTACCCGCCTAATCTTTATTTATTTTGCTTTATGCACTTTAAATATCGCAAATGGATGGCCGAGCCACCTATTAGTTTAATTTACTTTTATGTCTTTTATTTTATGTATTATGGAAGGCCGAGCCTCCTAACTAGTTTAATATATTTTTATGTCTTTAATTCTTTTTTTTTTTTATGGAAGGCCGAGCCTCCATACTTTTAGTTTAATTCATTTAAATGGCCGGTTGAACCGCCTAATTTCTTTAGTTAATATAAATCCAATATTTCTTTCTATATATATATATGTGTGTATTTATTTAATATACTTATATATATTAATTAAGTATTTATATAATTCATGTTTTAACCAATATAATTGTGTGAATTAATTGGATTGACAATCTATTTAATATACGCTGGTTGGTAGTGGTGTTTAATTTAATTAGTGATTAATCTGTCTGAGCTGATCGGGATTAATCTATTTTGTAAGGATAGAAATCTGTCTGAGCTGATCGGGATTCTAAAACCAACTACTTAATAATGTATCTATCTATGATTAATCCAATGAAAAATATAACTTGATACTAGTTCATTGCTAACGCTTTTTATATCATTTGTATTCCAAATTTCGTTTTTAATTCTTTTTACAAAATCCAAAACCTCAAAAATATTTATTTTAATTGTTGTCATTTCCTTATTCTCAAAATACCAAAAAACCCCCCAAACCTTTTCCGATTAACGATTTTAATTTAAGAGTTAATAAATCTCTGTGGATTCGATCCCTACTTTTCCTATCTACATAGGAATTGTTAGGTTTAAATTTGAGAGTCCGTACGACAGGCTTCGTCAAATTTTGGCGCCGGGGATTTGTTTTAATTTCTTCTATTAAAATTGTTAATCTTTTTATTTCATTCCTTTGGTGATATTCAGATACAGATTTCATTCCTTTGGTGACGCCAGACAACAAGTTCATTGTTGTATGCACTTAAGAAGTGGTAAGATCACCGGGGAAGAACAAAGGAGTAAAACACTAGTTGAGATCAAAGAACGAGCTACGGATCTTGAAGAAGGCAAAGCAGAAAATCAACCGGATACCCAACTTATATCTGGTGATTTTCTTCCTGCTCATCTTTTTAATATGGCTTTGAATCAAAGATCTCTAAAAGAACTCACTGCTCCTACTCTTGATGAACAACCTTTATGCATTATTTTTCCACAAGTTGATGCTAATTTTAAAATGCATACTGGTTTTATACAATGTTTGCCAATATTTAATGGATTACCTGGAGAAGATCCACTTAGGCACATTAAGGAATTTCATGTTATTTGCACTAATTTGAAACAAGAAGGTACAAGAGATGAAGTTATTAAACTGCGTTCTTTTCCTTTTAGCTTACAAAATAGTGCAAAAGATTGGTTATATGATTTGCCTTCGGGATCTATTCAAGATTGGACTGGTATGCAAAGAGCTTTTCTAGCTAAATATTATCCTGCATCTAGAACTGCAACAGTCCGAAAGGATATAAGTGGCATAAGACAACAAACTGGTGAAACATTGTACGAATATTGGGAAAGATTTAAAAGATTATGTGCTAGTTGTCCTCATCATCAAATACCCGGACAATTATTAATTCAATATTTTTATGAGGGTTTGATTTCTTATGACAGGATGACTATTGATGCTGCTAGTGGTGGTGCTCTTTCAGATAAAACCCCACAGGCTGCACGTGAATTAATAGCTAACATGGCTGCTAATTCACAATCTTTTAACACCAGGAATGATACCGTAAGAAAGGTAAATGAAGTAGATGCATCATCATCATCTACACAAATTGAGCAAAGACTAGATCATCTTACCAATTTAGTTGGTCAATTAGTTGGGAAAAGAATCAATGCACCGGTAAAAGCATGTGGAATTTGTTTAGGCAATGACCATCCTACAGATTCTTGTCCTACTCTCTTTCAAGAGGAACAAGCCAATGCCATGGGTAATTTTCAAAACCAACCTCAGAGAAGAAACAATCCATTCTCCAACACATACAATGAAGGGTGGAGAGACCATCCTAACTTTAGATGGAGTAACCAAGGGGTTAGGCCACCAATGAACCCACCAGGTTTTGTTCCTAATCAACACCAAAATCCTCCTCAGAACCAACAACCTAGTATATCTTTAGAAGATATGTTGAAATCTCTAGCCTCAAGTTCTATATCTTTTCAGAGAGATACCATGTCCTCCAAAAGGATACGAAGTCCAGCATTCACAATTTGGAGAATCAGGTAGGACAAATGGCTTCTGAGTTAGGTCAATTGAAAACACAGCTTTTCAATAAACTTCCATCACAACCACTCAATCCTAGAGAGAATGCTAGTGCCGTAACACTAAGAAGTGGTAAAGTGTTGGAAGAATCCAAGAGACCAGAGGAAAATAAAGGCACGGAGAAAGCACCTATTTAAAAGATGTCTTTAAAAGAGTATCTCTTAGAACCAACAATAGAGTATGCCTTTAAAAGATATGGTGAAATCTCTAGCTTCAAGTTCTACATATTTTCAGAGAGATACCAGGTCTTTTCAAAAGGATACAAAGTCCAGCATTCACAATTTGGAGAATCAAGTAGGACAAATGGCTTCTGAGTTAGGTCAATTGAAAACACAGCTCTTCAATACACTTCCATCACAACCATTCAATCTCAGAGAAAATGCTAGTGTTGTAACATTCAGAAGTGGTAAAGTGTTGGAAAAATCCAAGAGACCAAAAGAAAATAAAGGCACGGAGAAAACACCTATTTCAAGCCCAACATCTTCCTACAAAATTCCTCAGATAGGAGAATCTTCTTCTTCTATTCCCAAGGTAAGTCCTCCTTTCCCTAATAGGTTAACTAAGAACAAGAAAGATGAGGAAGAAAAAGATGTTCTGGAGATCTTCAAGAAAGTTGAAGTCAACATTCCTCTTTTGGATGCAATAAGACAGATTCCTCGTTATGCAAAGTTCCTAAAAGAACTTTGTACCAACAAGAAGAAGCTTAAAGGTAACAAGAGAATCAGTGTGGGGGAATATGTGTCTGCTGTTCTCCAACAGAAACTTCCTCCAAAGCAGAAAAATCCAGGTATGTTCGCTATCCCTTGTACAATTGGTGATAAGGTAGTCTCAGGTTGTATGCTAGATTTAGGAGCATCTATTAATGTCATGCCTTATACAATCTATAACTCTTTAAATTTGGGACCAATGAAGCCTACTAGAATTGTTATTCAGTTAGCTGATAGGTCTGTGGCTTATCCAGAAGGAGTAATAGAAGATGTACTGGTTAAAGTCAATGATTTAGTATTCCCTGCAAATTTCTACATTTTAAAAACTGAGGATAGCCAAAATACTTGTTCTTCACAGTCACCTATTCTGTTAGGTAGACCATTTATGAAAACTACTAGAACTAAGATTGATGTAAATGAAGGTACTTTATCAATGGAATTTGATGGTGATAAAATTTATTTTAACATATTTGATGCCATGAAGTACCCTTCTGATGAATGTTCTACAGTTTCTGTTGTGGATATTATAGATCCACTTATTGAAGATATATTTGATTTGAGCTACACTGAAATGATGCAATCCATTATGAACTTGAGCATAGATGAAAATGTTCTTGACACTTTATCTGTGGAATGTGATAATGAACTTAAACAAGCTTGTCAAGGATTTATCTGCATGTCCTATTAGTAATTCTAAAATTGCATTACCTAGCTCACATGATAAAATTTTACCATCTGTTGTTTTTCCCCCGTCACTTGAGCTTAAAGCTTTACCTTCTCATTTGAAATATGCATATTTGAGTGAAGGTAATGCTTTACTTGTTATTATTGCTAACAATCTCTCATCTTCCCAAGAAGAGAGGTTAGTTTCTGTGCTTAGGGACAACAAAACTGCCATCAGCTGGACTTTAGCCGACATTAAAGGTATTAGCCCATCAACATTCATGCACCGTATATTGTTAGAAGATGGAGCTAAACCAACCAGAGAGTCACAAAGGAGACTAAACCCTCCTATGATGAAAGTAGTAAAAGCTGAAATTCTTAAACTTCTTGATGCTGGTGTCATCTATCCAATCACAGATTCACATTGGGTAAGTCCTGTGCATGTTGTTCCAAAGAAAAGTGGAATAACTATTGTGGAGAACTCTGAAGGTGAGAAAGTTCCTACTAGAGTGCAAAATGGTTGGAGAGTCTGTATAGACTACAGGAAACTTAATGCATCAAATGTTAGAACGTTTATCTGGTCGTTCTCATTATTGTTTCCTTGATGGTTATTCTGGATATTTTCAAATTGCTATTGCCCCAAAAGACCAAGGTAAGACTACTTTTACTTGCCCATTTGGTACTTATGCTTATAGAAGAATGCTTTTTGGTTTATGCAATGCACCTGCTACCTTTCAAAGATGCATGATGTCCTTATTTTCTGATTTTGTCACGAATATCATCGAAATTTTCATGGATGATTTTACTATCTATGGAAATTCATTTGATTCATGTTTAGAAAATTTGGAACTTGTGCTTAAACGGTGTGTTGAAACTAACCTTGTTCTCAATTATGAAAAGTGTCATTTTATGGTAGAATAAGGAATTGTTTTAGGGCAGGTAGTTTCATCACAAGGACTGGCTGTTGACAAAGCAAAGATTGATGTGATTAAATCTATTCCTTATCCTTCTACGGTAAGAGAGGTAAGATCCTTCTTAGGCCATGCTGGATTCTATAGAAGGTTTATAGCAGTTGTGACATTTATCAAGGACAACATATTCCATAGATTTGGAATTCCAAAGGCCATCATTGTGGAAACTCTGTTTAAAAAATATCATGTTTCTCATAAGGTTTCTACTGCCTATCATCCTCAAACAAATGGACTTGCTGAAATCTCTAACAGGGAAATTAAGTCTATTCTAGCTAAAGTAGTCAATCCTAATAGGAAAGACTGGAGCCTTCGATTGGGAGATGCTCTTTGTGCGTACAAAACAGCATTCAAAACCCCTATTGGTATGTCACCATTTAGATTGGTTTATGGTAAAGCCTGTCATCTACCTGTGGAATTAGAACATAAGGCATTTTGGGCCATTAAACAATGTCATCTTAATCTTGATGATGCATAATCTAATCGAAAACTGCAGATTCAAGAATTAGAAGAGATTAGAAATGATGCATATGTTAATTCCTGGATTGCAAAAGAAAAGATGAAATATTACCATGACAAAAATCTTTCAAGGAAAAATTTCAATATTGGTGATAAGGTTCTACTCTATAATTCTCGTCTGAGACTGTTTTAGGAAAGCTAAAGTCAAGGTGGATTGGCCCATTTGTTATCATTAATATCTTTAATCACGAATGGTTTCCTGGAGATAAAAAGTCTTCAAACGAGCAAAATTTTCAAAGTGAACGGTCATCTCCTTAAACCTTTTCATGAAGGTTTTGTCGGACAAATTATCGATTCCGTTGCTTTTGAAGACCCACCACAAGAAAGGAATTGAAATACGTGCTCGTCGAGTCTAAGACGTTAAACAAGGGCGCTGTGTGGGAGGCAACCCATCATTTTCTTTAATACTTTTGAATTGTTTGATTTTCCTTTTTCACTTTTTAGTTTGCAGGCCTAGCAGAAATTGTTGAATACGCGTTTTCTCGGATACTAAAAGACGACGTATTTAAGTTAATTAAAAGTCCAACAGTGATTAAATACGGCTTTAAATAGCTTGCTTAATTGTTGAAAGAATCACCAAACGATTTCTGCTAATTTCCTTTCAAGAGTAATTTCATCTGCAAGGTATTTCTTTCCTTTTTACATTTCAGTTTGTCTTTCCATCCCTTCTTTCTTTCTATCTCTTTGTTACATAATGGATGATTCGTTAATGAAAATGAGAAGATATTATCCATTGCTCCCTATTAATTATTTGAGAAAAATCTATCTGATGAGATTGGAGCGTATCAAATTACTAGTATCCATTGGAATGCCTGAGGATATTAGGTGGATAATTGAAGCTAAGGTCCGAATTAGTGGTGAACATCCAGCTTTTCCCAAACATCTACCTGGGTTGGGGAAGAGTAGTTATGCAAAGAAACGAAGAGGTAAAAGAATGAGAGTCTGTTATAAATGTGCTAGATGGAACTGTGATACCAGTTGTCGTTCACTTGGGTATTTATCTGATAATCGAGAAGACAAAATTGCTTTCATTAAGAATGGACTGAGTAAAGAGTCATTAGATGATATCAATTTGACTCTTGATTCGCATTCTAGTGGATACGTTCAAATGGAAATTCTCGGGTTATGGAAACAATTCAAAATTGAACAACTCCGGTACACTCTTCGGTATCTGAATTTAAACGATCCCGTTTGCCAGTTTTTAAGAAAGCTGGATGAGCAGCATACCCCCGACTTATAGAAGGTGTTTGAAACCGTTACTGGACGTAAAACCAGAGGAAGATGTGAGCCACAATCACAACTACTTGTTTTTATTTGTTTCTTCCTTGATTTGTTTTATTTGTTTGTTTTCTTTTTAGTGGGTAACAGAATCACTTTTGAAGCCATTACTATGGAAGGTCCATCAATCAGAAGTCTAACAAACATCGCAGTGTTTGGAGGAACAACCGTAGGTGCTACTGTTTCGCATCTAACTACTGCTATCCAATTGGGAAGAGTACTAGCTCATCGAAAGATCGGTCTAGTATACGAAGGAGGAAATGCTGGTTTAATTGGAGAGGTTGCTCGAGCACACCAGTCATACCAAACACTTGTTCAAATTGAAACAAATCAACTAAACAAAGTTCTCGCGGTAGGTGTAATTCCCACTTCTCTAAAAGAAGTATATGGCAGAACAATTGGATATGAGGTACAAACAAAATCATTTTATGAACGCATGACACTCATGTTGCATAACTCTGATGCTTTCATAGTCATACCAGGAGGATATGAGGTATTAGAATGCTTGTTCAATTTAACATTCTGGTTTAACATGAAATTGCACACTAAACCAATTGGTCTTTTAAATGTTGATCACTACTTTGATGGTTTGTTAGCTGTTACACATAAGCTTCTATCTCCAGTAGCACGAAGAATAATTGTATCTGTGACGAAGCCTGTCGTGCGGCTCTCAAATTTAAACCTTACAATTCCTATGTGGATAGGGAAAGTAGGGATCGAATCCACAGAGATTGTCAACTCTTAAATTAAAATCATTAATCGGAAAGGGTTTTGGGGGGTTTTTGGTATTTTGAGAATAGAATTAAAAAGGAATTTGGAATATAAATGATATAAAAAAAACGTTAGCAAGGAATTAGTATCAAGTTATATTTTTCATGGGATTAATCATAGATAAAGACATTATTAAGTAATTGGTTTTAGAATCCCGATCAGCTCAGACAGATTCCTATCCTTACAAATTAGATTAATCCCGATAAGCTCAGACAGATTAATCTCTAATTTAATTAAACACCACTACCAACCAGCGTGTATAGGATGTTTAATCAAATTGCATTAAGTAAATAAGGCATCACCAACATTAAATTGTATATAACAATCAGCTTAATTATATACAATTTAAATTATATAATTCCACTACTAATTTAATTAAGCCAAGAGCTGCAACTCAATTAAATTAGTAGATGCCACTTGAATCATTAATACAAGATTAATAATCCTAGCTATATAATCACGTTTATTAATTGGATTGTCAATCCAATTAATTCACATAATTATATTAATTAAAACAGGAATTACATAAATACTTAATTAATATATATATATAAGTATATTAAATAAATATACAAATATATATATAAAGAAAGATTGGATTTATATTAACTAAACAAATTAGGCGGTTCAACCGGCCATTTAAATAAATTAAACTAAAAGTATGGAGGCTCGGCCTTCCATAAAAAAGAAAATAAAAGACATAAAAGAAAATTAAACTAATAGGTGGCTCGGCCATCCATTTGTGATATTTAAAGTGCATAAAGTAAAATAAACAAAGACTAGGCGGGTAAACCGACCATAAGTCCAGTTAAATAAATCCAAATAGAAATTAAGTACAAAGAAAATTATCTCATAATCCCATTTATTAATAACTTAACACATATCCTTACTAACAAAAGGAAATTACTCACAATCCATATTTAATAAATATAAGATGAAATTTATAAACATTAGAACGAAAATTTGAAAGAAATACTCCCCGAAAATATTGAAATTATCCGGACAGAATTTCTTTACTAAATTTTACAAAAAGACTTGAAAAACTATTCTAAAAATTCTAAAAATTATATTAATATGAAGATAATAATAAAAGAAAGAAATTACAAAAGAAATGAAGAAGATTGGAGCTAAATTGGTGTCTCAAATGAGAAATGAAGCTAGCATATTTATAGGGAAATTTCTAGGGGTAAAATGGTCATTTTGACCTCCGGGTACTGTAGCAGGTTGACTTGTTGACTTTGACCAGCCGACGGACACTGTTCATGACGTAAGCAGTGACGTCATCATCGACGGTGGTACTATTCACCGGAGTTACTGTTCATTTTTTTTTTCTTCATCTTCATCTTCATTTCTTCTTCTTCTTTTTATCTCCAAAATGTACTAGAATACACTGAAAAACTTATAACACAAAGAAATAGAAAGGAAATGTGAAATATATCCATTAAATGACACAATTAACCGATTTTTAAACAAAATATAATCATTAAGTAGTATAAAAATCAGTTAATTTATGTGTACATCAATCTGCACCCACAACCAAGGAGCTATTGGATGAATTAGTGAATTTTGTACCAGAGACAGATCCAGAAGTACCTCCAATTAATTGGTCAATTTCCGGTAACAAGCGAAAAAGAGATTCAGTGGATTTAGAGTTACAGTTGTAAGTTTTTCTTTTTAAATAAATGTGTGTTATTTTCTTTTTATTAAAAGCTGTGGAATAATGTTATTTTATTTTTTGTTTTTCAAACTTTGTGTGTTTTTACATTGAGGACAATGTAATTCCCAAGTGTGGGGGGGTGGTTTGAGTAAAGAGTTAAGTGATTAAACTCATTTGATTCTTGATCCACACCTTTAAAAACATTGTTTTTAATAATTTGTTGTTTTGTTGAATAAATCATGCATGTATTATAACTTTTTAAGATATTAGGTAATTTTGTGTTAAATTTTTCAGTCCTTTTATAATTGTACCCCTTTCTGTAAAAATTTTTTCGAATAAATCAATTGAATATCTTAGCAATTTGACAAAAATATTCTTATTTAACTAATGTTGCTAAATGTTTTATGTTATGAAACCCAGAGTTAAAAACATTAGTATTTTGACTTGATGATAATGTAAGTTTACTATGTGTTTTAGTACATTTAAGGTCGCTCTCTACACACTAGAACTTGTTCTTTCACATGTTTGAGACAAATTTAAATAAGATCTTGGTTGATTTGGGGATGACATAAGGCCCTTCTTTGATAGTTTGAGCCTTTCTAAACGAACCATACTTATATATATCCCTTGATCCTACTTTGAGCCAACATGTATGAATGGTTTTATTACCATTTAATTTCTTTGATAATTAGTCTCGTTTATTACTTTTCTATCCAAATATTTTATTGAGAATGTATCACCATGTGTTAATATGTATAGAAAAGTTATGAACACTGCTGATAAAGGATTACAAGATATTGCCAAAAAAAACCGAAAGGTAAAAAAAAAAAAAAAAGCTCATAGATATGATCTCAAAAAAAAAAAAATGAGAAGAAAAAGAAAGAAAAAAGAAAAGAAAAGAAAAATAAAAAGAAAATAGAAAAGTGTGAAAAATGAAGAGATATCATGGCTAAGGTTTTCTTCAAGAGGTGGTAATTCATTTTCAATTTAAACTCTTGAAATATTTTGTATATCCCTATCTTTTGATTGTAACCAAATCCCGAGCTTAACATTACAAGCCTAAAAATCCTATTTGACCCAGATCGACCAAAATCTTCATGATTAGTGGAGAATATGTGAGTTTACAAGCTTATAAGTTGTGTTGAGAAACTAAAAATGTATTTTTATTTACATAGTGACTTTGCTATTATCCTTTCATTATATTGATAGCATGTTTTTAAAATAAAAAATAAAAAAATTTATTCAGGGTTTTATGTTTTTCACAGTCACATTTTGTTAACTTTGAATATTAATGTTAAACTTGTAATAATATTCAAGCACACGAACACAATTGCTTTTCAAATAAAAAGGGGTTAATTGTGAAAGTTGTATTGAAATTTGTTACCTTTAAACACTTTGTTACCTTATTAATCTTGTTTAAGTTATTTATACTTGTATATTGTGTGTTTATATTTTGCTTGAGGGCAAGCAAAGAGATAGTGTGGGGGAATTTGATGTACTCATAAATTAACTGATTTTTATGTTATTTAATTACTATATTTTGTTTGAAAATCGGTTAATTATGTTATTTAATGGATATATTTCACGTTTCCCTTCTATTTCTTTGTTTGTAAGTTTTTCAGTGTATTTTAGTTTATTATGGAGATAAAAAGAAGAAGATGAAGAAATGTTGGGGAAGATAAAAAATCAAAAAATAATTAAAAAAAATAAAAATCTATGTCATCCGATGACGCGGCGCAATGAGAAGATGACACGTGGCGCAATGAGAAGATGACAAGTGGCGCAATCAGAAGGTGACAAGTGGCGCTTCTAGAAGCCGCAACTTGGACCAATGAGGACGCGACATGTGGCAAAGTTGGGGAAATTAGGCCACAAACTACATTTTCAAGACTTTGGGGTGCAAAATGACCATTTTGCCCCTGATTTTTGTGGCTATAAATAGGGAGCTTATTTTTATGATTTAGACACCAATTTAGCTCCAATCTTCTCCATTTCTTTTGCAATTTATTTCTTTTATTATTGTCTTCATATTAGTGTATTTTGCAGATTTTTTTAGAATAATATTTCAAGGCTTTTTGTAATATTTAGTAAAGAAATTCTGTCCGGATAATTTCAATATTTCCGGGGAGTTTATCTTTCAAATTCTCTTTGTAATGTTTATAAATTCCATCTTATATTTATTAAATATGTATTGTGAGTAATTTTCTTTTGTTAGCAATGATATGTGTTAAGTTATTAATAAATGAGATTATGATATAATTTTCTTTGTACTTAATTTCTATTTGGATTTATTTAACTGGACTTATGGTCGGTTTACCCGCCTAGTCTTTATTTATTTTGCTTTATGCACTTTAAATATCGCAAATGGATGGCCGAGCCACCTATTAGTTTAATTTCCTTTTATGTCTTTTATTTTATGTATTATGGAAGGCCGATCCTCCTAACTAGTTTAATATATTTTTATGTCTTTAATTCTTTTTTTTTTATGGAAGGCCGAGCCTCCATACTTTTAGTTTAATTCATTTAAATGGCCGGTTGAACCGCCTAATTTCTTTAGTTAATATAAATCCAATATTTCTTTCTATATATATATGTGTGTATTTATTTAATATACTTATATATATTAATTAAGTATTTATATAATTCCTATTTTAACCAATATAATTGTGTGAATTAATTGGATTGACAATCTAGTTAATGAATGTGATTATATAGCTAGGATTATTAATCTTGTATTAATAATTCAAGTAGCATCTACTAGTTTAATTGAGTTGCAGCTCTTGGCTTAATTAAATTAGTAGCGGAATTATATAATTTAAATTGTATATAATTAAGCTGATTGTTATATACAATTTAATGTTGGTGATACCTTATTTGTTTAATGCAATTTGATTGAGCATCCTATATACGCTGGTTGGTAGTGGTGTTTAATTAAATTAGTGATTAATCTGTCTGAGCTGATCGGGATTAATCTATTTTGTAAGGATAGGAATCTGTCTGAGCTAATCGAGATTCTAAACCAACTACTTAATAATGTATCTATCTATGATTAATCCCATGAAAAATATAACTTGATACTAGTTCATTGCTAACGCTTTTGATATCATTTGTATTCCAAATTTCGTTTTTAATTCTTTTTACAAAATCCAAAACCTCAAAAATATTTATTTTAATTGTTGTCATTTCCTTATTCTCAAAATACCAAAAAACCCCCCAAACCTTTTCCGATTAACGATTTTAATTTAAGAGTTAATAAATCTCTGTGGATTCGATCCCTACTTTCCCTATCTACATAGGAATTGTTAGGTTTAAATTTGAGAGCCGTACGACAGGCTTCGTCAAGCGTCATAAGAATTCTCATTAAAGTGGTTATTTTTTAAAATCCTTTGACATGATTACACCATAGATTCCTATATCTTGACATGACTAAATATTATCTTTAACTGGATAATTATAAAAGTTATAGTTGGCGATTGAACCGTAATATACTAGATTTTTAAATATTTATTGTGTTTATATTTGATATTAAATCTAGTTAATTACGTGTTTTATGGTTTTAAGTTATTCATCATGTTTAAATCTTTGTTTGTAGTGAAATAAACGATTTCGGCTAAAGAATTGAAGAGATAAATGCAACAAATAAAAGAAGGAAATTGAATAAATAAATCACTGTTGAATTTGCCACTCAGGCGGCAAGCTCAATGCCTATTGCTGCTGAGGCGGCAAGCTCAGTGTAAATTACTGCTCAGGTAGCAAATTCATTTCTCGAACGACAACTTCATTTTTTATCTGATTTTAGTAGGTTGACTTAATCCTTTATTCGCATCGTTAACAACTTTTGAATATAGTTTAACACATGTTACATTTTCAAATAAAGCATCTAAGTAAAAAATTAATAAATGAGGCTAATTTTTGGTAATAAACGGTTTAGGGTTTAGATAAATGGTTCAAATAAATTATTTAAATAGTAATAAAATCATTCATAAATGTTGGCTTAAAATAGGATCAAGTCATATATATAAGTCTGGTTAGATGAGAAAGGCTAAAACTACCAAATAAGGCCTTATGTCATCCCCAAATCAATCCAGATTTTTTTAAAATTTCGTCTTAAACATTTGTTATGTTGATGATATTATATTTGATGCTACTAATAGATTTTTTTTGCAAAGAATTAGAAATGGGTTTGAAATGAGCATGAGAATGGTAGTTTAGATTCGAACGTGGTTAGGTCTACTAGAGATTTCTAATGAATCTTAAAGGTACATAGTGTTATAGACAAGAAAGTCATCACTTAAATCTTCGAGGATTAATTAATATAACCCATGTACTATATTGGAGCCTGATTATTTCGACATTTTGCTGCTCCTAAATCCAAGAACATTTCTAAACTTTACCAAACTAGCATTTCTACATTTCATCAGGATACGAGTAAACCGCAAAGGGAAAGCATTTCCTTGGACTCTTGCTTGAATGACAGATTAAAGATTGTATTTGTTCATCTCTGAAATTTAAAGGAGGTTATGGAACATTAACGCCGCGTGGAATAACATGAACATGAGAAACAGCTTTCTCATTTGCACTTGACTTAAACATAATATAAAATTACCATCCATCTCAACTCTGTAGCATTCATACTAAACTAAGCATCAAATTTGCAAAGTTAAACAGCACACCATTGAAAAATACAAACATCATAAGCCAAATTGAATATAACAAAGCACTAATCATAGACTAAAACAACATGTTTCAGGCTCTGGGCACTCGACCCTCATTAGCAAGCTTGAAGAGCCGTGCCTGAGCTGCTGCAGCTTCGTCTGAGCTGAGTCCTTCAAAAAACCTCTGTCTGACTTGTTTTGTTGTGTAAGGAAACCTCTTATTCATCATGGAGTTCAGTAATGAAGCCGTGCCTTCTCTGTAGAGAGCTCCAACTCCATCTGTACGAGTGTTTTCAAGTGCTTCCTGCAAGGTCATGCTTGAGCCAAAACCGGCAGGAGCACTAACCCCACCGAATACTCCTCCAACTGTTCCCCACCAGCCAAGCAGTCCCCATATTAGTGAAGGGTGAGTTCTCCAGTAGCTGCATACACAAAGATGTTGATATAATTAAGAGATGACATAAACATCTAATTAATTATTAAACTGATCTGAACTTACTCGCATGTGAATGGTGATGAGTTTGGATCAGAAGCAAATGGAGGCGATGGTAATGGGGAGCCTGGATTAATGGATGGAGTGCTTGGTGGGGTGACAATGGTTGGCGTTGAAGGGGTGCTGGGAGGAGAGTAGCTTGGGTTACTGGGAGGTGAGTAGCTTGGGGTGCGTGGAGGAGAGTAATATCCACCACCTTCTGTTGGAGGAGTTGGAGTTGGGGTATAATGGCCACCACTTGGGGGGTTACCACAGTTTGAACGTGGTGTGCCTCCGTGGTTGCCACCTCCATATGAAGGTGTTTTACTTCCGTGGCCACCTCCTGAATGATGTGGTGGGCTATGATGAGCTGCAACAAATTAAGAAAACTTAGAAAAATTGACTATATATATGCAGCGAAAGAGAAGTAAACAACGAGAGTTGAAATCTTTTCTTCTTTCCTTTTTAGCTCAACAAAGACCACCCCTGCCCTCAACACAAGCATGCAAACTCCTCTAAGTAAAAACCAAGAGATGAATTAATCCTTTGTTTCTTGAGCTACTTTGCTCCTATATATAAGCTTAATTTGACACATTAAAGTCGAACAAGTTGAAGAGAAAAATAAAAATAAAAATAAAATAACCTGTGGGGGGACTTCCTGCATTTGGATCAGGTGAGTAGTAGTTCTTTTGATCCTTAACAGTGGCAGAAGAGATGACAGGAATGACCATGTTTTGAGAAAGCAACGCTGCCACTGTAGCCCAAAAGAGCAGAGAGTCCTGCTTGCTTCTGATCCTCTCCATTTTTGGTCTTCCTTCTAAAACAAAATTCAGCAAGAAGAAAGAATCGAAAAAAGAAGAGTAGATTTCAGAGATGTGAGTGATTGAAAGGTGAGCAGTGTATATAAAGGGCCATCGAAGACTGAAGTAAATATAAGCAGGTGATAGAGTATGTGGTTAGTTGTATTTGTTGCAGTGAGCATTTAAAGTACCATTTAAAACTCCATATTTCAAAAGCACCACCTCTTCAATTTTTGTCTTAGAAAATATCTGTTCGCTCACCAAATTAAGGGTAGATTTGAGCGTCTTAAGACTCATTAAACTATTCATCCTACTAATTATATATTAGCCTTTTTCTTTTATTTTATTGAAAGGCCAAATAGAGATATATTAACAATGAAAGGGCCACAGAACAACATATAACAAAGTAAAAACAGCTACCAAAAAAAACTACCCTAAAATTTAGCCTAAAAATTAAATCACAGCACCTCTCTCCATAGATGCATTAGTTTGGCAACGCGGCATATCACTTTCTGTACATCAGTACATGATTGACAGAGGTTATATTTCAGTGTTCTTTTATTCATCCACAAATCTTTATAATTATCTCGAATGTTCGGGCAAAACAAAACCGGGTTGAACTAGCTAGGAATGCCGTTCTTTGTTCAATCCAATGGTTCCCGTGTTGAGGAGAACTTCCCTGACAAGATTAAATAGTGTCTGGTGCTTCATTGTTCTCTTATCTAGTCTGCGGGAAACAGGAATTGTTCTACGCTATCATCGAGATCAATTCAGGACCACAACCATTGTTGGTTAACAGTTAACACTTTCGTTGCATCTCGAAAAAACTTCATAATTGGTTTTGTTGAACAATTATAAGGCATTTCTTTGTGATGCTGACCGTATTCAACAATCTAGAGATCTGTACAGTGCATCGTTATTCTCATGTATATTTTAAGAACTCAAGAACATCCTACAAACCTTGTTTGTGAGTAAAAGTCTCTGATGTAGGACAACATATCCACGTCCTTCAAGAAGATCAGGCTAGTATCTACTATTCAAAATGAGAGTTATTGCAGCCATTTGGGAGATTGGTGGTTGTATTCTTCGAGAGGTAGAATTAGCAGCATCTAAGTCTGCAGAAGCATAACATAGTTCGATTGGAAGGATTCCAATCTGTTCCACAAGGGGCTTGTGATATTCTTTACCTAGTTAGGCTACAAAGTTATAGCTCGGGTAGCATGGGAGACTTTTGTAATTTGATATAACTGGATGAAATTAATCTCGGCGAGAACATTGCAATTAAATATGGGCTATTTGTTGCTTTACCAAACGCGTTTGTGCACATTTTAATTTTGCCTTTATTTGTTGTGTGAGGTTGAGTTACAACATTACTTTGTTACAACATGGTCAAGACAGTAAGCTAATTAGCCACCGATTTATCCGTAAAGTGACTAAGTTTTATGTGCTTCAATGGATTATTTTGATGAAAAATATGTTGGATTATGTCAAAGACCAATCACTAGACCGATTCAAATTTGAATAGGATAAAGGAGTTTGATTTGATAAAAATAAACTCAAGTTTGACTTCATATCAAACTGTAAAGGCTATTAGGTTTATCTAGTTATTAAAAGGGTTATATAACTGGATAATAGAGATATAGAAGAAGATATTATGGAAATTATATACAACCACAGATATCCTAAAACTCTCTGCATCTTATGCTAGCGCACGAGATCACATACATTCTCCATCACAGCCATACGTGAGACGACTAGTAATTTCTAGTTGATTGTGTGGATACTATAGAGGCAAAATTTAAAGGAGGTTTAGCTAAAAGGGTTCAACAATCGTGCTTCGTTTGATGATTTTGTCACCAAAAAGGTATTCTTCTATCACCATTTGGGTTCTCCTTCATAAGGAACGGGTTTTATTTTCCGCTGCCATTTGTTTTTTATTTTCGATTCTTTACACTTGGATTGTTTTGATATGTACCGTTTCTGGTTTTATAGCATGCTATATATTGTTGGATTTTGAATTTGGTGGATCTCATACAGGGAAATATAAAAATGAGCTCGAAAAATCCCACCAAGGATCCATGTATATTTATTTAAATTGATTAGATGTAGAATATACCTCTTGAAGCATGATAATCTAAATTACTTGAGACGTTGGATTAATGACAAACGTCCTTTATAGGTAATCACTTATAGGAATGCACATTGCCTTCCATGTCTGTTTTCTTTTTGAAAACTCATTTGCACCCAATAGGTTTAGAATCTTCACATTGATCAATCAAGATCGAAACTTGACTGTCATACATGGATTGCATCTTAGATTTCATGGCTTCTTGCCATTTCTCGGAGTCTGAACTCATTATTGCTTCTTGGTAGGATGTGGGTTCTTCTTATTCTATAAGTCATTAAGATAGTCAGTAACAAGAAATCTATATCTCTTAGGTTCCTGATGTTCCCTACCTTGTGTTTAAGAAATTGACTCAACATCTTTATGTAAGTCAGTTTGAGATTCCATAATTGTTGGTTCATTAATTACTTGTAGTTCTTGTATTTCTTCCAGATTTATTTTACTCACACACTTATTCTTTTATAAATAAATTCCTTTTAAAGAAATATCCCATTTCGTGCAACAAACACTTTATTATATGATGGGAGATAAAAATAGTATCCTTTAGTTCTTTTCGGATACCCCACAAATAAGCATTTGTCAAATTTAGGTGATAGCTTATCAGAAGATAATCGCTTCACATAATCTTCACAACCCCAAAACTTGAGAAAAGACAGACTTGGTCTTTTCGTTGTCCATATCTCATATGGAGCCTTTTGAATCGCTTTTGATGGAACTCGATTTAGTATGAACGCATTAGTCTCAAGATCATAACCCCAAAAGGAGATTGAAAGATCAATTTGACTTATCATGGATCGAACCATATCTAACAAAGTTCCATTGTAGTGTTCTAGGTGGAGTTAAATGTGAGATTATTATCCCACTAGTTTTAAGATGATCATCAAACTCTTGGCTTAAGTATTCACCACCTCGATCCGATCAAATTATTTTGATAGTTTATTAAACAAAAAAAAAGATGTATTTTTATGTAATTTTATTATGTTATTTTTTGTTTAATTTTATTTAAGTTATGTTATTTTATGATTATTTTACATTTCCTATTCATATTTTTTGTTTGTAGTATTTTAAATATTTATTGTGTTTTTGTAAAAAAAAAAATTCAGTGCTACAATGGATGACACGTGGCAGTGCCACGTGTACAAAGGGAATCCTCGTCAGCCGTTTCATCAACACAGGGAATGAATCAGACCACGACACGTGGAACTCGGCTTTCAGAGATGGAAGAAACAAATAGCGAGTACACGTGTTACGTATAGAGGATGACGACGTGGCTGAATCTAGTCGCATTCTCGCCTTTGGCAATGGCGAGACACGTGCCAGCACGCACAAAACGAATGGTGATCCGTGTGTCAAACTTCGGACCAATCAGATGGTGACACGTGATATGGACGGCGGTTGAAGAAAGGCGCAACCAATAAGATGGCGACACGTGACAACTGATGCAACTTTCTCCAATTCACACGTTTTGCCCCAACTTTCCAAAAACTCCACTTTGTCCCCCACTACTTTTATTTTTGTTATATTTTATTTATTTTTATTCCAAATTTGCCCTTGTAAATTATATAAATTGAGCACGAAATTTATTATATTTGTACAACCTTCTACAACCAAAAACTCTGCCAAATTTTCTTACCAATATTTTGTAATAGATCTTAGGCATTTTTAGGAATTTTTAGAGTTTATTTTGGAAGGTTTTTGGATGAGATTTCAAAAATACCCAAGAACTACAACCGAGAGAAATCTAAGGAAAGTTATCCTTATTCTTGATTTCAATTCTTAAAATTCTTCATTTGAGTAATGTATTGTGAGTAGTTTATTTACCGTTAGCAATGAAATGCACTCAAGTTATTAATTAATGGGATTTTGAAATAATTACCGTTATATAGAACACTGGAATTCATTTTGGACCTGGACTAAATTAATTTAAACAATCGCCTCTATCGCTCTAGTATCTGTTAGTTTAATTAAATTGCAGCTCTTGACTTGATTAATTTAACAAGGAATTATATGATTTAAATTATGTTTAATTGAAGCTCATTATTATATATAATTTAATGTTGTTGATGCTTTATAAAATGTAATTTAATTAAATATTCTATTCACGCTAGTTGGTAGTGATATTTAATTGAATTAAAGATTAATCTGTCTGAGTTGATCGGGATTAACCTAATTAGTAAGGATAGAAATCTGTCTGAGTTGATCGACATTCTAAAATCAACTACTTAAAAAGTTCTTTATCCATGATTTATCCCATTAAATAAATAATTTGATACAAGTTTTAATCCTTTGTATAATTAATTTTTTTTAAAAAAATATAATTTTAAAACCAATATATTCCTTTTAAGTTTGGTTAATTTAAGCTTGTTTTATATAATTTTAAAACTCCCCCAAAAATTAATATTTGATTAATAAATTTAAATTATAGAATTTTTATAAATCTCCGTAGATACGATCCTTATTTGCCCTAGTTATATAGGAGTATTAAAGGTTAAATTTGATAGTCACACGATAGACTCATCAAATTTTTGGCACCGTTATTGGGGATTTGTTTTTAAATTCTATATTTAAATTTGTTAATCAATGTTTATTTGCAGGTTTCATTTTAATGGCAATATATATAAATATATATATATATAAGTTCATTATTGTATGCGTCTTTAAAGTGGTAAGTTAATTGGATATCAAACAAAGGATCAAGAATTCAACCAACAAAGTTCGAATCTGGAAAAAGTTAAAGAAGAAGACCAACTTGATACGGAAATTATACTGGGTGATATTCTACTAACTTCTCTTTTATATATGGCTATTAATCAAAGATCATTAAAAGAACTTATTGCTCTTACCTTAGATGAACAACCTTTGTGCATTATATTTCCTCAAGTTGATGCAAATTTTAAAATTCATACTGGTTTTATAGAATGTTTGTCTACTTTTAATGGTTTACCTGGAGAAGATTCATTAAGGCATATTAAAGAATTTCAAGTTATATGTACTAATTTGAAATAAGAAGGAACAAGTGATGAAGTAATTAAATTACGTGCATTTCCTTTAGTTTACAAAATAGTGCAAAAAATTAGTTATATGATTTGTCTTCTGGTTTTATTAGAGATTGGACTGCTATGCAACGTACTTTTCTTGCTAAATATTATCCTACATCTAGAACTGCTACTGTTCGTAAGGATATTTATGGTATTAGGCAAAAAAATGGTGAATCATTACATGAATATTGGGAAAGATTTAAAAGATTGTGTTCTAATTGTCCCCATCATCAAATACCTGATCAACTTTTAATACAATATTTTTATGAGGGCATGTTACCATATGATAGAATGACGATTGATGCCGCTAGTGGTGGTGCTTTGTTGATAAAACTCCCGAAACTGCTAGAGATTTAATCACAAATATGGTTGCTAAATACTCAATATTTTAATACAAGAAATGATGCCATAAGGAAGGTTAATGAAATAGAAACATCTTCATCATCATCTTCATCATCACAAATTGAACAAAGATTGGATTAATTGACAAATTTAGTTGGACAATTAGTAGGAAAAAAAAATTAATGCACAAGTTAAAACATATGGTATTT